>BSBK01006168.1:0-259807 GCA_027943335.1 Chamaecyparis obtusa
TAATTATATATGTGTGATATATATATAGACACATATATACATACATATTAAAAAAATAAATTTTACTCTTTTAGGCTTGATCCCATTGTGAAAGGAATTTCTTTTACAAACAAATGAAGTACCCTCTAAACCAATAAATATAAACTGGAAAATATAATATATATATATATATATATATATATATATATATATATATATATATATGAAGCAAAATGGGAGTGTTGAAGCCCTTTCCATTCTCTCCTGTGCAAAGCATGTTCGTACGAAGGCAACACCGCCCTCTATTATGGCTGCACAATGGGGAGGGCAAGCTACAACCATGGAAACCCCATCCTGCATCTGTGTTACTATTGGAAACTGCAATTGAAACAATTATTGTATTGTCATTGATGTCAAACCTTAACTGGTAAGACTGTTGCTACTTAGGAAAGTACTATATCTATTTCAGTGTTGCTAAGGGGCTAGGAAAGGTTAGTAATGATAGCACCAAAGGAAAGGTTGAGTTATCTTGATACTTCAAAGTGTACTTGACTATGTTGCACAATGATGAGATAATGTATTGTTTATCTTAGTAAGACTGAAGACTAAACTGTTAGGCTTGACTGAGCAAATAATGGAAAAATCATGTTTAAGCTGAGTAATGTTAGTGTCGACCAAGTCAATGAATGCTGAGCAAAATTATAGTGTCGACCGAACAATAGTGTAAGCTGAGTAAACAGTTTTAGTATTGACCAAGCTTTCTACATGAAGACGGAGTGGATGATCACAGTATTGACCGAGCATCACCAATTTTATATTTGAAGAGAATTACTTTTGGAGCCGACATTGTTGAATTCTTAGATTATGTAAAATGTGTTGACTTTATTTATTGATTGTTTGAAAGCATTAAATGCATTGTAAAATGTTTTATTATAAATCTTTAAGAGATTTGAGATGATTCTAGAAAGGAGCCGAAGAACATGAAGCAGGTAGATTCAATGAATTTGACCTAACCTTAAGATCTACGAATGAGATTGAGCGGCGAAAGATGAGTTAACCTAATTGAGGAAAGTATATGTAAGTGTTGGATATGCAAGTGCATGGGTGAATAGAGAATGCTGGAAGTGTAAAAATTTTATTGACTGAATAAGCAGAAAAGGCTGAAGGAGAATTGTGGCGATTGCTTGAAGAAAAGTTTCGAGCAGATCAGAGATGGAGATGGCAAAGTTTCAAAGTTAGTAAACCAGCATTAGTGTATGGAATCAGATCTGATATTTGAAAAGTGAGTTGTATATTTTTCAGATAAATATTGTTGCTTCTTTCTAACCATTGTAACAGTCAAAATCTTTTTAACAGAGGTTGACCTAACAGTCATATGTTAAATCCTTTGAACAAGGTTGCATTCTAATGGAGTGTATGTAAGTCCTATGACTAGGCTCACTTTTAACAAGGTGATTGAAATTCTTTAACCAGGTCACACCTGACAGTGTGTATTGTAACATTTGACAGGGTTGGATTTTTACCGAGCTCACTTTAGAAGAGTGAAAATAATAGTAGCCTGTTAAAAAATCATTTTTCCCAAATTGGGTTTCCACTATAAATCTTGGTGTTAATACTTGTGTGAATATTTTGGGTTTGAACATTACGATGTTTTAGAAGTTAAGTTACAGATGGGTAGTGGACTGCATTGTTGTATGTTTCTATTATTGAATCAGTGATGACTAAGTTTGTTTTGGTTAAGTGGATCTGATTTAAAGAAAAGTTTTTGAGATTGTTTTATACATCAAGACCTAAGAACAAATGATTCACCCCCCCTCTCTATTGTTCTAAATCATATTAACAATTGGTATCCGAGCTTTGTTGCTTATCATTAGTGTTTACAGAATTTAAGTTTAAAGGGGCTTGAAGAAAATGATCAAGATGTATAAGGAGGTATCGAAGCTGAACAAGGAAAACTTCCCTTCATGGCAAAGCTTGATGAAGCTGCATCTGGCCGGTATTGGTGACTCTACAAAGTACTACATTGAAAATAGCTATGTCTCACCTTTCGCACCTTTGATTGCCGAAGAAATGAGAGCTAAGCAAGAACATAATCAGGCAATGCTGGAAATTGCATCTACCCTAAGCTATCCAGAATTTGAGGACATTAAGGACTGCACAATTGCTAAGGATATGTGGGACACACTTGCAAGAATCTATGGTGGTGACCTAAATGTAATGAAAGCAAAGGCTGAGAGTCTTAGAGGTAAGTTTGATGAAATTAGAATGCAAGAAGTTGAAAACATTGCACAATATTGTGGTAGAATAAAAGAAGTTGTGAATGCTATTAGAGGAGCAAATGGGGTTGTTGGATTTTTTCCTTGCAGGATCGAACTTGAATCAAAAGGTGGGCTTGATCCTCAAATTAGGCACTCAAATTTGACAAGAAAATAGAACCAATTGATGAGGATAGAGAACATCCTCCTTCTTCTTTGAGCTCCACATCACTCAGGCGGGTATTGCCTTATCTACACACTCAAGACACCTCATGATAAATAATAGGCCTGTAGATAGATTATTGTGGAATAGTCTTCAAACCCCTATAGGTATCTTGTACCTCAATGAAACCAAGATCTCATGCAATAGCCCTACTTGCATAGAATGAGTCTGAAGACCAGAGACCTATACTAACAACATGAAAGGGAAAGGGTGGAACTAAAAGTAAATTATTTGAAGATGGGTTGAAGGACCCCTGAGATGTCCTAAGTCCCTAATAGACCAGTGCCTTGTCCAATGGGCCACATATTCAAATACCATATTGCAATAGATAGCTATGAAACAAGAAGACAATGTACTCAATGTGTTGATGCCTAACATCAATCACACACCATGACCAAACCTCACTTTAACAACCCACCTGTGTATCCAAGTATGTTATTACCCATTCAAATGATTTTAACCCTCCCCTTAGAAGAGACCTATAAGTAGATAATAAATTAACCAGCATCCATTGGAAGACAAGCATGACATATCTTTGATACCTCATCTCATACATAGATGAAAACTAATCCTAAACCAGTCATCTATGTGAAGACAACTCCACTTGCAAACACATAGGTAATGCAAATAGAAAAATCAAACACCCTTGATGTATGATTAATGAATTTAGAATTCAAATGGAGATAGATTAGTAATAGTAAGAATATACTGAATCCTCATACATAAGACAAATCAATTACAACATGTATTATATTCTTTGAACCAACAAGGGAAGGAAGAACACCCTCTAAGTAGAGAAGTAGAGAAAATCTATAGGAAAAGGACCCTTCATGGAACCGAAAAGGAACCCTTGGGAACCAAGATTTCAGAACCCATACAAAGTCAAAATTTCAACCATATATACCACTAGCTACCTTGGAATCACAAAAGAATTCAGGATGCAACAAGCTTTAGACAGCTAGGGTTAGGGTTTCAACATCTACACCAACCCTAATTACAACAAATTTTACAAAAATCTCAGAGGGAAAACCAAGTACAAGTTTGTCAAATCAAGGATGATCTTCATGAATGAGAAAGAAATCTGAGAAGTACAGGAAAATCATCAATTCACCATATAAATCAATCTGATCAGACCTACAAAATGCCTTGAGCAACCAAAAATATCCATCCCCCCATGATACAAACCTCTCTACAAATGGTCATCACACCCTGGACCACACCACAATGGAAAACAAATCATCTCTTACCCACTCTAGTCACTTCTGCATTGAATTTCAGTCCTTTCTATCGCTAGAAACCCTCAAAAAATTCAATTTGAATTTAAACGGTCACATTCATGGCCCCTGCAACACATCAATGGTCAATATTCAAACTGAGATCAACTTTAAGTCGCAGCCATTAGATTTCTTCTTTTCACGGTCCTTATGTCTTAACTCAACTGTGACCCTGGGTTTACCTCCAGCGAACAAGCAACAAGGCACTTCCTATTCATGAGATAAAAACACTAACCCAAGCCTAACTAAGCAATCTCGCGAATAAAGGAAAGCAAACCTATCCTAGTTACATTGAGTGAACTGGCGACAAAAGGGTTTCGCCAGTTCGTAGAACATTTTTTACCTCTACCAAGCTAGTTAGCGATTACGCGAACACTTGTTCACTGAATCGCCAGACAAATCAGAGAAACACTATCCTTTTTCATGAATGAGTGAAACCCATTAGATATTTGTTGGGCCGCTAAACCATTTGTCTGGACTGCTAAGACCTTAAACCCCACCTGGGCCTGCCCGAAAACTTGCCACATGTCACCACATCATTCACCGCAATCACTCAGTCATCACAAACAAAGGACCCACCGCAAAGATTTCCCCTTTAGTGAAGATTGACGACTATTGCCATACAGCTAACATATCCATCGTGCATCTCCGATCAATGGTATCATGACAACCGTTAGATCTTGTAGTGTATTAACTTCCCTGAGACTGGCGGACCCACTGACAAGTCCACCTCAGCACACCTGGACCAATCACTATTCACCAACTAAGTACACGTAGTAGTGGACCCGCTGAAAGAAAGGGCTACGTCACTCAACATAATCAACGGTCCTCTCAAAATCTCATACGTCTGACACATCCCATGCGAAGACATGCCCACCATTGATCCTCTATAGATGTTAGGACCCTCTGACATGCTGGCAACCCAGGACCCACTGACAACTACCAAATCATAATACAGGTGGACCAATAAAATATCGCCAACTCTGCATACGTGTCACCTTGGACCGACTTCTTTGAAACATTGCATCATCAGGAAAGATCAATGATCGGCATGAGATCTCAAGCCCTTAAAAGATTATATGCGCTTATACGCCAACCGCTGATACCACAGAGTGTGAACCCATCGTGCTGCATAGGATACTTCCAACAAATTAGGGACCGCCATGTCACAGAGTCTAGCAAACGGACATACAATTTCTTCATTCATTCTAACAACCCCGCCAGTTCACTATTTCCTTTGGCCAATAGGGAGACGCCATGTGTGCTTACCTGGTAGTGGACCCATCTACAAAGAAAGGCAACGTCATGAAAGATAATCAATGGTCATCACAAAAGCGCAAGCCTCTAACATATCACTTGCACTTTAACAATAGCTGTTAAATGGAGATGGTGTCAGAGACGGGCCTAGGAAAATATTAAAGCCAAACCATAGGAAAAATTAAACACTGAGACTTTAGGCTTTAAGGAAAATATCAGGCACAGGGGACTATAGGAAAATATTTAATTCACCGGGGTATAGAGACTTAGGAAAAATTAATAGCTGATCCCGCAAGGTAATAAAATATAAAGCACATGTGAATTAGGACCTTTAAGTGACCCATGAAAAGTAACATGAAAATATAACAAGGCTAGGGTTTTGACAAAGGGTTTTTGTATGCAATGGCTATATTTTCAAAAATTTGAACCAAGGGCTTAAGGTAGAGACCAGAAGAAAAAGCTAAGGCTATGAAATTTTTTCTGAGTGCTAACAAGGGCTATTGATGATGAAACTATAATTGGGAAAGTACTAAGAACCCTGCATCCTATATATGCTATTAAGATCTCAGCTATTCAGGAATCTAGATGTAGCTCTACTAATGTGCTTACTTTGGAATGTTTGGTTGGTAAGATGACTACTTTTGAACTCTCTAACTATGATAATTTCACTATTGGAAGCATTGGAAATGTTGAATCTTCTTTCAAGTCACAGCTAGTTTTGAACAAGCCAAAGAAAGAAAAAGAAAGATGCATCAGTGAAAGTGAAATTGATAGTGAAAGTGACAATGACACTTTTGATGAAGAACTAGAAGATCTAGAAGCTCTTATGGCTAGAAGACTGAGAAGGGGAAAAGGAAAGTATAAAGGTAAACTCCCTATTATATGTTTTGCATGTAATAAAGTTGGTCATATAGCTGCTAGATGTCCTGACAGGAAGGATAAAGATGATGAAAGGAAAAACAAACACAAAGATAAAAAAGATGATAGAAGCTACCGATGGAAGAAAGACTACAAAGGAAAAGGTAAGAAATCTTGTTACATTGCTGAAAAAGAAACTGACACTAATAGTGATGATTTTGAAATTGAGGTAGTCTATGTTGCAATGAAAGATGAATCTGATGAGGATGAGAAAACTACATTGATATCCTATGTGAACAAGAATGATAAATGGATTATTGATAGTGGTTGTTCACATCACATGATTGGTGACAAAAATAAGTTTGAGACCCTACATCATTACAGAGGTAAAAGTGTAAAATTTGGTAATCATGCATCATGTCCTGTTAGAGGAAAAGGTTTGATTAAATTGACTGATAAGATATCTTGTGAAAATGCATTTGGGTTGAAGGTCTTAATTATAATCTGTTAAGTGTTTCCCAGCTCAACAAAAGTGGTTACCGAGTGGAATTTCATCACAAGAAAGCTAAAATATTTAATGCTACTAGAGAATTGATTGGAAGTGGAGATCAGACTAGAGGTAATTTGTTCTATCTTGACCTATTTGAAGAAACATGTTTAATTGCACAACTTGATGATATTTGGTTATGGCACAAAAGGCTATGTCATGTTAACTTTGACAATCTGGTAGAGATAAGTAAGAAGAAAAAGGTAAGAGGTCTACCTAGATTGAAGAAACCTGAGAATGTGATGTGCAAGGAATGCCAGTTAGGAAAAATGACAAAGTCAAGTTTCAAGATAAAATATTTTACTTCTGAAAACATTTTAGATTTGTTTCATACTGACCTTTGTGGACCTATGGGTGTACAAAGTTACTATGGTGCTAGATACTTTATCTTATTTTTTGATGATCATACTAGGATGATGTATGTGATGTTTCTAAAAGAAAAATCTGAAGCTTTTCAATTCTTTAAGTGGTATTTGGCTAAGGTTGAGAAGGAGACAGGTAGGAACCTGAAATGTCTTAGATCTGACCGAGGTGGAGAATTTACATCAAATGAATTTAATTTGTTTTGTAATGATAGAGGAATTAAAAGATAGATGTCTGCACCTAGAACACCTCCACAGAATGGTATAGTAGAAAGAAGAAACAGATCTATCTTGGCTTGTGCAAGGACATTTTTGATTGAAAAGAATGTGGCACAAAAATACTAGAAAGAAGCTATAAGCACTGCTGTCTACACTCTTAACTGGGTACAGATCAAGAAAGGTACAAATCTGACACCCTATGAATTATGGCATGGGCATGCACTAAGTGTTAAATACTTTAGAATCTTTGGAAGTAAGTGCTATATATTAAAAGACACTAGGAATGGAAAGTTTGATGCTAAGAGTGATGAAGGCATATTCCTAGGGTACTCCACAAAAAGTAAAGCTTATAAGTGTTTGAACTCTAACACTAATAAAATTGTGGAAAGTGTGAATGTTAAAATTGACGAGTATGTAGAAAGAAATAAAGCTGACAGCAAAAGAGAACTAGAAGATTATAGATCTTTTGTGTACATTGAGGAAGAAGAAGAGGCAAGTAATAGACTTGAACCTGATGTCGAGTCTCGGGTAAGCAATGCCAAGTGATAGACAGATGTTGCCGAGCATCAGGAAAATAGTGCTGAGAGAGAACAAGAACATGTCGAGCTACAAGAAAATGCTGTTGAATATCAGGAAGAGGTTGCCGAGCATTCAGAAGTTGAATCTGACAATCTTGTTGAGGAACATGATGAAATAGAGGAGAGAGGAGCTGAACCTATTTTGGAAAAATATGTAAGAAGACATCACAAGCCTGAACAGATAATTGGAGACAAGAATATTGGAATTCAGACCAGAAGTAAGACTAAGGATCCAACATGCCTACTGTGTAAATTTGAACCCAAGTCAACTAGAGAGGCATTGGAGAATGAAGACTGGATACAAGCAATGAATGAAGAGATGGACTCTGGTGCCAAGACCTGAAAACAAAAATGCTATAGGAACAAAGTGGGTGTTTTGGAATAAGATGAATTAAAATGGTGAAATCACTAGGAACAAAGCTAGGCTGGTATGCAAAGGCTACACACAAGAAGAAGGAATAGATTATGGGGAGACATTTGCCCCTGTAGCTAGATTGGAAGGAGTAAGAACTCTGCTTGCATATGCTGCTTATAAAGATTTCAAGGTATATCAAATGGATGTCAAGTCTACATTTTATAATGGTATACTAGAAGAAGAAGTTTACATAGAACAGCTAGAAGGTTTTATTGATCCAAACAGAAGACACATGGTGTGAAAACTGAACAAAGCATTATATGGATTGAAGCAAGCTCCCAGAGCATGGTATGAGAGGTTGCACAACTACTTGATACAGATTGGATTTTCAAGAAAAAATGACACAAGCAATCTGTACATGAAGGATGAAGAAGGTAAAGGTATCCTATTGGAAAACATTTTTGTGGATGACATTATTTTTGGTGGACAAGATACATTATGTAAAAGATTTTCAAATGAAATGCAAACTGAATTTGAAATGAGTATGTTTGGTGAGATCAAATTCTTTGTTGGTTTACAAGTATATCAGAGGAAGAATGAAATTTTCATTACACAGTCTAAGTATATGAATGAAATATTAAATTTTTTTGGGATGGAAGATGCTAAACCAGTAGGAACTCCTATGGTTACTAGAAAAAAGTTATCTAAGAATGATGATGTTGTAGAAGTGAATCAGACTTTGTACAGATCCATGATTGGAAAGTTGCAGTATGTTGTACATAGTAGACCAGATATTGCATTAGCTGTTGGGATTATGGCAAGATTCTCTGCCAATCCTAAGGAAACACACATGATGGCTGTGAAAAGAATTATGAGATATTTGAAAGGAGCTACTGACTTTGGTCTATATTATAAGAAGGATGACAAATTTGAACTTAAAGTTTATACAGATGCTGATTGCGCAAGAAATGTAGATGATAGAAAGAGTATCAGTGGTGGAGCTTTTTTTCTTGGACAAAGATTAGTCTCCTGGACAAGCAAGAAACAAAATTTCATTTCCCAATCTACTGTTGAGGCCAAGTATGTTGCTGCTGCAGTAAAATGTTCAAATTTGGTATGGACAAAACAATTGTTGATAGGCATGAGAGAAGAAATCACTGAACCTATTGTTATTTTCTGTCACAACACAAGTGCTATCAATATTTCTAAGAATCTAGTGATGCACACTAAGACCAAGCACATTGCAATCAAGTATCACTACTTGAGAGAATTAGTACAAGACAAAGAAGTCCAAATGGAATATGTGAATACATAAGAACAATTAGCAGACATATTCAATAAAACTTTACCCGGAGAAGCTCATGAGTATTTGAGAAGTCAATTAGGGGTTCTTCCCCTAACTGAGGCTGCCTAGACAAGCTAGGAGTATTGCATCAAATGTGCAACAACAGAAAATTTGACAAATTGATGCAGAAGATTGTCACACTTTAGGGCTGGGCTAGAGCTGTGAAAAGAAGGAAAGACAAGGAATCAGTCATAAGAAAGATGACGGAGGGAGAAACATTGAGCTGCATAGATATTATCTACATCTGATGGATGTATATTTTAGTTGTTACTTTGGCATTTTTTGTGAAAGAGGGAGATGAACTGATATGATAACACATGACACTGAAAGATAAGAGGAAGATGAACTGAAATGAAGGATCAGGATAGAGGGAGATCTGAATACTTCTGACGGTCACAGAAGTGAGGCTTATAGGATTCTGAATAAGAATGAAGCTAAGGATATTATAAATAATTTTCTGATGGACATAATTTTTTGGATTGGTTGGTAATCCATGTGTTATTCAGGTGATATCATATGGTGTTGCCATCAATGCCAAAGAGGGAAATTGTTGGAAACTACAATTGAAATAATTATTGTATTGTCATTGATGTCAAACCTTAACTGGTAAAACTATTGCTTCTTAGGAAAGTACTATATCTATTTGAGTGTTGCTAAGGGGCTAGGCAAGGTTGGTAACAATAGCACCTAAGGAAAGGTTGAGTTATCTTGATACTACAAAGTGTACTTGACTATGTTGCACAATGATGAGATAATGTATTGTTTATCTTAGTAAGACTGAAGATTAAACTGGTAGGCTTGACTGAGCAAAGAATGGAAAAATCATGTTTAAGCCAAGTAATGTTAGTGTTGACTGAGTCAATGTATGCCGAGCAAAACTATAGTGTCGACCGAACAATAGTTAATTGCCGAGGAAGACAGTGTAAGCCGAGTAAATAGTTTTAGTAATGACCAAGCTTTCTACATGAAGATCGAGTGGATGATCATAGTATTGACCGAGCATCACCAATTTTATATTTGAAGAGAATTTAGTTTTGGAACTGACATTGTTGAATTCTTGGATTATGTAAAACATGTTGACTTTATTTATTGATTGTTTGAAAGCATTAAATGCATTGTAAAATATTTTATTGTAAATCTTTAAGAGATTTGAGATGATTCTAGAAAAGGAGCCGAAGAACATGAAGTGGGTAGATTCAATGAATCTAACCTAACCCTAAGATCTACGAATGCGATTGAGTGGCAAAAGATGAGTTAACCTAATTGAGGAAAGTATATGTAAGTACTAGATATGCAAGTGCATGGGTGAATAGAGAATGTTGGAAGAGTAAAAATTTTATTGACTAAATAAGAAGAAAAGGCTGAAGGAGAATTGTGGTGATTTCTTGAAGAAAAGTTTCGAGCAGATCAGAGATGGAGATGGAAAAGTTTCAAAGTCATTAAACCAGCATTAGTGTATGGAATCGAATCTGATATTTGCAAAGTGAGTTGTAAATTTTTCAGATAAATATTGATGCTACTTTCTAACCATTGTAATAGTCAAAATTCTTTTAATAGAGGTTGACCTAACAGTCATATGTTAAATCCTTTGAACAAGGTTGCATTCTAATAGAGTGTATGTAAGTCCTATGACTAGGCTCACTTTTAACAGGGTGATTGAAATCCTTTAATCGGGTCACACCTAATAGTGTGTATTGTAACCTTTGACAGGGTTGGCTTTTTACCAAGCTCACTTCAGAAGAGTGAAAATAATAGTAGCATGTTACAAAGTGGTTTTTCCCAAATTGGGTTTTCACTATAAATCCTGGTGTTAATACTTGTGTGAATAATTTGGGTTTGAACATTACTATGTTTTAGAAGTTAAGTTACAGCTGGGTAGTGGACTGCATTGTTGTATGTTTCTATTATTGAATCAGTGATGACCAAGTTTGTTTTGGTTAAGTGGATTTGATTTAAAGAAATTTTTTTGAGATTGTTTTATACATCAGGACCTGAGAACAACTGATTCATGCCCACTCTCTGTTGTCCTAAATCATATTAACAATTACCATAGTGGAGAGGGTGATGTGTTGCATCTGACTCCCTCCTCTCCGGCGTAACCCTTCACATGAGTAGGTGGGAAGCTTGTAGTGGTGCCGCCTACTACGACCACCACCTACGAGCTCACCACATTTTTTGTCACTCGAGTGAAGATGCAGTTTGACCCTCCATAACATCAAACCCTAACTAGTATAATATTTTAAATAAAAGAAAATATTAAAATATAATACACACATTAATAAAATAAATAAAATCTCAATATAAGGAAATAAACCTTAGCTTATTTCAAAATGCCTTGGGCATATTTATAGGATTTTAAAAAAAAACTTGTAGATTAGATTTAGTAAATAAATTAATAATATGGATTCTAAACAAATATGGTATTTAGTTGATAGTTGCAAAGTTTGACTTTAATAGCACCATCTAGAAAATATATATATATATATATATATATATATATATATATATATATATATATATATATATATATATATATATATATATATATATATATATATATATATATATATATATATATATATATATATATATATATATATATATATATATATATATATATATATATATATATATATATATATATATATATATGACTTGTTTTAATTTTTAGTTTGATTTCTAATTTTCTTTCTATAAAAATCGAATAGTTGCAACTATTGACTATATAAAATGGAATATACTAGAAGATATGAAATTTTCTTGTTATTTAAACCTAAAAATCATTTAGTAAGTGTATAAGGGTTAACATTAATTGTTAAGTTAGTAAACAAAAGGAGTAATATTTATATTTAACCTCTTATCTAGGGGGTAATTTTATTTCAATAAATTTGATTGTTTCAATTTCCTTTAATATGAATTTCATTAGTATTTAATTGTACATTGCATATCTTTTTGATTAATGAAATCATTTACATTAGATTTATTTACTTTTTAGCTTTAGGAATTAGTATATTAATTTAAATAAGGTTTAATTAAGTTATTTAGATGTTTAGCTTTATAAATGTGTTAGACTAATATAGATTTTAATCTATTAGTCTATGATAGATTTAAGTTATTCTTAAAAATTCAATATAGTCAATTTAACATTTATAAATTAATTTCATATTAATATAAAATTTTGATAATATTATTAATGGATTAAGTTAATACATTAATTAGGGATAGAGTAAAATTATTAATTAAGTAATCATGCTTACTTGTAAAGTATCAGTATAATCCTCTTTTAATTTGTTTGACCCCAGTCCTCTGGTTCATAGTAACCTAGTTAACTTTATAAGTTGACGATAGGGTTACGACCTCATTCTGTGTTTTGTGTTCTTCTTGGTCAAACCTAGTCAACCTAGACCTAATTTCACCTAACCAGTTACTAAACTTGTGTCTATTAGTGTGAATCATAGTAAACTTAGAAGCTTTTGTTTGTACAACCATAGTTAAACATTAGCCTTTAGATACAAAATTTGTAGTTGTGTTTTGCCCTACTTTTGTGCATGACATTTCTATACCTAACTTCATGCACCCATATATCCTAAATGACATATTGGATTTTGACAAATATTTTTTTGGCCATCTCCGTATGTGACTTACCTGCTTAAAGCTTAGGTTTCAACTTATAGGTATTAACGATGCCTTTTGTAGGAGTTGTTATCCATGAAATGGCCAAAATTGGTCATTTCAAAGTGTTGTTTGATACTTGCTCGAAGATGGTCTAATAACCATTCAATTAAAATCACCAGTACTTGTGGATAAATGCCCCAGTAGCAGTGAACAAATCTCTAGTTGTGGTGCACAAAGGGCCAATCATGAATCAAAAAAGCTAAAAATGATCAACTACTAGTACATAAATGTTTGAGTATTGGTACATATGAGATTAATTAAATGAATAGTTATTGTGGGGGTCACTATGACAATAATGAGCATTTATTAGACCCTGAGCGGTAATTTGTATCTTTCTTGTAATTTGACGAGCAATTATAGAGTCCAAATTTTCTCATTTTTCTTAATGTTTACATTAACAAGCTTTCCCTAGTGATAAATGATTAACCTAATTTAATGTATCTATATCCTAAGTGATCATATGCAACATCATATATGTAGCATTTAAATTGATTATCACTTTTTGAACAATGTAAATGAGCCTATCCCATAAAATTGACAATAAATGTACATTTCACAATAGAAATGTTTCTTTAAGATTAAGATACCTCGAATGATCTAAATCCATAACCTTAACCAAATGAAGGTAATGATCTCATTAATTGAAAGCCTATCAATGATGTACTAGACTTATTCTAGAAGAAGATAGGCTAACCTAAATTCTCAACCTCCAACTCACAATATCTTTAACTCATTTTTAGCATCTTAGTTTTTATATGACTTTGTCGTCTTATGAACGAGTATTTCCATTTGGGGGTGCCTTTTGTATGCGTAATTGTTTGACATGCATGGTCATTTTTAACGTGCTATTTTCAACGCACTGCTGTGATCGAATTTATCTGGTCCACAAACGAGATTAGATTTTGTAATTGACAGAAGCTTGACTTTCCAGAACGTCGGCGGATTATTAAATCGAAGTTGCCATAAAAACGTTTCTTTGAACTTTTGTCGTCACGGGTGAGAACGTTCTGGATTCAGTCAAAGAGTCCCACTTGTCCAACTTGAAAGGACCTGAGAACGGCAGCTCAGAAAAGCAATACACATTTAATGGCGTGCAATACTGTGGGTCCAAACCAGTAAAACGACACATTGAATTTTGAAATTGTCGGACTTTATATGTTTATAACTCAGGTCGCGATGAATTTGATATACCGACTTATTGACTCCAATCACACGGTCTAGCAATTGCCAACCGTCCTACTAAATGCCCAGCAAATGAATCTCCCAATTCGATTGTGTACTGCGCAAACAGTCGAAGAGGGCAGGTTTGAGTCTGTACCGACCACGTAAGATAGCGCCGACTTAAACTTTTACATCTGGTTTAGCCTATGACGCGTATAGCCCACACTTTCTCCACCCTGCCTGTCGGTATTTTAATCAATTGACCTTTTAAGGAAATATGCTGCTAAACAATTTCTGTTTTATGACCATTCATAAAAAAAAATAAGAAATTTTGAGGTAAGCATTTTTATGTCGTTTTTTTAAGTTAAACATAATATTTTTTATAGAGAAAAATTGTTTTAAGGGAATTGGAGTGTAATGATTTGGATCAGCTTGATATGAACAATAACTATGTGGACTCACCAAGCCCTTATAACTCTCCATCTAACAATAGGAGGCCTGACTAGGCTTGCGTGCAACTCCTAGTCTAGCACTAAAATTCTGCAAATAACTACCCATCTAGTACTAGGATGCCCCTAGATCGGACTGACAATAAAATTCGATTTGACTTCAAGTGGGCAAATTATTATGCATTTATAGTGACCAGCCACACCAACTAAACTAAACATTGAATGTTTTATTATAAACATATTTGAATAAATTATTTTTAATATATATCTAGTCTTATATTTTAAAATATAAGCTAACATTCAACTTTTATATATTTGGATATTTATTTATTAATAGATTTATTTAAAGAATTCAAGTTTTGTTCCCATTCCTCCAAATTCACCAAATGGATGATTCCAACTTTATCTCTTATGATGTTGGAACCTTGCACTCAACAAGATTTGATCCTTGGTAGGCTCATTCGCAAGAGGCCCATTAACTAAACAATATTATCGAATTGTAGATAACAAAATAAATATTAGCAAATGACATGCTTACCAACAAGTAAAACTTATAGAAGAACAATATTTCTAGGTCAGCTTAATACAATCGCTCTCTACCTCAATAGGATGCAATGCCAACTCAAAAGGAAATGAAAGATTGCAAAAGCAAAGAAAAAAAATTACAACTACATCCACTTGATAGAACTCAACCTCCAAAGGATTCGACGCTACCTCAATGGAGGAACCAAGAGAGTAGCAAAGAAGTGGAAATAGAACTCCTCAAGAAAACTAGAATAGAGATAGCCAGTAGGTTCCTCCAAAAAATTGCATAATCAAACAACTCCAAACAAGAGTCAAAACTCCAAACAATAAAATCTTGAGAAGTAAACTAGAAACCCTCCTCATAGAAGACTTGCACGACATTAAAGACTCGGAATAATAAAGACATCCAAAATCAAGACGCAACCAGCCAAAGTTCAATGACACAAACCCAAGGAGATCCAAATTTTTTTTACCAAAACCACCTCTATAATAAAATAGCCACAAGAAGGATATTTCCAAGAAAGATAGTAAAAGAGAGAAAGGAAATTCATTACCACCACCAAAGGACACCAAAGATAACCCCAAGTATAGGTCAAACATTCTAAGGAAAAAAAAAACATCCCCAAAACTAGTGAGGATTGTCATTAGGAAAATATACATCCTTCACTAAAGAGGAAGAGGAAGTGAAGAGGGGTAATGGAGCTCATAAAAAAACTTCAATCTACCACAAAAAAAAAAACTACAATGAAAAATTGTTTGGACAGAGAAAATGCCTCCATTATCCCCCAAATAATGGTAGTCATAACCACTATAGGTGATGAACCTTAAAAACAAAATCTACCGCCAAGAAGCTCAGATAAGCTAAACTATAGTAGAATCAAACTAGATCTAGATAGATCTAAAAGGAATAGAAACCAAAGGCATGAAGAGACCCAATAGTAGGTCTTATTCCTTTCTTACAACCCCATCCAACACAGGACAAAGAAAATCAAGTAGTTCCCCTTCAACTCACGTGAAGAATAGACATAGGAGAGCCACCACACTAGAAGGATAAAAAGAAAAAACAAAATAGATAAGCAAGCTAAGAAAACCCAAAAACCATAGCATCAACTATAGAAAAAAATAGGAAAGGAGGCCAACTAAAAAAACCTAAAGATAGCACCACTTTTGCACATAAACATGTTAAAGGTAACCACCCAATGAGATCCATCTTCACCAAATGAAAGAAGAAGATAAGTCAACGGATTTTACATAAAATAAAAAATCAGAAGAGATGAACACAAGACTAGAGAAGTGTGCCATACACATCATACTCAAGACAAAACCCACAATGTTATGCCTTAGAAGTAGGACAAAAAAAATGCAACCCAAAGGAAATAATCTTTGACTCACCTCTAACAACTGAATAATGAGAATGGGGTGGTCCCACAATAGTGTGTCCCACTTTTTGGCCAACTTTGACACAGAGATCAACATTTTGAGAAAAAAACTTTACTTTTGAACACCTGTTGCCACAAAACTATTTGGAATTAAAAGATGATGTAAAATAGAGTCTTTTAGAATTTTATTTCTAGTTTCTAAATATTTAAAAAAAATAAAATTAAAATTCATTTAAATTCATATTTCCTTCTCCTTCGAAAAGTGGTTTGTGTGAAAAACTATGTTTTTAAGGACTTACTGTCACTTGGATCAACATAATTTTTTTTTAAAAAACATAACAATGTAATTCTCTCAAGATTATATTTGTAACTTCAATATCTAAAGGATGCAATTGGTTTCATTTATTTTGGGTCAATATTTCATAGTTTATTAAGTTCTAAAGTGATAGTAATTATAATTTAGACATAAGGTCACTTGGACCGCTCTAACTTGATCTGTGTATATCGAAATTCATTTTTTCTTTTTTTTATAGAAAGGTAACACAAATACTCTTTTCCTACATATTTTTCATAAATTTGTTTTTGTAATTTACTATTTTTCTTCAAGTCTTGAAGGGACAAGTTGTTGAATGACCAAATAACCTATGTTTAGTTAAAGTGATATTTAAAAGTGATAATGAACTCAATATGTATTAAAATTATATTCATTAGAAATTTTGTTTCAAATAGCATCATACTACATAGATAGGTTTTTCAAATGGATTCATTTGATCTGCCAAAACATAAAGTCAAAGTGATTTTTTATCATCATTTTAATAGGTGCGAAGGAGACTCCATTGTAGGTATGAATGAGGAGTATATATGTTATATAAATGTTTTTTTAATCTAAGAGGCTTTGAGCTAACCATTTGTAATTAATTCCTTCAAATGGAACCTCTCGAGGCTTAAATCATCATATTTTATTAAAAATGTGTTATTTCAGCAAAAATCAGCATGTCTAGAAAAGTGGGACACACTATTGTGGGACCACCCAATGATCTCCCTCTAAGATAAGGTAGAACAACTAGATCACTAAGGGACCTCCAAATGAAACCCCAAAGATCCTCTTGGAAGACAAATCCTAATAGTCCACTCTTTCCACTCCTATAGTGCCATCAAAAACCCTAATACCAACCCTCCTCACACTCCATCAGTTTATATTGTTCTCCATGTTATTAACCAGAAATAATATGTATTTAATGGTGTTGGTGTTCTTTCCTTATTTACATAAGATTTAATAAGTAATAAATAAATATGTTTTCTTGTTGATACATTTTGATACCAATTTTATGGTTCTTCTCTTTTAATATTTCGTTGTGTGTCTATTACATCACTTTTCTTTTGTTATATGTATAGAAGAATGTAATACATAACATGGTTATATTATTAAATTTACATTCAAAAATATTTTACACTATTACATTGTATCTTGCACTTACATGATTACATTTTACATGAAAGAAACTTATTATATCCCATGCATTTACCTATATTGGGAAGCCATAAAGAAAAACTTTATGCATAATTTAATATCTCTTTTTCATGATACTAACTATTATGCACAAGTTTATTTTCATTTGATTTATTGAGAACCATTTAAAAGTACTATTTTATGATTTTTTTTATGACATATATAGCAATATCATTCTAATAATTTTTTCAAATATATATCTCACATGTAACGTAGTGAGTTGCTCTTCCATAGTGACACTTGGCACAAGGTTATCCTACATAGATATGAATTTATTTCCCTGACATGTTGGTGGGGGTTGGAGGAGGGGATGGGTAGTCTTTCATCCTAACATATTCCAATATATGAAATAGGGCCAACATAATGTTTCATGCATGACCATCATGTCCTTTAACCTCTCAAATTGAGTTTCACCATAGTAATGCACTAATTTTGAGGGACAAAATATTACATCCTCCTTTTCATTCTTTCACTTTTATATTATCTTGTAGTCTATGTCTTAATAAGGAGTAGATGAATTCCAAATTCATGATTTCAAGATTCATCATGCTTCTATTATATCATAGTTTATTATTATCACTTTATCTTTGCATGGTTTCAATGATTTTCTCCATCATATTACCAAATCAATTGCATCCTCATGCAAATCACTAGCATCATGTTTCTATCTTTCTTCTTTTTTCATGGCTTGATGTTCACATCCTTTATGCGAGATGCACTAGTTCTAGCTCTTTTTTTTCGTTATCTCAATATTCAAATTGCACCATTCTTGGCCTTTAACGTATTCTTGATCTCATGCATAAGAAAAATATTAATGATATTATGTTGCATACTAAGATAGTGTTATATGTTCTGGACTAATGACTTGTGTGAATCTTTAGAGATATCATTCTGTCAAAAGATGGATAAATCACAAGCGATAATCTTATCCATAACTGTAAATCTACGTTTATTTCATTTATCTCTTCCATTCCTTTAACATACATGATACATGTAGCTTGTATGTATTCCAAAGTGGGAAAAATGTAAAGGATAGAGATCTATTCTTTAACATTCTACACCTCATTTTCTACTCTTCTATTTTTTCACACCATGAATACATTGTTTATTGTGTCCAATTGTCTTTTATTAAGCTTACCCTAATACTAGATATAACATAAGTTTTTATGCTCAATCAATCAATATGTAGCATGAATACTCTCTCTCTCTCTCTCTCTCTCTCTCTCTCTCTCTCTCTCTCTCTCTCTCTCTCTCTCTCTCTCTCTCTCTCTCTCTCTCTCTCTCTCTCTCTCTCTCTCTCTCTATGTGTGTGTGTGTGTGTGTACATATGTATGTATTTGATATATACATACTCCCACCATAGAATACATACAAAATTAGTTTCTCTTCTTCTCGGACTGAATATGCTTCTTGACTTGCGTGCAAAAACACTTTGTAGATTCAACACTAAGGATCTTGTATGTGATCATCAATGTACATGAGACTTCATTTGCACTACATCATATAGAGACGAACAACCTCAATCAACGTATATATAAATATATATGATACAACTAACTTAGCAAATCATAATTTACTTTTTGTTTAACTTGAATTAAATCGTATTCATTGACAAAAAGGATAAGAGACAAAACTATGTGAGAAAGACATGATTATCTAAAGAAGACTAAACTAATCCATAACAATCAAGAGCAAGTTAACATTCTTCTATCTATATAAAAGATTTAACCATGAGCCATATAAAAAAAGGCTCCAAAGCAGCTAAGTTCCTGCCAAAATGTTAGAAGGGTTGTTTGAACTTTTCACATAAATTCAAAAGTTTAAATGGCTATTGTCAAAGCCATTTGTTAGTGCAAATTGAAGGATATAAATTATATTATTTTAGTAGTTTTACATTAAATATTTCTAAAATATAGATTTTATGTCCTTAGAATGTTTTAATATGTTGACAAAATTATTTTGCTCTTTCTCAAGTAGAAAATACAAGATTAGCAATTTCTTGTAATTTCATCATGTATTATTTTGTAGTGAATTTGATAAATACAAAGATTTTGTAGTGGGTTAGGAGCTTATAATTTCTTTGCTTCAATTACTTGACTTATGTGATGAATCCCTAAAATTTCTTGCTTAGCCTACAATACAATATCAAATGTTACAATAAAATATTTTAATTATAATAATAATAGAAAAATAATAATATTTTTTTAATGTAATAATAATATAAAAAATTAATAATACTAATATAATATATAATTATTATGTGTTTATTATAATAAAGAGATAAATATAATAATAATATAGTTAAAAAAATAGAAATGATATAAAAATAAAATTAACTAAAATATAATACTATCATAATGATAATATAATAATAATAATAATATATATATATATGTGTGTGTGTGTGTGTGTGTTTCTAAATGTATTTTTAAAAATCAATATTAAATGATATAAAAATAAAAATAATTAAAATATAGTACTATCATAATGATAATATAATAACAATTCTAAAATATATATGTCTTTGAAATAAAAGAATGTTTCCTAGCAAATTTAAATAGTAATATTATCCTTAAATTTTAAAAAAATCAATCACTACTAAAAAAATAGTAATATTGTTTCACATAGTAGAATGTTTCATTAGAACTAATAATAATGATATGATCAAAACATTACAATGGACAAAAATATTTCTGAAAAATTCGTCCTTATAGCTCAATTTCTTTAAACCAATCAAATGAAAGATAAATAATTTTATAAATTGGAAAAGTTAAATATTGTGCATTTTACTTTATGAAATATTAAAATTTGATATGACAAAAAGAAATTATGAAATTTGATTGGCTAGAGTTAACTAGTTTAATCACTAGTTTAAAATAGGTAGATGCCTATAATTCTACAGCCTACAACAGAAACTGAGAACAACAACAACAACAACAGATAAAACTAAACAAGTCTCCACTCTCTTAAACAGTTTGATTTACCAATGTAATCTTAAATCTAGTTGCTTGCTATCCACTATTTCCAATCAAATAATTAAAGCCTGGTTGCAATAACGGAAAGAAGTAGGCGTGCACGCTATTCGTTTAGAGATGTGACAAGGAACTCCCAACTGGTCAAACTTCCTCCACAAAAGATGGCCATGACATCATACACTACCAAACCTCCTTTCTCTTTATTTCCGGAATCATCTATGCGTCTACGGCTGAGCTTTTTGACTTCTTTTGGCTCGATTCAATTCAGGAGAGTAAATAAAATAGGGATTCAGTTAGCCAATCAATATTATACAAAAGGCTACAAACAGATAAGGATCAGGTTAGGGGACCACACAATAAATACACTTGTAAGCTTTTCAAACTTTCTTTTTCATTGTCTGTTTGATGCTTATCTTGTCAGCACGTTCAATAATGTGAAGCAGTCAATGCTTTATATTTCTTATCTATACAGCTACAAAACATTGACTTTTGCAACATATACATCCAATAATGTGTGTTTGGTGCAAATTTAATACAGGGCCAGTGGATTAAAAATCATACAGGGCAAACCCAATTTCAATACGTATTCTCCTCACTATCTGATTCAATCGAATTTCATTTCCTCTTCTTTCGATGAGCAGTTTCAAACAAATTCTATTTCCTCTTCCTTTCCCAAGCAGATAACTCAGATAACTTATGATTAAATGGATGATTTTCATAATATTTATAAATTATGAGGGAAATTATGAGGTATGATCTGAAATGTTAATATAAAAATATATATGTTTAAAAAGATTTTAATATTTATCAATATTTACAATGCTAAAATAATTATGAATTTGGAAAACAAAATATAAGATTTCAAAAATAGAACATCGAAATCTTATAAAAGTTGTAAATTGAACTTCCAAAAAATATGAATTACACACCAGTGTAGAGAGATACTTCTATTTCATTTCTTCTTTTTTAACAAGCATGTAATTACTAAAATATAAGATTTTAATAACAACTATGAAATTTAAAAATATAATGCTGAATCATGAAGTATGATCATAAAACTTTTAATATTCATCAACATCCACAATGTCAAAAACAATCTATGAAACCATACTCCAATGACAAAACGCAAGACACAACACAAATAGCTTATAGAATTTGTAACCTCTCATTCAGATTAAAGTCCCCCAAAGAATGTGAAATAGAAGCTGTATTACATCACTATTTACAATGAGCCTTCGCTCATACTGGAACATCATTGTAATGTATTGGAGCAGAATTGGGTGCTCATAGATTGGAAGGGTGTACCCGAATTGACAATAGAAGCGGCTATAGCCGCAGCCAAGGCTGCAGTATAATGGGCATCTGCCTTAATAGGATTTTCTTGACCTAGGCCTAACTGGCTGTAAAATTGTGAATCCAACGGCCTGCCCTGAATATTGCTGTTGAATGATGGGCTCGGCTTTTTCTTTGAACTCTCACTCTCTAGCCCTAAACCATTATTAGGGTTAGGGTTTTGTGTAAGGTCGAGAGTAATGGTAGGAGAGGAACCCATTGTGGCAACATAGGCAGGAAACGGAAGCTGATTGTTTGGCTCATTAAAGGTTGCCATGGCCATGTTACTGAGCAAATGATTATGTTCTCCTTCGTAGGTAGCAGTTAAAACAGTTGGGTCTTTGGCGCACCTCTGGACCTTCTTCTTAACTGGGCAGGAGAGAACTGCGCATTTGAAATAAGACCTGGGCCACTGGCTGTTTCTGGTCATCTTTTGCCCATATTTTCGCCACTGACAACCATCATTAACCTGACAAGAATAAAATGGATATTTACATTAGTCATAAATCGATTAAGCACTGTAACATTCTGATGATAGATCAGAGTGTGATCTGATCTGTACATGTCAAAAAAATACACAATCTTATCCAAAATAGCAGCAAACAATCTAGACCAATCTCAAGAAAAGGCGGGACTTTCATTTGGGAAACTCAAGATCAATTGACCACGTGAACATCTAAACCAAAATATTAAGTTGTAACTCTTGATCATTCATAATTGATTTCTAATGTGAAGGTGGTTTATAAACTAAAATATATTTATAAATGCAACTGTTAATCTTCCAATAGTAACATCTAATATGTTTGTCTGTAATGAATAATATGTTTATAACTGATATGCAATCAAACAAAATCCATAATCCTAAAAGTACAAATGGAGGCATCTGCATACCGTGGTGCCATCAGATATTGTGCTCATAGTCTTGATTTTCTTGGGGTCAGAGACAATTGTACGGACTTTCTTATTATGTGAATCTTCATCCAGAGACGAACTCCCTTTTCCATTCTTGTTCTCTTCCACCACATAACTTGCTTTCCTCTTTTTGCAGGGCAACCTAAGCTGAAGATCATCCACGCAGAGCTTGGAATTTTGGTCTTCTGACGAAAGGGTACTAGTAGAATCTGCACTATAATCAGAATCTGCTACTGTGCACCCTCCATCGATACTGTCTCCTCCTACATCTAGACTCAATTTCAATGTCTTGGCCATGGATTTCAAAGAGGACTTCTTGTGATCTTCCTGCTAAAACCACCAAAGAAAACGAAGTTAAGAACACCCATAAACATTTACCAATCAGATTCCATTAAAGCTATTAGAAATCTTCCAAACTTTTGTGTACCTGTTGTTTCATGAACTCTGTTTGCAAGCTCTTGTAGTCACTGCACATGCGGTTTATCATGAACATGAGCTTCTGGTTCTCCTTGTTAACACGATTCAATTCAGCAACAAGCTGCAAAGATGAACATAAATTTTGTTAAATTTATTAGATTTTTACCATTTATCATTTTTAAATTCAATTATATCAAATTATTTTGTATCAACATTTCAGATCATAATCTATAATCTATCATCTAAATCTATCATCTAAATGATAGATTTCAAATCATAATCCATAATCTATCATCTAAATGATAAATAACACCTGAAAGACAAAGATAGAACAGATTAGAAAAAGGGATTCATGTCCTATGCGTACCAAATCTTTGTGCTGGTCCATCTCGTTTTTGGTTTTAGAATACGAACTGGGTAATGTTGTCCAAGATAGGCTTAAAACTTGCACAGATGCTTTCGATTCTTTCTGTGAGTCTGTAATGAGAAAGGACCTTCTTATACAAGGATGTCAAGACGTGGTCGGTAAAAAGACTCTTTGGTGTCCTTGACTGTGCATGCGACGAATTCCGTCCTTGACCTTCTAACACTCCATAATTGATGAAGAAGATAAACGTGAGCGATAGCTTATTCTTGGTCAACCAATTTCATGTTTTGATGAAGTCAATCATTTTTCACATGGTTTAAAAAAACATCGTGCAATGCATTCAATAAAGTGTCTAGCGTTGCTGGATAGACAACTGTTTGGTGCAAGTGGGGTGTAACTGACGTACACCAAATAATTCTTAGTTAACCATTAGAAGATTCAATTTAATATCACTAGTGCACATACCCGACTTCTTCGAATATGCATGTATATAAAAACATGTTATGTTGACTGAAAGTATAATAACGTGTTTAATATTTTCAAGTTTTATTGGGTTATAAATTAGTGTTGGTTTAGCATTATATATATATATATATTCTGAATAATGTTAAAAATATATAATATAATATATAAAATGCTAAACTAACACTAATTTATTATATTATTTATTTTTAATATTATTCAGAATATATATATAGATATATGTGTGTGTGTGTATTTATTTGTATTTGTATTGTACATTTTTTTCAATTAACAATTTAATGTTCATAATGGTTTATGCAAGGAAAATCTTGCTAAAACATAATTATCTCTCTTTTGATGTATTGAGGGCAGGCATGGTGAATTTATAGTGTATCAACAGGTTCAATGATAATTTGTTGATTAAGTTTGCTACATCGTGGGATGATAGAAGAGTCAAGGTGGGAAGAATATTGTTTGACATCAATGAGGATGTCATAGTGAAGGTGACGAGCCTCACCACCAAGGGGTAGAAGTACAAGAAATAGAGCAAGGTGGTTGATAACAATAGTCCATCCCAATTCTTTCAAGAGAATGAGAAGCCCATGAAGTTTCATGGACAGTTTGACCATGTCGAGTGCCCAAATAATGGGACTGGGTTTGTCTCATTATAATGATGTTTTTCCCTAGAGGGAAGTCTTAAGATTTACTAAATTATTACCATTGTACAATGGGAAATGGGAAGCAATGGGATATGTAGGTAAGAAATTACTTCCCACTTAACAATTTGTACATTAGGAAGGAAAATACCCCCAATAGGCTCAAGTGGTGAGTTAAGCACTCAATGGTGATAAGGTCTCCTTCATTAAGTATGTAAATGATGGTAATAGAAATTATAAGATAATACAATATAGGTGATATACTAAGAAAATGATAAAAACATACTGATACGAATTGATAATGAGCAGATCGGGGAATGAAACTGATCTGTGCTAGAAATTTGAGCAAAAAATGGTCGGGACACATCGAGATTTGCAATACATCCCCAGGATAGGTTGAGTTTGGTGATGTGTCCCTAGAATTTTAGGTTGAAACTTTAACAAATCCTATGACTGTACCTATTCTTCCCAAATTTGATCTGACAAATTTCTCACCTATTCTTGCACACATAAAAATGGAAAAAAAAGGTTGAAAGAGGAATTTTTCTTACTCAAACCTCTATCTAGAAATCAACCTTGAAATATAATGAAATAAAGGAAAGTGTGCTATCATGTAGTAGAGGCTAGATCTAGAAAATGAACTATATCATAAAGTTTGTAGATGCAAATACTTCTTTAAATGTGATCAAGCATGTTGATGCAATAGCTTTGAATAAATATGAAAACATGCAAAAGGAAATCATGAAAAGAAAAAACCTTATGGAATAGATGTTGCAATTCTTCATAATGTTAGATTGGAGAAAAGAAAGATTAAAAACCCGAATGATGTTGGATAGATGAGAATCTCCTTCCTTGATAGAAAAATCCTTTGTTTGGACTCCAATGGAGGAAAGAAGCTAGATCTATGGAAAAAAACACCTTCAATTACTTGAGAAGGATGATTTCTTGAATGTTTAAACTCGATAGCTCTTGAATACTTGATTTTATTTCTTGTACTTGATATCTTGAATGCTTGATTACTGATATTGGATGATGTACATGGTAAAAATGGATAATGGATCCCAAAATGAGGAGAGATATAGGGTTTATATACATCTTGTTAGAAAGAAAAGTCCAACACAATTGAGAGGCGGGGGGAGGGGTGAATCAATTGTGATCTTAATTAACTTAACTTCAACTCTATCAAATCTTACGTAAGCTTGTAATCAATAATAACAATAACCAAAAGATAACAAACGTACATTATAACACTAGATTTGTTAACTAGGGAAACCCTTGATCAGAGGGAAAACCCCATTGGGAATGATGTCCAAAAGATGATGTACTAATATAAAAGTTCGTTGTGAAAGGATAAATATTTTTAGAAGTCTATTACAATAAAATCAGTACATATGAGTCCATGTTAACAGACTTTGGATCCCTGCTAAAACATCCCAACCTTGTGAGGACATGATTGAGAAACATAATGAAGACAACTAAACCCACTGTCCAAATTGCTTCAATACCGTCTTCACTAAATATTCATCAGGATAACACATCCAAGGGTGAATTGACTAAAACAATAACTCTCTTTACCTAAACAGTTCCTTTGAAGTCCCCAACAATCCAACAATATTATCTTCTTCTCTGATCATAAAGATTTCACATTCAAAGATCGCACAACATTTCATGACTAGATGATATCCTTATGATACCCTTTGATACATTTCTTTTATACCAAGTCCTAATAATTATTGAGTCAGCCAAAAGGATTTCTCAATTTACAATTAATAGTATAGGACATCAATAAGAATTTACAATACACGTTAAATTACATATAAATACTTCAATAGAATTATTAATCTGTAGTCAGCTCACAAAGAAGTATCACACTTCACATTGTCCAAAAGTCTTCACATAATGCAAAGTAGATTTTGTCGTGTTTATCCAAGCATCCTGAATAATTCATATACAACATATCAACCATGTTGCACTAACTTCAACCTCACCAAAACAATAAATCTCAAATAACAGTCACCAGTTCCTGGTAACACTCGCTGAGAATAGTCTTTAGTAAACTTCACATAACTCAAACATGTCTGCATAAATTTTTATGTGCTTACAATGACATCATCATAACATGTTCCTAAATTCAAATATATCTTTAAATAGCACAATTCATCAACATAAAAACTTGTGAAATAATTATGTGTCTATAACTCTGTCAACTTTGTCCAGAGATCATATATATTGACATCCATGACAAACCCAGTCATGAATGTAACATATAAGAACTTAATCTTCTTGTTTGTGAACAGATTTGTCTCCTCCTTCTAAATGAATTTTATAAATACTCTATGCCTTTGAAGACAAATAATCCATCAACAGTTGGGTAAGCATAAAAGATTACTTCCCTCTGAATTTTTCAAGGTTTGGCTCCCTTCTTAAGATATTCAATGAATTTATTAACATAAAAATAAATACATACACTTTTAACCAGAAAGTGTGGAAGGATCACACAGATACTCTTTGGTATTGAGGTTTTTCGAGTATATAAAGATGCAAAGTAGAATCTACAGGAAAGAAAAGTTCCTCTAACTTTCAAGAAAAATGAGCTTACAAGAGAAAGCAACAAAAGAGAATTATCAGGAAAATTCAATAATGGCATCGCATAAATAATCTATGCAAATAATAAGATATATCAATCCACAAAGTAATCGATACACCATAGATTTTAACTCAAAGATTCAAACCAAACTTTGCACTTGTATATTTATACTTGATTGGATCAAAGTCTAACCAAAAAGAACCAATTACTATTTTTTCGATCAATTCTCTTTACTAACAAAAAGGAACTTAAAGATATCTAAAACTAAAATTCTATCAAAAATTTCTAACCCCTCCATTGTTTAATGCCCCAACATTTATAGTTTTTAATCTAAGAGAGCCTCCCTGAAAATCCGCCTTCTTGGATATACAACAAAAATAGTTAAAAACCAGTTTTAAACTTAAGCTAAAGTTTTAACAACAACTATCTATAAACCAAAAATGCTAAAAAGATGCCTACAAATGTGCCATCTTTCTTCATTGGTCCTCTGACTTGGCAATTTGTACTAACTTCCAGAATCTGAATGCATTCACCAACTCTTGAGACAGATGTGAGTGTAAGTCCTTTAAACCAATTAGCTTTGCCCAACATGCATTTTTCTCCCATTTGAGCTCCCAAATCCTTTGTAACTGCTTGGGAAACTGTCCCCTGCTCAAAAATAACATGAATTCCACATTAGCTATCTTAGTGAAATTTTGAGCTATTGGTTGTTCTTTTTCTCTCAAGGCGTTCATGGTATCTACAAAAACCTTAATCATAGCATCATCATCCCGACTCCCTTCACTAATTTTTAGTATGCTTGAAGGATTTACCACCTTAATATCCTTGAGGGCATTGGTATGCATGTCTTTAATTTCCTTCTCCATTGCCTAGACCCGTGAAATCATAGCTTTAATCAGTGACCCTTTCCAGCCAAGATTCTATTTTAAGATAAACAACATACAGGGGTCAACTAACTTCATGGGGTTCTCTGATAAGAATTGGGCCACTTCGTATGCTTCTATCTCCTAGACTTCAGTGACATTAGCTAGACATTTTTCTTCCTCTAACTCCCAGCTTGGGATTAGAGTTTGAATTTCACCAAGCAATGCTTCCCCGTCCATGCAGGTGGATACAAATTCTTGAATGAAGGTACTTCCTTCATTGATGATACCGTCAACCCAAGTCTTCATCACCTTCATCAAAAATTTTCCCTGTTGCATTTGCTTGAATAACCTCTTACTTTCGACTGAATTTGGATCAAAATCCTATGGAGATTGGGCTAATGGTAATGCACCAATGTCACTAAGTGGAGTAAGAAATTCAGCCATAGTAACAAACAATTGCTTAAGTTCACACTTTTCCCTTCCATCCTTTTGTGATTTCCCAAGCATATGATCGGCCAAGAATTTGAAAAGGTGATCCCTGAAATCTCTAGTTAATACACCAAGCTCCAATTTTGTAACTTCAAAGTCTTCCGCTTTGGGTTCATGTCCTCCTTCCTTGTGGTTAAAGGTAGAGATCTATGCAGTTACCTTCCCAGTGGAGGGATCGGTGGACAACCTTGCGTTACACTTCATATTCTTTCCCTTAGAAGTGTAGACAACATATTTTGTGATGATCTCCTTTACTGGAAAGGAGACAGGTTTGAAGCTTCTCTTATTATTTATTGAGTCAGGCAGCCATGGGGATATTGAGCTGGAAATCATCCTATTGTCAAGTTCTTTAGAGGGAGTAACATTAACTTGTTGAAACTCAAGATTTTTAGTAGACATCTCCTCATTATTTTCCTAGTGTTCGGGTGAAAAAGAGATCTCACCATCATTAATCTTGATGTCGATATAATCAGAACCCAGAGAGGCCATCTATGCACAACTTTTAGATCTAGTTCTGGGCCTCGTTCGAGGAATGGTAGGGTGTCCACCGGGTGTTATTTTTCTTTTGGAAGGAGGGGTTTCACCTGCATCAGTATTCAAAGGAGAAACATTAGATAAAACATGATTGACATCCACTGAGATAGAGTCTTCATTATGTTTCTCAGGAGGGGGGTTCTTTGTTTTCTGCTGTCTTTTTCTTTTTAGCCAAGATTTTGTGACTCCAAAAATGGACCTGGCTCTTAGCTTTATGTTATCCTCTTCTTCCCTCACCCAATCTATGTCAAGAAAACTTTCTATTTCTGAAATGTCACTTTCTAAACCTGTAATCTTAGAAGCATCTTCATTTATTCCATTTGTATCAAATTTTAACTACAAAAGCTTTATCTGTGGAACCAAAAGTCTGGAATGGTCTCTTTTACTGATGGCTTCTTCATCTCCAAGATCTTCCCATAGATCTTCAATAGGTGAATTCGGTGATGGATAATTGCCTAAACTCTGAACCTGTCTGGAAAAACCTTTATTATCAAAGCCTCTCCTCGAGTCATAGAATTGCATGTGAAAGATTATCAGATTACTGCCTATTATCGAGGTGTCACTCATATTGTTGCAAACTAAAGTTCCCAACTTAATTGGAAACATGGAAGCCCATTTTTCCTCTGGTAAAATATTTTTAATTCCTATAAACATCTACCTACAGACTTCAGCCAAAATGAAACAAGGAAAGGCAAACCTAGGTAGCTTGAGGGGTTATTCATTGAAACCTCATATTTTGATGAAGGTGAAACATGGAAATTGGATATTAAAATGATCATAAGTTTGAACCAATTTTTGAGCTTCCAATGATATCCTCTTGTATGGGGTTCCCGCCAGCTGGTGACATAGTTTTCCAAGGAAAACATCATGAACTCTCCTATAATCTTCAAGGACCTTATCTTTCCTTAACAAGGGACAATATTCATAAATATTAAGGTCCTCATTCCATGGTTTATGAGGAATATCTCCGAGGTCTTGAGTGTATGAAAGACAGTAAATTAAATAAGAGGACATATAGAATTCCTTCTTTATCAACCTAAGCTTGTTTAAGCTGATCTCTCAAAGGGCTAGCATTGATTTCTGCCCAATTGAGATGTTGTTTTCCCTCCAAATATATTTCTATGAAGTGGTACATCTAGTCTTCGAAAAGGAGAACCTATTCTAAACCTTTCACTCAATGAAGCAAAACCATTATATCATGAACATGCAGCTTCATATGGTCCTTGGTTAAGACTTTGGGTAACCAAGATCCTCCGTTATAGAAAATCTTGGTTTATTTTTGGGCCATATGACTATGATTTTTATCGATATTCTCCTAAAAGTGGGTAAGTGACTGGGTGGGGGTAAAGCTTGGAAAGGCTTCATCTAGAATCTTGAAAATAGACATTATAGTGTCTCTCCTCACAGACAAAAGGATCTGACCTCTTGTATTCAATATACGTTTAGACTTAACATCATAATGATTTCTGCATTGTTGAACTAAATCTAGACTCACTACTACCGGAGGGAAAGCTGGAGCTTCTAACAGCTCACTTGATAGGAACTCTAGACTATAATCTTTCGCTACATTATCTGTGAGGTTACCCACCATTTTTTCTACCTCAACCCCTAACAAGTCAATTCCCATAATTACAAGAGCACGACATCCCAGGTTCGTAAGATTTCCAAAGAAATGCATACTAGACCTCATTTTCCCTTTTCAAAATCAAACAGAAAGACACCCCCCCCTTGGAAAAATATTATCCAACAGGAACAGGAAACAAAAAGAGGGCTTTCAGTAGCTACCTGTATTCTGTAGACTTAAGAAAATAACCTCCTTCTTCTGCAGCCGAGACACCACAAATTCATAATGGAAAGAAGAGAGCTACATGAGTACTTATATTTTAGAAATTATACCACAAAAGGTCAACTTAGGATGTATTAAATGATGGTATTGATTAGATTGAAGTGAGAAATAATGATTTGACAACCAACTACCACTCAAATCCACAACTCTTTAAAATATCATTAACTTCCTTTAAGTGGCACCCCTCACTTGTGTTTAGGATCCCTTTCATCGCAATTCAAATCTTCATTTCAGATTTACCCCGTGGTTTCTATCTTTTCAAAACTGCCTATACTTCAAACCAAATAATAACTTTACTGCCAATTACATTGTCCACCTCCTAGGCTGTCACATCATTCCTTGATTTTACCATCATTTCCTCTTGAACTCCTTTGAACTATTTCAAACCAAAGTTCAAAAAGGTTTGAAGTGGTTCACTGCTAGATGATGACATTGACCAAGGCCCCACCTACATTTTCCAACATTAGAAAAATAATCTTTAGTTGAACTGCTTTGAAGTACTTTGAATCGGAGTTCAAAGAGGTTCAAAGTGGTTCATGAGAAGGATTGGACATAGGAAAAACTCGATCTAGGATTTCCAACTTTGAACTAAGAGAACACGGAGGTTACACCTTGGTGATTTAAAGGCTAGCCAGACCTTTGAGAGCTACTGATGAAAGACTGAAAAAGGAAAGATGTCAAACTATACTTTAAAAGAACAAACAATGAAAGGGTCGAAGACACTTTTTTCATGGTGACTCTAACTGACCCTAACATCGGCTCTGGCTAGGGACTGCATATTGCCAAATGTGCAGAGAACTCTGAAAAATTGGTTTCACAAAGAAAAAATCACAAAGGGAAAGAAACTACACACACAGACACACCAAAAAGGAAAGCGGGAAAAACTACCTATTATATACAGGGGTGGGAACTGGAAACAACATCAGAGCTTGAACAATTTAGGATCTTGCCCATTATAAGTGAAAGAAAGATTTACACCATTCGGGTAGGACAAATGAAAAGCATTTGAACCAATAGCCTACTAAATAACAAACGGGCCTTTCTATAAAGACTCGAACTTGCCATGAGATCCCTTAGGTGCTTTTCTTTTATCCCATAACAGAACTTCATCACCTTCCATGAATTTATGAGGATGAGCCCGCATGTCAAAAAATTTCTTAACCTTTACCTGATCCTTTTTAATGTGATCCACCAAGTCATCTCTTTCTTCTTCTAATTTATTCAAGTACATGATAAGTTTCTCCAAAGGATCTTGGAAATATTGCTCTTCAATTATGGCTTGGAGCTTGGTTGTGGAAAGCTCCAAAGGTAGTGACACATGAGATCCTATCTCATAGACCAGTTCAAAAGGTGCCATCTCGATTGCTCACTTCAAAGTGGTTCTGTCAGCCCATAAAGCTTCATGCAACGTTTTGTGCCAGTCATGAGGATTATCATCCAACAATTTTTTCATTATAGCAACAAGGTTTGTATTACTAGACTCTGCCTGACCATTACCCTATGGGAAGTAGTCTGACAAGTGGGCTAAAGATATGCCATGTTCATAAAAAAATGCTAATATCTCTTTAGAAGAAAAATATGTAGCATTGTCCACCACTATTTTAACTGGTATCCCAAATCTGACAAAAATATAATTCAAAAGGAACTCACATACAACCTCAGAATTCACCTTCTTAGTGGGAACTGCTTCCACCCACTTGGTGAAATAATTAGTGGTGGTTACAATGTAAACATGTCCGACACTAGATGAGGGGTTCAAAGGTCCCATGAAATCTATTCCCCATTGTTTGAAAGGTTCATCAACAATTATCGGCTTGAGGGGTAGAGTAACAAGTTGAGGCCATCCAGTGGACAATTGACATTCTTCACAATTCCAGACATATTGATATGCATCCTTGACCATTCCTAGCCAATAAAAATGATTCCAAAGAATCTTGAATGTTGTCACGGTGGAAGAGAAGTGTCCTCCACAAGCTTCATCATGAAAAGTCTTCAATAGCTCATTCTGTTGCGCAACATCTACACATCTGAGGAAGGTTCTGTCTAGAGCCCTCTTATACAATATATCTTGGGAAATTACATACTTGGACGCCTTCAACTTCAAATTGCACCTTTCTTTAGGATTCAAATGTCCAGGACATTCACCATAGGTAAGAAAGTATGTCAAAACTGAGAACCGGGGATCAGTCAAATTGACCAATAATGCCATGGGTACTTCATCAATTTTTGTTGATGTCTTACCATTTTCTACTATTAATTTGCATAAGCCCTTCCCTCTCACCAAATTGGTTGGCTTGATAGTCAGGTTATATTCCTGAAATTTTTCTATCCATACCGCCCTGTTATTCATGCCTATCTCCTTTTGAGTCAAAATACTCTTTAATTACTTCAGTTTCTGGACCATAGACTGTACAATGGGAATGGAGTATGTAGTACTTGAATTGTTTTACTGCCTTTACTACAACAAAGGTGTGTTTTTGAATTTGGGAATACTTGAGCTCTTATTTTTTTAAAGGTGTGCTCATAAAAGCAATAGGTGCCTCCTATCCTTTTTTATCCTTTTGTGTCAAAATGCTAGACAACGTATGCTCTAAAGAATAACAATGAATAATAAAATACTTTTTAAAATTTGGGCTTGTCAACATGGGCACCTGAAATATTTCTATCTTAATATCATTGAAGGCCTTACATCTTTCTTCATTCCATTTGTAAGGAACTTTTTCATTCAACATATCCACCATATGCCTGGCAATCTCTGAAAATTATGGAATAAATGCTCGTAAAAAAATCACTTGGCCAAAGAAGGATTTCAAACCACTTCTTCTTGAAGGTAGACTAAGCTATTGAATTGCCTTGACCCTTTCAGGATCGATCCTGACACTGTCTTTTGAAACAATATGGCCCAATAATTTTCCTTCTTCAATGAAGAAAGTTTATTTTTTAGGGTTCAAAGATATGCCATGGCTTCTACATCTCTACAAAACTATTTCGATATCATTTAAATGATGGCTCCTTTTCTTTGAAAAGATGGTGATATAATCTAAGTAAACTACTATGATTTTATTCTGAAGATCTTCGAAAGAAGAGTTCATCGCCCTTTGAAAAGTTGCACTAGCATTAATCAGTCCAAATGGCATCCGGTTGTAGGAATAAGTTCCCCAACAAGTTATAAAAGCTATTTTGTGTTGATCGCCCTCTACCACACTAATTTGATTATACCTGAAATAGCCATCCAACATAGACATTACTTTAGATCCTGATATAGCCTAGAGAACATGTTCCATCACAGGTAGTGCATAATTGTCCTTTAAACTAGCCTGGTTCAAATTACAGAAATCGACACAAATCCTGATTTCACCATTCTTTTTCCTCACAAGAATTATATTAGCAATCCAGGTTGAATAATGTATGGGATATATGATTTTTTCTTGCAACATTTTCTCCACTTCCTTCAATATCACCTTAGATACCTTCGGATTATAGTTCCTTAGTTTTTGGCGGAAAGGAGTAGAACTTGGTTTCAAAGGAATTCAGTGTCTAAAATGGTCTCCTATGAAATTCTTAAGATCCTCATATCCCTAGGTAAAAACATCTCTGTATTATATGAGTAACTTTCTTAGATCACCCCTTTCCAGTGGGGAGCATGTCTGACCAATAGAAATCCATTTAGGATCACCATCGTCCCCTATATCAATTTTGTTATATTCTTTAGAATTATGCACATGAGATACCTTTTATTTGATGGTACTATCATCCTTTCTTCAAAACATATGTTCCAGAGAGACCAAGCCTTTGGGGATGTTATTTCCTTTGAGGTGAATGATTCCATCATTTCCTACCAAATCTTGGTATACTTCCTTGCTCTCATTGTTAGATCCCTCAAAATATATATCAGGAAAACTTGTAGCACATTCCAGAAAATCTCTAATTTGAGAATCACTATCAAATACCTGTCAATGCTCCATGTTATCTAGTATTCTTGTCCTATAGATAATTTCTATTTGATACTTTGGCATTTTAAAATCTCGATGGGGTAATAATAATGAAGCTGAAACTGCTAAAGAATTTGCCCTAGTGTTATGAATCCTTGGTATAAATTCTATGGAGAAAGCATCAAATAAATCAAGTTCATCCCACAACAATTTCCTATAGTGCTTTAATTTTTCATTCTTAACAGAGAATTTCCCTCTTACCCACTTCATGATCAATTCAACATCCCCTCTTGCAACTAATTTCTTAATTCCTCTAAGCTTCACCTCTTCCATTCCCTATAGAAAAGCTTTATATTCAGCGGCATTATTAGTTGAATAGAGGTAAAATAGATTCAACCCTAATCAAATGTATAAGGGGAAATATGAGATCTATCCTCAAACCCAAATTCCCCAAAGAAGAGATCCAATTTGATCAACCAAAAGGTTAGTACACAATTGAATCAATTTGTGAAGAATATGGAAGAGAGAGAGAGAGAGAGTAAATCCAATATTTCCCTATGGAGGAGGATATATATATTATGTTTGGAAATCTGAAATAATTGAAATACAAATACTAACCTCAAATTAGGGCAGATCTGGAAAATGTTGAATTCTGATGTGTGTGTACACTTTCAGAACAATCTAAAACCTGTCTTGGACTAGAAATGCTGAGACAGAGAAAACCTAGAAATATTTCTCTAGAATGGCATAGCTCGGGTTTGACCCTCATAAAAGGTCAAATACTACATTCTTTATTTGAAGTCCGATTTGAATTCTATTCACAGATCTTGAAAGTTTGTCGAAAAGGGTATCCAAATTCACTCTCAGATCTAAAATTCCGCACCTGTACCTCCAAGAAAAGGAGAATTTTTGTTATTTGTTTGATGGGTTTGCCTTGGTCAAACCCCGGTTTGGAATCAACCTTAATATTGAAATTGAAATAGGAATACTAGCAAGTAGTAGAAAAGGATCTAACAATGAAGCTATGCAATTCAATAGATATGCAGTTGTATTCGAAATGTAAATAAGTATATTGATATGAAAGCTTGAACAAAACAATAAATGTAAATCAAACCTCCATGATTGTATACTTGGAATCCACCTTGAGGGAAGAATGAAATGGATCTTGAAGGAAGATCACACCATCATGATGGCTAGATCTAGGGTTTGAATGATGAATCTTGAATGCTTGAACCAAATTCCTTCAATGGCTTTGAATGCTTGAAATCCTTGATCTTCAATGGAGAACTTGGATGGAGAAGAAGACTTGAATGCATGAATGGATGCTTTCTTGATCACCTTTAGAGCTTGAGATGTGAATGATGGATATGAAAATGAGAGAGGAAGGCCTCCTTTTATAGTGAACTAGGGCACACTCCTCTAGAGGGGCCACCTTGGAGAATTAAATCCCAATTAGGTCCTAACCTTTAGAAAATATACCTAGATTAAATGCAATTAAAGAATTTACCATCTCAAAACTTGAAATGGTTGACCCAGAGGCAGGAAAATAAATCTCCTGAAAGCCCAATGCTCAAAAATCATGGAAATTGGAGATTTGAAGGAAGGGGGCAAACTAGAGGTTGGACCTGACCTAGTCAAGTTCAAGCTTGATCCTAACCTAGTCAAGTTTGAGCTCGACCCTGACCTAGTCAGGTTTGACCTCGACCCTGACCCTGGTCCCAGATTGACTTAGAACCAAGTCAGGAGGTCCCGGGGATGCCCAGAAACATAGAATTGATGCCAGAACATGACAGAATGTCAGGGGTAGACATAAAATCCTATGATTACTATGATGAAGGCTAGGAGGATCTATTTCTACATCCTACCTAGAAAATAGAGCCATGGAAGAGGGAAAATCAGTAGAATCCTTAAGATCCTAACCCTAATTTCACCTAGAATGGAGGAAAAAAGAAGTGGAAAGCAGGGAGAAAGCTAGATAAAAAAAAAGATCAATTCAAGGCATTCAATGTGACCCCAAACCACTTACTCGAAGGGCTAAATGCTCTTATCATGGAAGTGCTTCCATTTTAAGACGATACATGAAGCCCCCACTTTAGCAAGAGTATGGACTCGATGCAAACTCTTGGTAAAGTAGAAGAAAGAGGAGATCCAAGTGGATTCACAACAAGATAAAATAATTCTTAGCTAAGGACACAAGCCCCTAGACTAAGGATTCTAACTCAACATACATGCACGAGGGTGCGAAATAAGACAACAAAAAGAACAAGGGTTAGCACTAAACAACCCAAATCAATTAGCATAGGAAAGCTCACTAAGAAATATTCCTCATACTAATATCATATTTGGAAAGCTACCATAAAAGCATAAATGTTTACATAAGAAAGATAAGAGAAACACTATAAATAGCATAGCTTCATGATCCTGTCCTACTAGCATGGAAGCAGAAAAGAGAGAAAGGAGAAAGTGATTACCTCACCCAGTAAGATGCCCACCTTACTATGAATCACCCTGGAGGGAGAGCCCAACAGGTTCACTTATAAACTATGCTTGCAATTGTAATGCATCTTCTGATGGCTTCCTAGAATACCCATAGATCTACCTTCTTGTATCACTATGAATATAAAATACGTGTCTCCTCAGGATTTAGCAACTTATGTGTGTTACCTTCAGAAGATTTAGCATATAGGTGCATGTCTTTTTAGGATTTAGCAACTTATGTGCATTACCTTCCAAGATTTAACATATTTGAAATTGGAAATGTGTGTCCCTTCAGTATTTAGCAACTTATGTGCATTACCTTCAGAGGATTTAGCATATTTGAAAAATTAGAAAAATGCGTGTCTCCTCAGGATTTAGCAACTTATGCGCATTACCATAGGAATATTTAGCATATAAATGTGTGTCTTTTCAGGGTTTAGCACCTTATTTGCATTACCTTCCAAGATTTAGCATGTAAAAATTTAAAAAATATAGTACAAGGGAGGCCCTATATATGCCCCCCTCCTTAATATGGAAAAAACATACTATTTTTTCATGTTAAGGAAAGAAAAGAACAAGGATAAAGCCTTCTTCAACATCAAGAAAATATCCATAGACAACACCCAGTCCAAGCCAAGAAGGTCACAGCTCCCATGAGGTCATGGAAGGAATAAATGTAAAGAGATATCATGCAAGAATTGATAAGAAAGTAACCCTTATGAGGGATAACACACTGTTCAATTTCCAAGGTGAGAGATATATCATCCATGGAAACCCAATGTCAAACAATAAAATAGGGTATGATCAAGGACATGGCTCCTTAATGCAAACCAAAATTTTCATGTATGATTGAATTTCACATAATAGATAGATATTGCTTACCCAAGGAAAGAGGTGAATCCCAGAAAGACAGAAGGAAATAGCATTCTTTCCCCCCAAGTGTAGGACAAAGATGGAAGAGGATACCTACTTCACAATGCAAGGAAATATCCTGCTTACAATGATGTATACCATATTCTAAGCGAGGGATATTGACCCCTACATCCAAGAATGTAGATAATTGTGAAAAGGATATGTCACTCATAGAAAAGGATCCTCAATGAAAAAGATCTTATCAACAAGACCCCCACCAAAGAGGAGTGCTTTAAATAAAATATCATCTTTCAAAAGGCGAGAACAAAGATTCAATCATCAAGCCCCCTGCAAACAAGAGGAAGAGGAATCTTTGAATGAGGGAAAAAAATCCAACACCAAGCAAGGGTGAGAGTTTATAAAGAACATAATTTGTAACATAGAGAAGAAGTGACGACCTAGGACAACAAATTCTCATATAAGAAAGTTATCCATAGTCAAAACATCTATCAATATGTTAAAATAATATTGCAATATAAACAAATACCACTAAGCTAAGGAAAGTAGTTTCCTAGACAAAGAGAAAAAAGGAGGTACCTTGCCCCCCAGAGACAAGGGATATCTTTGCAAAACAAATTTCTTAGAAAAGATATCTTGAAAAGAAAAATATAGATTCGATGGATGGTTAACAACATAATGCAAAGCCATAGAAAAATAGGAGAAAAAGAATACCAATTAAGCCCTAATAAAAAGACCTAATGGATCCTAGGAGACTAGATGAAGATACACCTCTTGCCCCCCAGTCCTGAGACAAGAGGAGAAGAACATCTACATTATATCTAAAGTAGGGGAATCCACTATATCAAAATTATGAAGGAATTGTAAAACTGCACAAGAGTGCGATATAATTCCTAATGCAGCTCTTTGTCTAACATATAACTTGAAATGTTTAAAATCAGCAAGTAAATGTTTGTTACTATAATGAAGAGGACATTTGTATTTGTATAAAGCATCTATCGGCATAGGTCTAAAGATTTATTTCTTGGAATTCATTAGCTCAACATATACCTTTTTAGCAATTTCTTGACGAGTAGTAGAGTTATCTAATATAGGTGTAGGGAGAAGAATGTGAAGAGGAGGATGATGTTTAGCATCACCTACTTTAATGTGAGACTTCGAACAACCAACACCATACATATCTAGTTTAGGGGGTATATGAACTGGAAACCTAATACCATGTTCATTAACTCCTAGCCCTAAACCTTTATAACCTTGTTTAGTCACCATATTATATCCAGTAGTGTACACATTATGTAAAGCATCTATAGGAGGTGATTGTTTATCATGTTCATGAGTAAAGGTTGTATAAGGTGGGATAGTAGGTTTTGAAGAAGTTTCTTTACCCTTTCCGTTAATGTCATCATGAATAGGAGGAGAAGGTAAATCAAAGAAATCTTGCACATCTGCATCCTGAATGATAGCTTGAATCCCATCATAAGTACGGGAAGAGTATGGATTAACAGATGGAGAATGAGGTATCGGAATAGGAAGATTAGGATTAAGATTAGGAAGATTGGGAGATGGTGTATCTACCAAATTCTTCACATAATCTAAAAGATGAATAAGGCTACCACATAAATCCCTAAGAAAAGTTTTAAATGTAGGCAGACTAGTGCCGGTCAACTTCACAAAAGCATAAGCAAGAGCCAAGTGAAGAATCATAAACATAAGGAAGTGAATGATACTCTCATAAACATAATAGGTATTATAAAGAGATGCTAAAAGAAGAGTGATAAAGAACATAACCATGCACCAAATCATCTTAACAATCACCATAAATTTTTTATTTTTTTTTATTGAATATATAGATTTTTTGTATTTTTGAATTTTGAAATGCAAGAGCATAAACTAGATCTAAAAAGGAAATCTAACACCAAAAAGAAAGAGAGTAAGCTTGTCGGGTTTGACAAAATGAATAGAGGTAAAATGGATTCAACCCTATTCAAATGTATAGGGGGAAATATGAGATCTATTCTCAAACCCAAATTCCCCAAAGAAGATATCCAATTTGATCAACCAAAAGGTTAATACACAATTGAATCAATTTGTGAAGAATATGGAAGAGAGAGAGAGAGAGTAAATCCAATATTTCCCTATGGAGGAGGATATATATATTATGTTTGGAAATCTGAAATAATTGAAATACAAATACTAACGTCAAATTAGGGAAAATCTGGAAAATGTTGAATTCTGATGTCTGTGTACACTTTTGGGAAAATCTAAAACCTACCATGGACTGGAAATGCCGAGACAGAGAAAACCTAGAAATCTTTCTCCAAAATGTTTCAGTTCAGGTTTGACCCTCATAAAAGGTCAAATACTACATTCTTTATTTGAAGTCTGATTTGAATTATGTTTGCAGATCTCAGAAGCTTGCCGAAAAGGGTATCCAAATTCATTCTTAGATCCAAAATTTCACACTTGTACCTGCAAGAAAAGGAGGATTTTTTTTGTTTTTTTGAGGGGTTTGCCTTTGTCAAACCCTGGTTTGGAATCAACCTTAATATTGAAATTGAAATAGGAATGCTAGCAAGTAGTAGAAAAGGATCTAACAATGAAGCTATGCAATTCAATAGATATGCAGTTGTATTCGAAATGTAAACAAGTATATTGATATGAAAGCTTGAACAAAACAATAAATGTAAATCAAACCTCCATGAATGTATTCTTGGAGCCCACCTTGAGGGAAGAATGAAATGGATCTTGAAGATGAACAAAGGATCTTGAAGGAAGATCAGACCATCATGATGGCTAGATCTAGGGTTTGAATGATGAATCTTGAATGCTTGAACCAAATTCCTTCAATGGCTTTGAATGCTTGAAATCCTTGATCTTCAATGGAGAACTTGGATGGAGAAGAAGACTTGAATGCTTGAATGGATTCTTACTTGATCACCTTGAGAGCTTGAGATGTGAATGATGGATATGAAAATGAGAGAGGAAGGCCTCCTTTTATAGTGAACCAGGGCATACTCCTCTAGAGGGGCCACCTTGGAGAATTAAATCCCAATTAGGTCCTAACCTTTAGAAAATATACCTATATTAAATGCAATTCAAGGATTTACCATCTTGAAACCCAAAATAGCTGACCCGGAGGTGGGAAAATAAATCTTCTGAAAGCCCAATGCTCGGAAATCATGGAAATTGAAGATTTGAAGGAAGGTGGAAAAATCAATGTTGGACCTAACCTATTTAGGTTTGAGTTCAATCCTAACCTAGTCAGGTTCAAGCTCGACCCTAACCTAGTCAGGTTCAACCTCGACCCTGACCCTGGTCCCAGATTGACTCAGAACCAAGTCAGGAAGTCTCGTGGATGCCCAGAAACCTAGAACTAATGCCAGAACATGACAAAATGTCAGAGATAGACATAAAATCCTATGATTACTGTGATGAAGGCCAAAAGGATCTATTTCTACATCCCACCTAGAAAATAGAGCCATGGAAGAGGGAAAATTAGTAGAATCCTTAAGATCCTAACCCTAATTTCACCTAGAATGAAGCAGAAAAGAAGTGGAAAGCAGGGAGAAAGCCAGATCAAAGTAAAGATCAATTCAAGGAATCTGATGTGACCCAAAACCACTTATTGGGAGGGCTAAATGCTCTTATCATGGAAGTGCTTCCATTTTAAGATGATACATTAGTATTCCTGAAATCTAGTTTAAAAGAGAAAGGAATGCATTCTCCATCGGGGCAAAAAATCACTACCCCTGCTCTAGATCCTAAATTTGAGTAGCTTCCATCAAATTCCATCTTCCATATGTCCTCTCTATTAGGAATAGAAGCAACACAATCATTTTCCTTATATGACAGAACAACATAATTACCAAAATGACATTCCTCATATAGAATTTGGGCTTTGGGTTTGTCTGAGGGTACCACTATGAACTTATTCTTGGGTTCTGGTTCAAGTTTTATCTTCTTTTTACCTAGTGGAATAATCTCTTTAGACCAATCCATCTTGATATCTCCCCCCAAATATTTACAGAAGGTTTTGCAGAGCAACATACCATAAATAGCTGGGATATCTACCACCAAGATTGTTAACTTCAAATGTTTATTAGGGCATGCAACGAGGATAGCTTGGACATCTTTAACTTGGCCCATTAATGGTACTTTCTTCCCATCCATAGAATAACACCGACCAAACCTCTTGGTTAGGGTGAGACCTAAGGCTCTTGCAACTAGAGTAGGCATGATATTATTTGATGCACCAGAATCGATAATACAATTGCTGAGTTTTTGTCCATTCAACAACAAGGAAATGTAAAAAGGGTTAGGCTTCTTTTCTTCTATTTCACTTTTGATGGAATTAACAAAGGGAAAATCTTCTGGTGTCTGTGGAGTATCTTTGGGCACAAAAAAAAGAGGCTCTTTAGTTTTAGTTATTTCACCTATAAGGGGTTTATCTGATTGGTAACTTGAACTAGACTCTCCTTTAACATATTTCACTAGTTTATCTAGTTCTTTGGGATTCATTCTCAGATATTCAGCAGGGGAAATTGAAATAGTGGTTGTCTTGCAAAATTTGACAAATTCAAAAGGAGAAGGATTGACTGGATTACCTCTTGGTAGGATCTTTACTTCTAGACTTTTTGGATTTGTAGAGGCCTCACCTCTTCCAGCTTCTTTCCCTTTAGAGTAAGCATTAGGAGCACTAGCGCCAGGAGTAAAATTTTTCATCCTTTGATTTCTTGTTAGGATGGCGCAAGATGGATCTTGTAGAGTTGCCAGAACACTTCCACCTCTATCAAAATTTGGCTCAGATTATAGATAGAAAGAACTAGAAAGCCCAATATCATGTGAATTTTTCTCTTTGTGAAGCTCTTCTATACCAATGGTGTCTTTCATTGCATTTATTTGAAGACATCTCAACTAGGAAGGACAATTTTCTTTGTCATGATTAGTTATTAAGTGAAACGAACACATCATTTCTTTTGGTGTGGATTCTATTTGCAACCTAGGTTGTGAACCTGCTAGGAGAGGAGTTTTCCCATGAGGTTGATTATACTACCTTTGACTTATATCCTGGTAAGGAGATTGATATGGAGTACTTGCTTTATTTTGTTGTCTCCTAAGAATTTCCATATCATTCATCAACCTCTGCATTAGACGGTTTGTTGGAGTAGACGAGGAGCTTCCTGATGCCCAAACTTCCCTCTTCCATTTACCAACTATAATAAATGTGTCCTCAAGCTGAATATCTTATCTTTGTGCAGAAGTCAAATCAGCCACTCCATCCTTCAATAGATGAAAACTTATATTAGGTGGTACTAGATTTAGAAAGATCTTCTTATTCTCATCACTTGGTACATAATTCGCAGGTATTTTTTGTAATATTCTATTAAACTTGGCCACAAATTCCTGTATAGGTTCATATATTTCCTTTTTTAGTTGACTGAGTTGAAGCAATAATGAAATTTAATTATCAGGAGTTTTAAACCTTGCTCCAAAAATAGCTTTCATATCATTCCAATTATTAATCAAGCCATGAGCTAAATGATTGAACCAGATGACTGCAATATCAACTAAGGTTATGAAAAAAATCCTGACAGCTACCTCTTGAGTAGGAACACTGATAATGCCACATGTCATATGGAAAGCACTGAGATGATCATTAGTAGTTGTCTTACCATCTCCACTAAACTTAGGCAATAATTTATTAGCGCCCTTGGGTAGATCGGTAGGAGGGTTAGCCCCTAGATTTAATGGGCCAATATTTTAACCCCAAGGTTGATTGACGACCATGGGTGGTAATTGGAAGTTCAAGGGTTGAGTATTAAAAACTGAAGGTATCACAATACCTAGAGGTATAAAAACTTGAACAATGGGTGAGATGGCAGGGCTAGCAAGAGGTGAGGAGGGTCTTCTACAAGTTTGAGTTTTCTTCTTCTTGGGAGTATCACAACTAGGCACAAAACTTAGATTTCTTAAAGCTTTGAAATCTTCATCGATTAACCCTCTACCCCGATCACCTCGGGTGTATCTTTTCTTAGGCAACTTCAGTATTGGATTTATTATTAGTTTCTTGTGGGAGCATGTGCAAGCCTATTTACCACAACCACTTCTTGAATAACAGGTATGCCCCTTAGGCATTCAAAAATTTCTTCTTCTCTTTTGAGCACTTTTAGGGTTCGATGAAATTGTTGATTTATACTCCTATATTTCCACGTTGTTGCTGCTAGACTTGATATTAATTCTTCTTGTGTACCTTCAAATCCTAGATTACGTTGAATCATAGGAAACACATCATTATGTGGTAACACCATTTTGAAGCATTATAACAATTGGGAATCTAGTGTTTTAATACTGGGCTCTCCCCAGTAGAGTCACCAAAAATTTATTAGTGAACACATTTGTCTCCTCCTTCTAAATGAATTTTATAAGTACTATATGTCTTTGAAGACTAATAATCCATCAACAGTTGGGTAAGCATAAATGATTTCTTACCTCTAAATTTTTCAAGATTCAACTCCCTTCTTAAGATATTCAATGAATTTCTTAACATAAAAATAAATACATACACTTTTAACTAGAAAGTGTGGAAAGATCACTCAGATACTCTTTGATATTGAGGTGTTTTTGAGTATATAAAGATGCAAAGTAGAATCTATAGGAAAGAAAAGTTCCTCTAACTTTCAAGAAAAATGAACTTACAAGAGAAAATAATAAAAGAGAATTATTAGGAAAGTTCAATAATGGCAACACATAAACAATCTATGAAAGAATAAGATATATCAATCCACAAAGTAATCAATACACCATATATTTCAACTCAAATATTCAAACCAAAATTTGCACTTTTATATTTATACTTGATTCGATCAAAGTCTAAGCAAAAAGAACCAATTACTATTTTTTTTCGAGCAATTCTCTTTACTAACAAAAAGGAACTTAAAGATATCTAAAACTAAAATTCTATCAGAAATTTCTAACCCCTCCATTGTTTAATGCCCCATCATTTATAGTTTTTAATTTGAGAGAGCCTCCCTGAAAACCTAGCTTCTCGGATATACAATAAAAATAGTTAAAAACTAGTTTTAAACTTAAGCCAAAGTTTTAATGACAAATGTCTATAAACTAGAAATGCTAAAAAGATCCCTAGAAATACACCATCTTTCTTCATTGGTCCTCTGACATCATAGTTTGTACTAACTTCTAGGTTCTGAATGTGTTCACCAACTCTTGAGCTAGATGTGAGTGTAAGCCCTTTAAACCAATTAGATTTGCCTGACACCCATTTTTTCTCCCATTTGAGCTCCCAAATCCTCTGTAATTGCTTGGGAAACTGTCCCCTATTCAAAAATAACATGGATTCCACATTGGCTATCTTAGTGAAATCTTGAGCTGTTGGTCCTTCTTTTTTATTCAAGGCGTTCATGGTATCTATGAAAACCTTAATCATAGTATCAGCATCCTGATTCCCTTCATTAATTTATAGTATGCCTAAAGGATTTACAACCTTAATATCCATGAGGGTGTTGGTATCCATATCTTTAATTTCCTTCTCCATTGCCTGGACCTGTGAAATCATAGCTTCAATTAGTGAGCCTTTCCAACCAAGATTTTGTTTTAAGATAAACAACATATAGGGGTCGACTAACTTTATGGGGTTCACTGATAAGAATTGGGCCACTCTGTATGCTTCTATCTCCTAGACTTGAGTGACAATAGCCACACATTTTTCTTCCTCTTAACTCCTAGCTAGGGATTAGAGTTTGAATTTCACCAAGCAACTATTGGACTACAACTGATTTGGAATCTGATTGAAGAATTTATGATTAAAGATCACTGAGGAGTTTCTTCTTAGATATGTAATATGATTAAATTAGTATTATGTTGTCATTGATGTCAAATAGTTTGACAACACTTATCTTGTAAGTTACTACACTGAGACATCTGAAGAAAAGTGGAAGAGATGAAGAACAGAGAAATCTACATGAGGATAAGGAACACATTGACTAACTTGTTGATGAGTCTATGACTTGATGATCTTGAATTTATTATGTTGCATTCATCTATGATGAAGTATAGAGCTGAAAGACACAAAGCAGTGTTGTCGGTAAATGAAACATTTCTAGTATACACCGACAGAGTGTAGTGTATACTGACCATAGTATTAACCAAGCAGTGTTCACCGATGCATTCTTTGTTAACCAAGGAGGACAAAATGAATTAAATGATTAGTTTAGCTGATAACGTTGATGGGCTAGCAAGAGTATAACATCAAGGTAATAGATAAAGTTTCTTACGTAGATCAACGACTGACAAAATTCAAAGAAGATCTAACGGAGAAAATTGAAATGTGTTATTGACACAAGTATCGAGAAAGTTTTAAATGGAAAAATCTGATGGTGGAGAAGAAAATGATTTACTCGTCTATATAAGAAAACATAATTTATTTAAGAAAGTTCCAGAAGAAGAAGAAGCTGTAGGTTTATCGCGTGAATAAGGTTTTCATGTATTCTGATCATATTGGTTAGTAAGAACCGAGATGCAGAGCAATTACTGAGCTACAGAGAGCAGTTATCGACGGATAGTAAGTTGATATAGTATTGAATCTGAAGTGAATTATTGATCAGAAGGATTTGTATGGACTGAATATTGATCTATAATCTATAATTGAAGTTGTATTAAGCCAGGTCATTTTATTGTTACATATTTAACCATTGTATACAGTCTAAATCTCTTAACCGAGTGGACTCTGAAAGTCTTATGATGTATTATTCATAGAATGAACATTGTTATCCTATCAACCCCATAGTGAATGCTAGTTGAACGATAACTTCTAGTCTAAAATCCTCTAACAAGGTCACACCTGACAGTGTGTTTGTAACCTTTAATAGGGTTGGGTCTTAACCGACCTCACTTAAGAAGAGTGAACAATTTTGGGTTGCCGGTCCCAGGTGGTTTTTCCCTTTACAGGGTTCCCACATTAAATCTCTTGTGTGATGTGTTGATTGTAATATTTTTTTGTTATCATACTTTGCACATTACATGTTAGATTTGATCGGTAAATTGTTATAAGTATTATACTGGTAATCAGTAAAAGCACAGAGAGTGATAATTATTATTGCTTACCGACGGGTAAAAATTGAAGAAATTGTTTTGAATTATACATTTTGTTTTGGGACACTGGATAATTGATTCACCCCCCTCTTAGTTATTCTAACAATTGGTATCAGATTTGTGTTGCTTGGAACAAAGTTTTAAGGACTTAAGTATAAAGGTCTGAAGATGTATAAGAGGGATATACCAAAACTAAATAAAGAGAACTTCGTAGTATGGCAAAGCAGAATGAAGCTACACATATCTGGAATTGGGAACTCAACACTAGATCTGATGCAAAATGGCTACATGCAACCACCCATTGGCCCCTAACTGTTGATCAACTGAAGGATAAGCATGAACACAATGTTACTATGATGGAACTTGCTGCTACCTTTACCGATGCTGAATTTGAAGATATCAAGACATGCACAACTGCCAAAGGAATGTGGGATAAATTGGCACAAATCTATAGTGGAGATCTTAATGTCAAAAGAGCTCGAGCTAAAAGTCTAAGAGGTAGATTTGATGATATGAGAATGAAAGAAGGTGAGAACATTGTCCAATATTCAAATAGACTCAAAGAAGTGGTACATGCTATAAGAGCATCTGATGGAGTGATTGATGATGAAACAATGATAAGCAAGATTCTCAAAACTTTGCTACCAGTTTACGCAATCAGGATTCCTGCAATTCATGAAACAAGAGCTACATCCAACCTTACTCTTGACACTTTGATTGGTAAACTTACAACCTTTGAATTAAAAAACTTTGATAATAGTGTTGTTCCTTATGTTGAATCCACTTTCATGTCTTCTTTGAAGATTGGAAAGTCTAGCAGGAATAGTAAGAATTGTGATAGTGATGATAATACCGATGATGAACTTGATGAGCTTGAAGCACTTATCACTAGAAGATTGCCCAAAGGAAAAGGAAGGTATAGAGGTAAGCTACCTTTAGCATGCTTTAATTGTAAAGAAGTCAGTCACATCACTACTAGATGTCCATAGAAGAAAGATGATGACAGATCCAAAGACCAATTTGAAGGAAGCTATGGGAGAAGAGTCAACAAAGGTTACCAACACTACAACAAAGACAACTAAGATGAAAAAGGCAAAAAGGTATGTTACATAGCCAAAGATATTGAAATTGAATCTGATTCTGATGATGATATGGAAGTTGTATTTGTTTCTATGAAAGATGACTCAGAAGAGGAAGAGAAACGTGAAGAGACAAAATTGATCTCTAAAGTAAGAAGAAATGATACATGGATCATAGACAGTGGTTGCACACATCATATGACTGGTGATGTAGAGAAGTTTGATCAGCTTGTTGAATATAATGGAGGATCTATGAGAATGGAAAATGATGCACCTTGTATGGTAAGAGGTAAAGGCTCACTGATGATCAATGATAGATTACAATATGAAAATGCATATTGGGTAGATGGACTGAACTATAATCTAATAAGTGTGGCTCAGCTGAATAATTCAGGCCACTGACTGGCTTTTGAGAGAAAAAAGGTGAAGATTTATGATGATGGAGGAAGACTTGTTGGAATTGGTACACAATCCAGAGGTAATCTATTCTATCTTGATATAGATCAGTCTTCTTGTTTGTTAATAAAGGATGAAGATGCTTGGTTGTGGCACAGAAGGTTATGCCATGTGAACTTTGACAACATGATCAAGATTAGTAGAAAGAAAAGAGTTAGAGGATTTCCTAACTTGACAAAACCTAATCATGCCATGTGCCATGAATGTTAGAAAGGTAAGATGACTAAGTCTAGTTTTAAAAGCAAAGAATATTCAACAAAGAAGATACTTGAGTTGGTTCATACTGATTTATGTGGTCGTATGAGAACTCAGAGCTATTCTGGTGATAGATATTTTATTCTTTTTGTTGATGATTATACTAAACTGATGACTGTTATGTTCTTGAAAGAGAAATCTGAAGCTTTCAAAATGTTTAAGTGGTATAAAGCTAAGGTAGAGAAAGAAACTGGAAAAGAAATAAAATGCTTAAGATCTAATAGAGGAGGTGAATTTATCTCTGATGAATTTACTAAATTTTGCAATGAGCATGGAATCAAGAGGTAGGTATCAGCATCGAAAACACCTTAGCAAAATGGCATTGCTGAAAGAAGGAATAGGTCTATAATTGACTGTGCTAGAACATTGATGATACAGAAGAATGTTGCTCAGACATATTGGAGGGAAGCTGTCAGCACATCTGTATATGTTCTTAATCAAGTACAATTGAAGAAGGACTCCAACCAAACACCTTATGAACTATGGTTTGGACACAAACCTACTGTAAGTTATTTCCAAATTTTTGGAAGTAAATGCTTTATCTTGAAAGATGAGAGAAATGGAAAATTTGATTCTAAAGGAGATGAAAGAATATTTCTTGGATATTCCACTAAAAGTAAATCATACAAATGTTTGAATAAGGCTACAAATAAGATTGTTGAAAGTACTAATGTTCATGTTGATGAGTTTGATGACAAGTGCATAGAGGAAAGTACAAAGAAATTGAAAGATTACGGTAGATTCACTTACATTGAACATCCAGAGTATCTACCGACACCACAAGCTATAACAACTAGTCAGCAGGGAAACAATGCAGTACGATAGGTACCACAAACTGATGAACATGAAGAAGCTACCGAGCATGGAAATGACCCTGAGCAGGATGAACAAGAAAGGAGAAATCAAGTCTTGGCTAGTTTTGTCAGAAGACATCATCCTGAAACACAAATCATTGGAGACAGACATGCTAGAATGCAAACTAGAAGCAAAACAAGATAAGGTACATGTCTAATTTGTGAGTTTGAACCTAAAACTATGAAAGTTGCATTAGAGAATGAAGAATGGGTTAATGCAATGAAAGAGGAAATAGAACAAATAGAAAATAACAAAACTTGGTCCTTAGTACCCCAACCAAAAGATAAGAATGTTATCGGTACTAAGTGGATATACAGGAATAAATTCAATGAAAATGGTGAAGTCACAAGAAATAAAGCTAGATTAGTATGTAAGGGATATGCATAGGAAGAAGGCATTGACTATGGTGAAACATTTGCACTTGTTGCTAGATTAGAAGGAGTTAGAATGCTACTTGTATATGCTACACATAAAAAATTCAAAGTCTATCAAATGGATGTGAAGTCAGCATTTTTGAATGGTATACTTGAAGAAGTCTACCTTGAACAACCTGAAGGATTTGTTGATCTTGACAATAAAGACATGGTATGTAGATTACATAAAGTTTTATATGGACTAAAGCAAGCACCGAGAGCATGGTATGAAAGATTTCATACTTATTTCTTAAGTATTGGATTTGTAAGAACAAGTGAAAACAACAATTTGTATCTGAAAGGTGATACTGATGATACTATTATCATTGCTGAAATATTTGTTGATGATATTATCTTTGGTGGCTCAGATCTTGTGTACAAGGCATTTTCTAATGAAATGCAAAAGGAATTTGAAATGTCTATGTTCAGAGAGATTAAGTTCTTTCTTGGACTACAAGTGATTTAGCAGAGTGATGGCATATTCATCACATAATCTAAATACGTAAAGGAAGTACTGAAGACATTTGGAATGGAAGATGCTAAACCTATGGAAACACCGATGGCTACTAGATGAAAATTGACAAAGGAGGATGAAGCTACTGAGGTAAATCAGACACTTTACTGATCCATGATTGGTAAGTTAATGTACGTAGTTCACAGTAGGCCAAATATAGCACATGTTGTGGGAATTGTTGCAAGATTTTTTGCTAACCCTAGAGAATCACACATGATAGCTACAAAAAGGATCTTAAGATACTTGAAGAAAATATAGAATTATGGATTATGGTATTCTAAGGAAGGGAAGTTTGAACTGAAAGTTTACACCAATGCTGATTGGGCTGGAAATGTGGATGATAGAAAAAGCACCACCGGAGGAGCATTTTTCTTTGGTGAAAGACTTGTAACTTGGACAAGTAAAAAGAAAGCTTTTATTTCTCAGTCTACAACTGAAGCAGAGTATGTTGCTGCTACTGCTAACTATTCAAACATTGCATATATCAAACAAGTGTTGGAAGGAATGAATGAGGTAATCACTGACCCAATGATTATATATTGTGACAACACTAGTGCTATTAATATTTCAAAGAATCCTATGATGCACTCTAAGAAAAAGCATATATCTATGAAGTATCATTACTTAAGAGAACAAGTGCAAGAGAAGAAAGTAAAGTTAGAATTTTTTACATCTAAAGAACAACTTGCTGATATTTTTACAAAACCTCTACCGAAGGACACATTTGAATACTTGAGGACTAGACTTGGGGTCCATCCCCTGTCTATCAGTCACTAAGGTGATCTAGATGTTGCATTAGCCTACTTTTATTAGAAGATCATTCATCTTGATGCAGCATAGTTCACACTTTGAATCATGTTCAAGGTTTTGATTAGGTTTAAGCACTTGAACCGATGGGATATCAGTATACAGAGATACAGAGGAAGTATTGAACACCACAGAGACCTACTTGGCTACTATAGAGTTGATTATTTATTTGTTTCTTTGGCATTGTTGTCAAAGGGAGAGATGAACAATATGAAATGAATGAACAATATGAAAGGAATGTACAACAATGAAAGGGAGAGATGAACAATATGAAAGAGGTTGAAAGGTTTGAAAATACAATCACCGACGAGAACTATCTAAGGGAGAGACAATCTGAATGGAATAGAAGAACTAAAAAGATTAAAACTATAGAATGGTAAAGTTGTATTACTTAATGCTAGTTCAGTAATGTAGTGATTAAACATATTAAGTCTATTCAACTTACAACATCTATTCATAGAGTTGTAGAATGTATGTTTGGTATGTGTATGGTACATTTCATATTACTTGAGTTGCCATCAATGCTAAAGGGAGAGATTGTTGGACTACAACTGATTTGGAATCTGATTGAAGAATATGTGATTAAAGATCACTGAGGAGTTGCTAATTAGATATGTAATATGATTAAATCAATATTATGTTGTCATTGATGTCAACTAGTTTGACAACACTTATCTTGTAAGTTACTACACCAAGACATCTGAAGAAAAGTGGAATAGATGAAGAACATAGAAATCTACATGAGGAAAGATGTACATGACAGATGAGGATACAAAACACATTGAGTAACTTGTTGATGAGTCTATGACTTGATAATCTTGACTTTATTATGTTGCATTCATCTATGATGAAGTATAGAGCTGAAAGACACAAAGTAGTGTTGTCAGTAAATGAAGCATTTCTAGTATACACCAATGGAGTGTAGTGTATACCAACCACAATATTAATTGAGCAGTGTTCATCAACACATTCTTTGTTAACCGAGGAGGACAAAATGAATTAAATGATTAGTTTAGCCGATAAGATTTTTGAGCTGGCAAGAGTATAACATCAAGGTAACAGATAAAGTTTGTTACACAGATCAATGGCTAACAAAATCAAAGAAGCTCTAACAGAGAAAATTGAAACATTTTATTGACACAAGTACTGATAAAGTTTTAATCGGAAAAATCTATGAATGTGATTAAGCGGAAAAATGTGATGGTGGAGAAGAAAATGATTTACTTGTCTATATAAGAAAACATAATTTATTTAAGAAAGTGTCAGAAGAAGAAGCTACAGGTTTATCGCGTGAATAAGGTTTTCATGTATTCTGATCATACTGGTTAGTAAGAACTGAGCTGCAGAGCAATTACCGAGCTACAAAGAGCAGTTACCGATGGATAGTAAGTTGATATAGTATTGAATCTGAAGTGAATTATTGATTAAAAGGATTTGTATGGACTGAATATTGATCTATAATCTGCAATTGAAGTTGTATTAAGGTAGGTCATTTTATTGTTACATATTTAACCATTTTATACAATCTAAATCTCTTAATCGAGTGGACTCTGAAAGTCTTATGATGTATCATTCATAGAATGAACATTGTTATCCTGTCAACCCCATAGTGAATGCTGGTTGGATGATAACTTCTAGTCTAAAATCCTCTAACAAGGTCACACCTGACAGTATGTTTGTAACCTTTAATAGGGTTGGGTCTTAACTGACCTCACTTCAGAAGAGTGAACAATTTTGAGTTGTCGGTCCTAGGTGGTTTTTCCCTTTATAGGGTTTTCATGTTAAATCTCTTGTGTTATGTGTTGATTGTGATATTTGTTTGTTATCATACTTTGTATGTTACATGTTAGATTTGATCGATAAATTGTTATAAGTATTATACTGGTAATCGATAAAAGCACAGAGAGTGATAATTATTATTGCTTACCAACGAGTAGAAATTGAAGAAATTGTTTCGAATTATACATTTTGTTTTGGGACACTGGATGACTGATTCAGCCCCCTCTTAGTTATTCTAACAACAATGCTTCCCCATCCATGCACATGGATACAAATTCTTAAATGAAGGTTCTTCCTTCATCGATGATACCATCAACCCAGGTCTTCATCACCTCCATCAAAACTTTTGCATGTTACATTTGCTTCAATAACCTCTTACTTTTAGATGAATTTGGATCAAAATCCTATGGAGATTGGGCTAATGGTAATGCACCAGTGTCGCTAAGTGAAGTAAGAAATTCAGCCATAGTAACAACCAGTTGCTTAAGTTCACGCTTTTCCCTTCCATCCTTATGTGATTGCCCAAGCATATGATCGACTAATAATTTGAAAAGGTGATCCCTGGAATCTGTAGTTAATACACCAAGCTCCATTTTTGTAACTTCAAAGTCTTCCTCTTCGGCTTCCTTTACTCCTTCATTAGGCTTAAAGGTAGCGATCTCTGTAGTTACCTTCCTACTAGTGTGATTGGTGGAAAACCTTGCATTACTCTTCATCTTCTTTGCCTTAGGAGTGTGGGCAATATATTTTGTGATGATCTCCTTTACTAGCAAGGAGATAGGTTTGATGCTTCTCTTCTTATTTACTGAGTCAGTCATCCATGGGGGTATTGAGCTATAAACCATCATGTTGTCAGGTGCTTTAGAGGGAGTAACATTAACTTGTTGAGCCTCAGGATTTTTAACAGACATCTCTTGATTCTTTTCCTAGTGTTCAGGTGAAAATGAGATCTCCTCATCATTAATTGTGATGTCAATATAATTAGAACCCTCAGATGCCATCTGTACATGTCTTTCAGATCTAGTTCTAGGTCTCATCCAATGCGTAGTAGGGTGTCCACCGGGTGTTGTTTTTATTCTAGAAGGAGGGGCTTCACCTGCATCAGTAGTCAAAGGAGAAACATTAGATAAAACATGATTCACATCCACTAAGACATAGTCTTCATTATGTTTCTTAGGAAGGGGGTTGTTTGTTTTCTCCTATCTTTTCCCTTTTAGCCAAGCTTTGGTGACTCCAAAAATGGACCTGGCTCTTAGCTTTATGTTATCCTCTTCTTCACTCACCCAATCTATATTCAGAAAACTTTCTATTCTTGAAATGTCACTTTTTGAACCTGTAATCTCAGAAGCATCTTCATTTATTCTATTTGTATCAAATTTTAATAGAAAAAGCTTGATCTGTGGAACCAAAAGTCTAGAATGGTCTCTTTTTTTTATGGCTTCTTCATCTCCAAGATCTTCACATAGATCCTCAATATGTGAATTCGGTGATGGATAATTGCCTAAACTCAGAACCTATCTAGCAAAACATTTATTATCAAAGCCTCTCCCTGGGTCATAGAATTTCATGTGAAAGCTTACCAGATTACTACCTATTATCGAGGTGTTAATCATATTGTTGCAAACTAAGGTTCCCAACTTAATTGGAAACATGGAAGCCCATTTTTCCTTTGGTAAACTATTTTTAATCAGTGTAAACATCTGCCTATAGACTTCGGCCAAAATGAAATAGTCAAAGGAAAACCTAGGTAGCTTGAGGGGTTCTTCTCCAAAACCTCCTATTCTGATATAGGTGAAACGTGGAAATTAGATATAGAAACTACTATAAGTTTGAACCAATTTCTAAGCTTCCAATGATATCCTCTAGTTTGGGGTTCCCGCCAACTAGTGACATAGTTTTCCAAGTAAAACATCATGAACTCTCCTATAATATTCAAGGACCTTATCTTTCCTTAACAAGGAACAATATTCATAAATATTTAGGTCCCCATTCCATTGTTCATGAGGTATAGCTCCCAGGTCTTGAGTGCATGCAAGACAATAAATTAAATAAGATGACATATAGAATTCCTTCTTTATCACCTGAGCTTATTTAAGTTGATCTCTCAAAGAGCCATCAATGATTTATGTCTAGTCAAGATGTTGCTTTCCCTCCAAAACTATTTCTATGAAGTGATATATCTAGTCTTTGAAAAGGACAACCTATTCTGAACCTTTCACTCAATGAAGCAAAACCATTATATCATGAACATGTGGCTTCATATGGTCCTTGCTTAAAACTTTGGGTAACTGAGATCCTCCCTTATAGAAAATCTTGGTCCATTTTTAGGCCATATGACTGTGATTTTTATCGATATTCTCCTAAAACTAGGAAAGTAACTAGGTGGGGGTAAAGCTAACAAAGGCTTCATATAGAATCTTGAAAATGGACATTATAGTTTCTCTGGTCATAGAAAAATGGATTTGACCTCCAACATTCACTATACATTTAGTCTTAACATCATACTGATTTATGTATTGCTAAACTAACTCTGGACTCACTACTACCGGAGGGAAAGCTGCAACTTCTAACAACCCACTTGACATGAAATCTAGACTATAATCTTTCGTTGCATTATCTGTGAGGTTGCCTACCATTTTTTCTACCTCAACCTCTAACAAGTTAGTGTCCATAATTACAGGAGCACAACAACCCAAGTTCGTAAGATTTTTGAAGAAATGCATTGTTGGAGATTTACTAGCAGGTTAGTATTGACTATATGTTTGTCATTGATGACAACATATGGTAACTAGCATGCATGGAAGTAATGCAGTCAAGCTCAGAGGATCTAATTAAGGACTGTCCAAACTTGCAGCCAACACTAGCACAATGGAATTACACAATAAGAAACTAGATCTTAAGGAAAAAAGATGTCTTTATTCATCAATTAACAGATTACATGCAATGTGTTGGGCTGTAAGGCCTTCCCGGTTATGAAAACATACAATGCAAGAAACAGTTCTACAAGATCACAAAGGATCCAACACACTTCTCCTTAGCTATCTTAGGTCTGCAACACAATAGGATGTTGGTAATTTGGCTGAGTTGATTACATAGATGTTGTCATTATGGAAACATATGATCCACATGAAAATCACATAGGTCAGAGAGAAAGTATGACAGAGCACATTGCAAATTTTTCTAAGTGTGAAACAGTGTTTTTACTAGTGAACCTGGACACAATTTTTGTTTGCGGTATTGATTGGAGTAAATTCAATGCTTGTGCACTTGAACATAGACTCTATGATGTCTATTGAACACCCATCTTAGAGTGCAAGTTAGTATGGCATGTACAGATGAAGTTTGTTGGCATTAAGCAGGATTGCCACTAGTGACAACACTTATTTGCATTCTCAGTGCAAACTGAGCAGAACAATGCAAATCGAGCAGAATAGTGCAAATCGAGCAGAACAGTGCAAACCAAGCAGAATAGTGCAAACCGAGCAGAATAGTGCAAACCGAGTAGAACAGTGCAAACCGAGTAGGATAGTGCAAACCGAGCAGGACAGTGTAAACTGAGTAACATTATGTCTACCAAGTCACAAGTATTTACCGAGTTTGAAACCTACCGAGTGGTTAGTATGAACCGAGCCTTCACTTCTACCGAGTGCATGACGATGCCGAGTAATGCAGTGGACACTGAGTATCAGAAAGTCACCGAGTTAGTTTGCAGGAACCATGTAACCATACTTGGGCCGACTTAGTAGCACTTATGTTTATTTGTCAAGCTGACTTTATAATTGTAATTAATTGTTTAGACTTGTATATAAACAATGTTGTAAAAATACCAAGATGAAATGAGTATGAATATGAATATGAAAAAGAAAGAAAGGCAGAGATAAGTGAATTACAAAAGGCTACAGCAATATAAGAAGCAGCAAAGACAAATTCATCACAGAAGGTGATCAGTACATCAGCGAATCTCATTCAGCAATCCAGTTGCAAAGTAAGAGATCTACTGTTTCATCCTAACAGGTGAATCAGCTTGAAATCCTTTAACCAGGTAGACTTAACAGTCTTTTGTAAATTCTCTTTACTGAGTGCATACTTCATTGTATGTTTGTAAAACCTCTAACAAGGTGGACCTAGCAGTCCTTATTGCTCCTAGCAGGGCAGATCATCAGAAGTGATCAATGTAAGCCTTAACCGGCCAACTTTATGCTGTAGTACTAAAGCTTTGTGGGTTTCATCCCCACCCCAGTTTTACTTTCTTTTGGAAGGTTTCTGGGTAACCAAATCTATGTGTCATTGTTGTGAATGCTTTTATGTTTCATGCTTTCTATATGCAAAAGGATAAAGTGAACTATATGTTAATACATCTGAAAGAAAATTTTGAAGTTACTGATTCACCCCTCCCCTCTCAGTAACTTGGTTAATTCCTGAATATTTCCAACAATTAGTATTAGAGCTGTATTGGTTCTCAAGATAAAGCTTAACTAGCTTGAGCAAAGATCCAAGACAATGGAGGTATTCAAACTGGACAAGGTGATTGAAAATGAAAAGCTAGATCTAGAAATGGCCATAGCTAAACTTAAAGAAGTAAAAGAACATCTTTCCCAATCCCTAAGAAGAAGGAAGGAACTTGCAAATTAGATGAATGATCATAATTACATTGAAGAAAAGATTGAAGATCTTTTTCCCTCAGATAGCTCAGATGAAGCAAACAATGTTGTCAAAGAACTCCTAGAAAAGAATGGGTCTCTGTAGGAAGAAGTGAGAAAATTTCAAGAGAAATCAAGTGATTCAAACACTTTTGTGAAAAGAATTCTCTGTGAGCTACCATGGCATCATCCAGCGCTTTAGTGAAGAAAGGATTAGAAATGATAATCCAAGGGGAATGGAGAGCACCAGATTTCAAGCTCGTGCCCGCAATTACAGCAGCCCTAGACCCGAACGGAGCTCAATCTCAGATTCCTCCTAAGGTACTACTTGTTAATGATATTCACAATCATTTCAATTGTGCAATTCAAGAGATGGGAAACCTAGAGCTAGATATTGTGCGTGAGGAACTGTGTGTGAATGGTATTCTAAAACCCGAGCACAAACATCTAGAAGACAAGGGATTAGTTCACATTGCACATTTACCTCGAAACTTTCGAGAGAAATGGGTTAGATACATTCTCAGCTGTGTACATGAAGGCAAGATTTGGCTTGAGCAACCCATAGAGATCACTAAGAAGATGATTCACCAAATCACCGATCTTCCCATCTTAAACAAAGTTAAAACTACCAAAACCCTAGGTCGGCCAGAACTGGAGAAGAAAACCCTAGCCCAGTGGGACGGTAGAGGCATGAAAGTTAGTAGCATTACTGATGCTGAACTGAAGTTTGGAACACACATCATTGCCCATAAAATATACAGTTCAAGTCGACAGAATAGTGTCTCCTGCGAAGCCATAGACCTAGCATACAAAGTGGTAAAGAATAATTTATCATTTGACCTTGCAGATTTTTTGTTAAAACAGTTTAACAAGAACATGGAAAGCATTCAAACTTCCAAAAACAATCCATGTAAGTTTGGATCTCTACTAGTCTGTTTATTTTTCTATGTTCAGAATTCTTCCCTTCCAAAGGAAAAGTAGTATGGAGAAAAGATGTGCTAGTTCTTTATGAGATAAATGAATATATTTCAGAAATGGGTGAAAATTTTGAGAGCATCATGGATAGTTATTTTGAGTCTTTCAAGGAGAAAATGAATGACAGATTTTGGATTCCACAGAAGTTGGTGGAAGATTATAAGGATGATATTTGTTTCATGGTGGACTGTGATAGAGTATACATTCAAGCAGCTAAACCGAGGATTGTACATGTAAAACCTCTTCCTTATGAGGTAAACATTGATTAAACAAAGAATATCATTGAAGCCCTTCTTAATCAGCCTGTTAATCCCAAAGCTCCATATTTTGGGACATATGAAGAAGCAAAAGTGAGAATTGAATTAAGCATAAAGCTTCCATAGGTAGTAAATAAAGGAAAAAAGAGGATAGCCAAAATGCAAATGCTAACCGAGGACAGAGAAGAAGACACTGAAGAAGAAGAGAAAAAGGATGAGAAAATAGAGGAACCAGAACCTGCAAAGAAGAAAGGAAAGGTATTCATCACCAAGGCACCTAAGCCTCCCACTACTATATTTACAAGGAGAAGTGAAAGGGGTAAGGTAGACAAAACGGACAAAGATATAATATTCAAAAGGCCTTCTCTAACCCTTCAAGAGAAGATCAAACTTTGGAGAGAAGGATCAGGATCTGGAGTAAGTAATATAAAATCTTTAAAATATGAAACAAGATCGGAAATAGAACAAAAGGAGATTGAAGATGCTGTCATTGAAAAGATGGGACAGTGGAAATACTCTCCTGATGAAATAGCCCCACAGATTCTAGGAGCTTTATTAGATCCAATAAAAATGAGATGGGCCAATGCAGAGCAAACTGTAAAAGACATATTTGATCAAACCCTGAGACAGTTAATGCCAAGCTTGAAAAATGATGAAATAAAGAAGGCATTGAAGGAGAATGAAAATAAGATGACACTGAAGTTCAATACTTGTTTAATTCTAATTAACAATATTGAATCAGTTGTGAAGAGTGCAAATGCCACATGGAAGAACATAAACCATCTTCACCAACCGAGTACTGAAACAATTATAATAAAAGACATTGAAGATGACAGTGATGAACAGGAAGAAGCCACTGAGGTAGATGATACCATGAGGATAGTGACAGAAGTCATTGCATCACTTCCTACCTCTCCAGCAAAAGTTACTACATCTAGCCCAGAGACACCTTCAAGCATGGTTGTGACAACTTCAACTTTTGTCCAATCACCTATAGCAACAACAGAAGTAACTACCATTTCTTCTACCGAGTTGCAGTCTCCTATTTCATCAAGTTTTCTAGCAGTAAGTATTCTAGTTTTTGATTCTACAAGTGTAAATACTTCAAGTTTTCTAGTAGACAGTATACCATTCTCTATAGCTAGTCTTACTATGTCTACTATCACTACTACTAAGGCATTAAGTATAGATAAGCCTAAGGCTCAACCGAGTATAAGATTTTTGGGCAAGAATATAGTAGAGGATATAGACCTAGATGAGGAAATAGAGATTCCAACACTGGATTTTGCAAATCTATCAGCGGATCAAATGCAAAATATAGGTGAAATCCTCCAAAGGAAAGCGAAGCAAAAGAAGCTTAAAGATGAGAGAGACAAGGAATATAAAATCATTAAGGATGCTAAGGACATTTTGTCAGAAGCATTAGGTATTGAAGTAGACTCCTCTCAACATGTTTTGTTACAATTAGTAGAAGCGGTAAATAAGTACAATGAGGATTCATCTGGGACAGACAAGTTAGTTGAAAAAGCTGAGAAGAAATTCAACAATAAAGTGCTTGAGCACATTGCTCAACACATAGCTATTAATCAAGCAGAATTGTCTTCAGTTTTGACAAACATTGAATCTTCCTATTCGAATGTTACCTCTCTTTTGGTCAAACTATGCAATGTTGCCGAATTCACCAAAGATGTCAAGGATAAAATGAATAAAATTGATGAGGATTTGAAGATTAGCATACAGAAGCTGCAAGTTGAACCAAGTTCAAACTCTGCTCATCACATGAAAATCTCATTCCTATCAAATATGCAGTCAGAACTACTGAAAGAAGACACAAGGATCCAGTCCACACTGCTAGACATTCAGAACATGATCCTTCCCATCATGAATACAATGTATAAGCACATTGAACATTCCAAAACATTAATTCATGACAATCAGTTCTCAATAGAAGATCACATGATTTCACTCTCTGCAGAAGTCCAAATTGCAATCCAAACATGCAAGATTCTGCAAGAAAATTGGGACAGAACCCTGGCACTGATAATGAAGGTACATTCTATTTTTCTATCAAATTTTGGATTCTCTCTGTAAAACACTTGTATATACACCTTTGGCATTATCACCAAAAAGGGGGAGATATGTATAGAAGAAAAAGTTAGTACATTGAAAGGGGGAGATAATTTATAAAGCCCTATGACAAAGACAAATTTTGAAAAATCAAAATAAATCTCAGCATGGTTCATGTATATAAGTTTTGGGCAATAAGTGTTTTTGTCACTAATGCCAAAGGGGGAGATTGTTGGCATTAAGCAGGATTACCACTAGTGACAACGCTTATTTGCATTCTCAGTGCAAATCGAGTAGAATAGTGCAAACCGAGTAGAATAGTGCAAACTGAGCAGAACAGTGCAAACCGAGCAGAACAATGCAAACTGAGCAGAACAGTGCAAACCGAGCAGGATAGTGGAAACTGAGAAGGACAGTGTAAACTGAGTAACATTATGTCTACCGAGTCACAAGTATTTACCAAGTTCGAAACCTACCAAGTGGTTAGTATGAACCGAGCCTTCACTTCTACTGAGTGCATGACGATGCCGAGTAATGTAGTGGACGCTGAGTATTAGAAAGTCACCGAGTTAGTTTGCAGGAACTGTGTAACCATACTTGGGCCGACTTAGTAGCACTTATGTTTATTTGTCAAGCCAACTTTGTAATTGTAATTAATTGTTTAGACTTGTATATAAACAATGTTGTAAAAATACCAAGATGAAATGAGTATGAATATGAATATGAAAAAGAAAGAAAGGCAGAGATAAGCGAATTACAAAAGGCTACAGCAGTATAAGAAGCAGCAAAGACAAATTTATCACAGAAGGTGATCAGTACATCAGCGAATCTCATTCAGCAATCTAGTTGCAAAGTAAGAGATCTATTGTTCCATCCTAATAGGTGAATCATCTTGAAATCCTTTAACCGGGTAGACTTAATAGTCTTTTGTAAAATCTCTTTACCGAGTGCATACTTCATTGTATGTTTGTAAAACCTCTAACAAGGTGGACCTAGCAGTCCTTATTGCTCCTAGCAGGGCAGATCATCAGAAGTGATCAATGTAAGCCTTAACCAGCCAACTTTATACTACAGTACTAAAGCTTTGTGGGTTTCATCCCCACCCCAGTTTTACTTTCTTTTGGAAGGTTTCTGGGTAACCAAATTTATGTGTCATTGTTGTGAATGCTTTTATGTTTCATGATTTCTATATGCAAAAGGATAAAGTCAACTATATGTTAATACATCTGAAAGAAAATTTTGAAGTTACTGATTCACCCCTCCCCTCTCAGTAACTTGGTTAATTCCTGAATATTTCCAACAGAAGTTATGACATTTTTACCAAAGATAGTGTCAAGCTGACAGGACAGAATATGAAGACAAAAATAGTAAAGAGTTAAGGGATTATTTTGTTTATCAAAATAATGACTTAACAATATAAAGGGATGACATCCTAGATTTTAACTCTTGGATATAAAGTTATTGGTATAAATGTAATTTTAATTGTAAAGATAGATGAAGTAGTAATGAAATGTAATGAAGTAGTGATATGATGTGAAATATATGATGCATATGTAATAGCGATAGTGAAAGAGCAGAAAAGAGATATTGATGCAAGCAGTATAAGGTTATGTACCTTAACCTATTTTTGTAATCAGTTTATATTGTACATTACTTGTTTGGGTAGTGGGCTCATCTGGTAATCACATCTTATACTACCAACTCCTAACAGGGTTGAGGCTTCTAACAAGGCCTATAGAACCTTAATCAGGACTGATACACTATATGCTTGTAATAGACTCCTAATAGGGTCAACATCTTTAAAAGGATACTTTTTATTAGTGGATCTTTGTGGGTACCATCCCCATCAGGGTTTTCCCTTGGCCAGGGTTTCCTCGAGAATGAATAATGTGTTATGAGTTCTTTATTGTTATGCATGTTGTTTAGATTCTTATGTTATGCATGTATAAAGATAATATGTTATATCCATATTTGGGCAAAAGATCAAATTTGTAGAATACCGGTTCACCCCCCCCCCTCTTAGTATTCTTTATTTCTAACAATTGGTATCAGAGCTTAATTACTCAGAAAAGAATCATTCAAGGAAAGCCTAGTAGCTTGAGTAAGATCTCTATGGATATGGATCAACTATAGAAGAATCTTGAAGAAGCTCTTCAACAGATTGACTTGCTTACTATTCAAAAAGATACTTTGAAAAGAAAGTATGATGATGCAAAGAACCAAATTAAGAAACTAAAAAACAAATTGGAAGATCTGAGATCTGAAAAGGAATCTGAAGTTCTTATTGAAGATTGTGATGACAATTTAGAAAAGGAAAATGAGATCCTTAAGCATGAACTGAAGATAGAAAATTTAAAGCTTAGTTTGAAAGATGGAAATGGAAAGAATGAAGCAAATCTAAAATTAGAGAATGAAAGTCTAAAGACTGAAAATGAAGGACTAAAATCTAAACTTTGTAAAGTAACATCTGAACTTGAGAAAGTCAATTTGCAGTATGATGAACTTGAGAAATACAATAAGATTGTGAAAGGTGAACTAACTGAATCCAAACAACAACTTGAAAGGCTATATTCAACTAGTGAGAAGATTGATGAACAAATATCTTATCAAAAACCATTCTATGATAAGACTGGTCTTGGATTCAACACTTTTAAAGAAAATGATGAAAGCAAGGAACTAGATCTGAAGATATTTGAAAGCATAGATGAGAAGAAATCTGATGAGATCAACAAATCTGAAGATACACCTAAAGAAGAAGAATCACCGAAGCAAGAGGAATCACCCAAATGTATGTGTTAGTCCATTTTCCTGTCAATGCAAAATCGTATGAAAATGGCCCATTTCCTTGCAAGTTTTCTTGAAGTGTCCAGTCCCATGTTCTTCATTGTGTCACCTTACTCCAGTCCAAAAAACACGTGCTGAATCACAAAATCCAGAAAGTTATTCAAGTTCTAACGTCTACAGGAAACAAATTTTAAAATCTGCCTAAGTGTCAAAAACCCACAATGTTTTTGAAAATACATGATGTTTTCGGTCTCCCTACTACCTTCGGGTCTACGTGAAAACCCTGGATGTTTTCGATCCTTCACTATTGTAAAAACCCTATGTGTTTTTGACCTTGCATTTCTTTCCTCTTGCCATCATTCCTTGTTCGTCGGTCCTAAGTGCGCAAGTGCGATGGTTGGTGGGGCCAAATTCTTCAAGCGGTAGAGGGAGGAGATCGACAGTTGGCATGTGATCGTATGGAATATTCTCACCCCATGCGATCATGTGTCTTTCGTTGATTTTGTTTGTTTTAAGCATTTCTTTGGCGGTGGTCCCGCTGCCAGGTGAGCTGACTTGGTAGTATCTCATTGGTCCACGGGAGTATGAAGTGGAGTGTTGTCAGTGGGACCAGTCTTCTTGGCATTCAGGAAGATTAAAGTTTAGTTTAATCTTGTGGCTGTCATTATACCATTAATGAAACATGCTCAACCTTTAATGCAACGGTATAGTGACATCCGTTGATTCTCATAAGGGAGGTAGGTGGGTCTAGGTCTGTAGGCTCTTCCTGATTGGTTGTCACATGGTCACATGTCAGACTTTTTTGACATGCGATCATGTGACCACTTGCCACCTGTCCATGTGGGTCCCAGTTCTTAGTGATGTTCAGCTGCCTGGCAGTTAAGTTTTTCTTTCCACAATCTGGTGACTTGCGATTATCTCTTGGTCACTGATTCTTGGTGGTTAGGCCCTTAACATCTGGTGACCTGGCTGGCGGTTTACTTTGCCTTAGTCACACAATCACGTAATGGTGGGCCCAGGTCTTCATGCTTTTAAAGGTAAGGCTTCTTTGGCGGTGGTCCCGTTGGTGGTTATGTGGTAGCCTATGGTTGGCTGTCGCATGATCGCGTGTTAGAGTTTTTTGACATGCGATCATGCGACCGGTTCACATGTGTGCTATGGTCCTAATGGTGGGTGGTGAAGTGGCATCCTTTGGATGCTGAGGTGGTAGGGTTCTAGTGGCTGCGAGGTGGTGATCCAAATTTTGTCAATGGGGCTGGTGTTTTCAATGACATGGGCGTTGTCGATTGGTTGGCAGGTGACAGGATGGCATTGACATGGAGGCTTTTTGCATGTTCGCATAGCCCAGTTTTTGGCTATGTGATCATGCGACCACTGCTGGCATCATGGTTGCAAAGTTGGGTGGGTCCACGGTGGCTGTGTTGCTGACATGCTAGTTTTTGATTGGCTGTTGACTTTTTGAGGGGCCCGCGACTGTTGTGAACTTAAACATAGGCCGCTCGATGTGCGAGGAAAAGGATGAGATCTATGGCCATGTTTTAAAATTTTGGGGGTGACCATTGGATTTCAATTTCAAATCTGTAGAGGGTTTTCCAGCAATAAGAGGTACCAGAATTCAATGCTTTCATGGCCAGATATGATTGGTTTGGTGGCACTTGCTATTGCAATGTGGTCTAGGGTGCCATGAGTGTTTGTAGTTATGTTTTTCCATGTGGGGGAGGATAGTTTTTGTTGGCTCAAGGTGTTTTTATGGTCTGGTCAGACTGTTATTCATGATGAATTTATGATCCTGGGTACAGATTTGAAGATTTTATCTTTCTTGTGGATCATTCTTGTTTCTGATAGATTGGTGTTGGTTTTCCCTCCAGTGAGTTTTCAGATATAGCCGTTGTAACCTATACCCTAGCTATCCAAAGCTTGTTGCTTCCTATCTTTGGGATTCCAAGGTAGCTAGAGTATAAATGGTTGAAGTTTTGACTTTGTAAGGGTTCCATTCTATTTGGTTCCTGTGGGAAGTAGAAAACTCTATCGCATTGTAGGAAGCTGAATAGAACTTCTTTGCATCTTTTGCTAGTTATTGAAGTGGTAGTCTCATTTCTAGTATAGACATGTACATGCCTCATCATACTTAATATAACTATTCTCATATTTTCAAGTCTCTCCTTGGTGTCAGTCTTATGAGTTTTGGATTTTCTGGTCCATTGCATTGGGTTGCATCTATATATGTTCTAATCTTTAGTTCTTGATCTAGGATCAAGTGAAAGATACTTTGGATAGGGCATAGATTCATTAGATTCATCTACAGAAGGATCTTATAAGTAGTGGATGGGCTGGAATAGTTGTATTTATGGCTTTGAGTCTTTGACAGTAGTTGGTTCATGTTCTATATTTGTTTTTGAGTGCTACCCAATGGATAATGGCACTGATCAAGGACTAGTATATTCAGTTGAGTCCAATGCTTGATGGTTTTTGGCTATTTCCTGCATCTTTGAATATCAACACCATTTCAAGTCTTTTTCATTATTTGGTTGATAGTAGTAATAACCTTCACAAGGCCATTTTATACCCAATAGCAATTGAGATTCAATGAATGTCTGGTTAACATTCAGTAGTCTCTTGCTATCATATGCTTTGTTTAATCGAGTCCAAAGTCCTAAAATGCCATAAGTTACTGGATTAGGTGCACCCGCCATGGTTTTATAGAGCCAGAAGTGAAGAGGGCAGTCTTGTCCCTATAGTTGGTCCAGTTGTCTTGCAGAGCTTTCACACTTGGAGCTAACCACTCCTAACATCAGTCTCAAGGCATATTGGCAGCCCTAGATGGCATAAGCATTTTCAAACCCCAACAATATGCAAAGAGAATTCAAAAGTAGATGTTTTGCTTGTAATACTATTGGTCATATGAAGAGAGATTGCACAGGTAAGAAATTTAAACCTCTTAATGGTTATTGGTACAATTGTCATGGTTTTGGACATAGAGCTATTGAATGTAGGAAACCTAAATTTATTGAGAATAATGATGGTAGTAGAATGTTTAGGAATACTAACAATGCAAATAAGAAATCTATTGACAATATGAACAGAAGAAATGGAGTAATATGTTATAGATGCAACAAGGTTGGACACATTGCTAGAAACTATAGATCAAAAATCAATCAACCTGGACCAAGATATGGAAACAATAGAATTTTTTGTCAGATATACAACAAGATTGGACATACAGCAAGGTTCTGTAGAATGAACAATAGAGTTTTTCATCCTAATCCTAATCCCAGAAATCATGCAAGAAGAAATGAAGATGCAAGTAACAGTCAGAAAGGATGCTGTAGTAATTCAAATGAAGTGAAGTTTATCAAAAGCATAGATCAAGGAGACATATTCAACATTGAAGGTAATCAAGAAGGTGAAGTATTGAAAGGTAAGAATGAATCTTTACCTGACCCATCTCAAAGTACTTAATTTATGTAAATTAGAGTAGAATAGGAACTTAGATTAGTGTAGAAGTAGATATATGATGAAATGAGTCTTGTGTAGTTAATGCAAGGTAGTTTATGATTTTATAATGCTATGGTTAAGAGCACAAAGAAAAATATTATGTTTTGTGAGATCGCAAGAAGTTTTAAGTTTTGCAGGTTAGCGGAAACAATTTTTTGGAAAGAAGCAGCAAAAGAATTGAATGCGATGTCAGATCTAAGTGAGATTAAATTAATAAAAGGTTATGATTGGTATTATTTGATCATCAAAGCAAATTCAAGTGTCAAGGAGATCAAAGAGCAGTGATTGGAAGCATTTTGCAAGGATTTGGAGAAGAATTTTGTGTCGAATCTATGCAAGCCCTAAAATCATGAAATTAAGGTATTTTACTTGACAGATCTTTGAATCAGTAAAGGAATTTGAAGAAATCATGGATGTTTGTTTAATACACAATGTCAGAGATAAGAATAGACCTAAATTGAAAATGGAACCAGTAGAACCCTTGGAGGATGACCCTAGGTTTGCATTATCATCCGTACTAGATAGAGTTTTACACTTAGAAAATGTCAGAAGTTATCTTGGATGCAAACTAGAGACAGTTAGTGATAGTGATTTCACAAATGAATATCAAAAGATTTACAATCAGGATATGATACTGAAAGAAGGTTTTCAATATTTGGAACACAATGAAATTGTTAAGTATGGTTTACAGTATGAATTTGATAATGAAGAATGCACTAAGATTATATTGAGCATAATTCATAATGGAAAGTTTTGGTCAGAAGATAGAGTGATAGATATTACAACAGATTTGATTCATGAAGTCACTGGATTATCTAAAACTGGAGCTATTACTTTAAATGAGAGAAACATGAGGAAAATAGTCATTTATACGACAAAATCATCCTATAATGGTAGAGGAATTGTGATTAGTAAGATCAAACAAGATGATGTGAGATATTTATGCAAGATCCTAACTACTAAGTTTTGTGCAAAGTCAAGAGAGGATGACATGGCAGCTAGAATGATACATGCAACCTATCTAATGTGTGTTGATAGGGTACAAGTTGATATGTGTGAAATTATAAGAATTTAATTATTTGAGAACTTGGAGAAGATTAAGAAAACTAAGTATACATAGTTTAGGTTCTCATCCCTAATCACATATATGTTTTTTCAGCTATTGAGGAGATTTCCTTACACCATTGGAAATGACTAGAATGATGGACAAAATACAATGGAAAGGATTAACCTAGTGTATAGAAGACATGTTATTGACAGTGTAAATGAGAGTGCAATACTGGTTATTAAGACATTTCAAAATATTGTGTCTAGCAGATCAAGGATCCCTAAGTCTCTTGTTGAGAAATATAAAGATGATATATGTTTTATGGTGGATACTGACTTTACCTATATTGAAGTAGTAGAGCCTAGAACAGAGTTCATAGACCCTCTTGTCTATGAGATATCTGAGGTAGAAACAAAAGAGTATGTTAGCAGGTTACTTAAGTGTAAGTTGGACACTCAGTGTAACAGGTTTGGAACCTTTGAGGAGAACTTCAACTCCGCAAAGATCTTAATTGAAGAGAAGTAGTCTAAGAAGAGAGTTGAGAGCACTATAAAGAAAATCCTAAAAGATACAGGGATGATAGAGCATGAGTTTTTTGTAGCAAAGAAAACAAAAGCAGCAATCAGAGAGAGTGGAAAAAAAGAAGTTTTGTCTATCCCTCCTTTATCATCAATTACAGTACAATAGGAAGAACCACAATTGAAGGTAAAAGTGGAACTAATTGAGAAGGATATAGAAGCAAAGATGTCTACTAGATCCACTTCCTCCACACCTAGCAAAAGAGTAAAGGAAAGTGCTACTAGACCAAGAAAGAGACATAAAACTTTAGTGCAACCAGTTCCAAGAAAGATTGCATAAGTAAAGGATGATGTCACTAATGTTAAGAAGAAAACTTGGAAACCCAAAGTTGAAAAGCTTAATGAGCAGATCATTGAGGATGGTGACTTTACAAGAATGAACAAGTACTATGATCTTTATGATTATATAAACAAACTTAATCTGGAGAATGTAGTTGTGAAGGATATGATTTTGGCTGACAAGAAGTTTGATACAATTCAGGGACAGATACTTGATGATTTATATAAAAAACTTGTGAATAGGAAGAAGAGAGCATCGGAGGAGGACACAACTATCATAGAAAAGATTGTGAGGAAGCTTTGTGAAGTAAGAGATGAAACACATTTCAATCAAATCATGAAATCCTTAAGCACCCATCTAAGAACCAAAAGGAGAACCATTCAGATTATGGGAGGCAGGTATGAAGAAATCAATTCTAAGATAGAGCAAGCTATTATCAAGGTTATGTCAAAAAATGTTGAGGAACCATCAGTTGTAGTAGAGTAAGCAGGTGAGAAAGAACAAGAGGACATTCCCTCTCCTCCAACCATTAATATTGAAGATGAAACAATGAATGTAGAAGGTACAAAAATCACCTTGGATATTGATGAAAATGTATTCAAGAATTTGGAGAACATTGTTGACAATCCAGCCTTTGAAGAACATGAAGCTAAAAAAGAAGAAGAGATGACAGAGACTATAGTTTTAGAACCACCAATAATAGAGGAACAAGTTCCCATTCCCACCAAAGAAGATATCAGTCTTACTCCTGAGACTGGAGAGAAAAATCAAATTGGATCTATGATTGAGCATTTGGGAAAGGAAGTAGATGATGATGATCAATTGGAATTGATCACATCCTTGAATAAAATCATTGGCAAGAATAAGAAAGTGAGAAGTCTTGAATGGTGTCTGAAGGAACTAATTGAGAAGTTACAAAGCACTGTAACTACACTAAGCATGTGAAATAGCATCTTATGGACTAAGTGCATTACTTCATGTGGTAGATTCCATTAAGAAATCATGGGAGAAGGAGATAGAATCCATGAAGATAGATTTTGCAGATTGTGTTGCAAGCCTACCAACTTTGCAATAATTGAATTGAGGTATAATCATTTTTGAGATACAATTTTGTAACCCTCCCTACCTTTATTTTGTCATTGTTGTCAAAGGGTGATAGTATATGATAAGGATTGATACTCCTAGGGGGAGTATTTTACTAGAGATAATATGTTTTGAGGAGTTATAAGGATAGTATATATTTTATACCATGGCCACAATTTTGAGCAATTTTGAGATTTTGAGTTATGCACTTAGCCAATTTTCTCATATGTTGCCACCAATGACAAAGGGGGAGATTGTTGGAAATTTGGCTGAGTTGATTACATAGATGTTGTCATTATGGAAACATATGATCCACATGAAGATCGCATAGGTCAGAGAGAAAGTATGATAGAGTGCATTGCAAATTTGTCTAAGTGTGAGACAATGTTTTTACCAGTGAACTTGGACATAGTTTTTGTTTGTGATGTTGATTGGAGTAATTTCAATGCTTGCACACTTTCAAATAGACTCTATGATGTCTATTGAACACCCATCTTAGAGTGCAAGTCAGTACGGCATGTACGGAAGAAGTTATGATAGTTTTACCGAAGACAGTGTCAAGCCGACAAGACATAATATGAAGACAGAACTAGTAAAGAGTTAAGTGATTATTTTGTTTATCAAAATAATGAGTTAACAATATAAAGGGATGAAATCCTAGATGTTAACTCTTAAATAAAGTTATTGGTATAAATGTAATTGTAATTGTAAAGATAGATGAAGTAGTAATGAAACGTAATGAAGTAGTGATATGATGGATATGTAATAGCAATAGTGAAAGAGCAGCGAAGAGATATTGATGCAAGTAGTATAAGGTTATGTACCTTAACCTATTTTTGTAATCAGTGTATATTGTACATTACTTGTTTGGGCAGTGGGCTCATCTAGTAATCACATTTTATACTACCAACTCCTAATAGGGTTGAGGCTTCTAACAAGGCCTATAGTCCTTTAATTAGGACTGATACACTATATTCTTGTAATAGACTCCTAATAGGGTCAACATCCTTAACAAGATACTTTTAATTACTAGATCTTTGTGGGTACCATCCCCACCGGGGTTTTCCCTTAGCCAGGGTTTCCTCAAGAACAAATAATCTGTTATGAGTTCTTTATTGGTATGCATGTTGTTTAGCTTCTTATGTTATACATGTATAAAGATAATCTATTATATCCATATTTGGGAAAAAGATAAAATTTGCAGAATACTAATTCACCCCCCCTTTTAGTATTCCCTATTTCTAACACAGGACACTGGTAGGCACTCCAAGAAAGATCTAAACTTGTACTAAAAATTCCAAGCAATCTTTCTACTACCTAAGCTCACAAGCTACTAACTCTGCTAGATCTAATTTGAACTCCAGATCGATGCCTAAACAACTACCTTAACATCTCCTTAAATACTAAACCCCAGCCACAACTCAACTTTACAAACAATTAAATCCAAAAAGCCAGTCGGCTCCCAAATATACAAATATTAAAAGCCAAACATCATTCGGCTCACAAATAACTTCATAAATATTTAATTCACCAAGTCAGCTTCTAGATCCACATAGGATAATGCAACATGCCAGATCTATGTCCCCACATGTCCAATAGTCAATCAATAACTTGAGGAACGTGACCTAGATTAAATACACCAGTCGGCCAAGAGGAATCTCCAAGAACAACTGTCAGTAAGCCAAACTACCGAGCATCAAGAAATACACTGAGCACCATAGACATTATCAAGCACTAGAAGTGCCAAACAAGCTCTCCAAGCATTACCGAGCACCATAGACATTATTGAGCACTAGAAGTGCCAAGTCTCCTTCAATGATCGAGATCCCTTTAGTGACTGAGCCACTTCAAAAAATGAGCAACATGCATAAACACCGAGACCTCATCGGTAACCAAGCACCAAGAAACAAAACACCAAGTCACTGAGTGACCATCATCAATGGAGATCCACCAGAAATTCCAACTGAGAATCACCACCAAGATCACCAAGCTCCATCGGTGAAGGAAAAGAAACTTCAACCAAGAATCACCATCAAAGATTGAGAAACGCCAGTCTTCTACCGAGATTACCAGCCAAGTAACCAAAATCCACCAAATAGTTACCAAGACTACTAGGATCTTCAAGTGCTGAGCAATAAGCTAGGATGCCACTGCATCAGACTTCCAAGGTACAAAGAAAAGTGTGTCCCACACTTTCTCACCAAAGGGAAGATTTGAAAAACACCAACTCCACTTCATCTTCACCAAAAGTTTCCATTATGTTACAGGAAAGAGAACCAATCTGTAACTCAAGCAATCAGCATGTCCAACATCTTGAACAAATTGAGCCATCAATCCATCACCAGGGATAAAGGAAGAATCCCATCTCAGAATATCATCACCAGACTTATCACTGTCAACCAAAAACTCAAGTTCGCAACCAGAAAACAATATCTACACCACAAAACTGAACAAAAGTAATTCGATAACACCAAGATCACCGAGGTGTTCAACAATAGGCAACTCTACACCAACAACAATTTGATCAGGCACAACCAGATGCTCTACAATTTCCATGTCAGGCACAATTGACTGAACATGAAAACCAATTTTCTCACTAACCTCAACAAGATCAATAACATCATCAGTAATCAAAGGTAACTCGGCAACAAGCACAAGTTTCTCTATAGGTTTGATGTCAGACTCCATCAACTGAACATGAAAACCAATTTCACATACCTCTTCAACCTCCAAACTGTCATAGGAAACCTTGTCAAGATGTCTTCTCTTATGAACTAGTTTATCAATTGGCCAAACAACTTTCCTCTAGATCAGCATGCTCCAACTCTGGTAAGCTTTACAAAGCTCAACAACACTTTCCGTCATAAGGTTCTTAACTCAGTTCTCCATGTGGTTCAGCAAATCCACTTCCAATCGACCAAACCTCTCAGAAATCACATCACCAAGGTCTACTCCTCTCAGAGACATCTCCAAAGATCTTTGAAAACCTTCGGCAACAAACCCTAACACTGACCACCTTGTGACAACCTCCAAGTTGTATGCAAGTCAGATCATAACCTGCCACCTTGCATGAAAAACTAGGGCACGATTTCACAAGTTCAATGTAATGGATCTACAACTTAGATTGCGCACAATCTCTTTGCCAACAAGATCAACTTTGCAAGATCAGCCTTGCTAGGTCAACCTTCTACTTCAACAAGATAAAACTCTTGCTCTGATACCACTTAATGCTGTCAAGCTTAGAGGATCCAATTAAGGACTATCCAAACTTACAGCCAACACTAGCACAATAGAATTACACAATAAGAAACTATATCTTAAGGAAAACATATGTCTTTATTCATCAATTAACTAATTACATGCAATGTGTCGAACTGTAAGGCCTTCCTAGTTACAGCCAAATACAATGTAAGAAATAGTTCTACAACATCACAAAGGATCCAACACACTTCTCCTCAGCTAGCCCAAGTTTGCAACATAATAGGACACAGGTAGGCACTCTAAGAAAGATCTAAACTTGTACTCAAACTTATAAGAGTCTTTCTACTACCGAAGCTCGCAAGCTACTAACTCTACTAGATCTAATCTGAACTCGAGATCAATACCTAAACAACTACCTAAACATCTCCTTAAATACTAAACCCCAGCCACAAGTTGGCTTTACAAACAATTAAATCCTGAAAGCTAGTTGGCTCCCAAATATACAAATGTTAAATGCCAAACATCAGTCAGCTCCGAAATAACGTCAAAAATATTTAATTCACCAAGTCAGCTTCCAGATCCACATAGGATAATGAAACATGCTAGATCTAGGTCCCCACACATTCAATGGTCAATCCATAACTCAAGGAACATGACCTAGATTAAATACACCAGTTGGCCAAGCTGAATCTCCAAGAAAAACCATCGATAAGACAAACTACCAAGCATCAAGAAATACACTAAGCAACCACACCAACCGAGCTCTCCAATCATTACCGAGCACCAAAAAAGTTAGCCAAGAACCACAAACATTTCCAAGCACCAGAAGTGCCAAGAATCCTTCAATGACCAAGCTCCCTTTAGCGACTAAGTCCTCTAGTGACTAAGAAACTTCAACAACTGAGAAGCAGGTATAAACACTGAGACCTCATCGGTAACCAAGCACTGAGAAACAAACCACCAAGTCACCGAGTGACCATCATCCATGGAGATCCACTAGACCTTCCAACTAAGAATCACCACCAAGATCACCAAGCTCCATTGGTGAAGAAAAAAAACTTCAACCAAGAATCACCATCAAAGACTGAGAAATGTCAGTCTTCTATCAAGATTACCAGCCAAGTAATTGAAATCCACCAGATAGTTACTGAGACTGCCAGGATCTTCAAGGGCCAAGCAATAAGCTAGGATGCCACAACATTAGGAAGTCTTATGAAGTTAGCTTTCAGTATATGTTGCATGGACATGTTATCAGCATGATATCATGGGTGTAGAGGTTAACTATTAGTACAGACAATTATATAGCGGCTTGTGTCAGCAGTGTTCTTGACAGAGTAATAGGAAGTGTTATCTATATGGTTGTTCATATAGTTATCATGCAGCCTTGCATGCTTGGATATATGATGAAGACATATTAGTGATATTAAATTCACAGACACAGAGTTTGATGATCAATAGAAGTGAAGTTATGCAGTTGCTATTCACTAGTAGCAGTTTCCTGTGTTTGTTCAGAAGAGTCGATAGAGATTATATTGGTTCTGAAGTTGCACCTATCCTTTTGGTATGCACCCTTGGATTTAATCTTGGAGAAGAGTTAGTGATGTTTAGTTAAGATTTCATGAAGTAATTCAACTTAAGGAGAAATATACAGTTATTTTGGTAGAGCCGACAGTGTGTAGCGCGTGTCTACAATTATCTTATTGGATAGGTCCCAGAATGTGTTACATGCTTAGTAGAGCTGATTTAATTATTATTGGAGTTTGTTATGACTTTTGTAATATGATTTCAAGGCTGTTCTAATAGGCCAACTTGATTATATCATTTAGAGGAAAGTTATTTATAGGCAGTCATTTGTGATTGCTTGAGTGTGGTTCAGAGTTGATTATGAAGAACAGAGGAGAGTGTGCGAAGTGTTGAGCCATCAGAAGAAGGTCTATGTGATCAAGTAAAGTTTTTGTACTATACATTGGAACTAATCTAGAAATTAGGTCTAAGCATAGTTTACCAAGATCTAAATATAGTGTGTATCTGTTATTCAGAAGGTTGAAGCCTTCACCCCTTTGAGAAACTCCTAACAAGGTTAAGGATCTTCTAACAAGGATCATAATATACTAGTGCAGAATATTAGTAGGTGTCAATTCCCACCAGGTTTTTTACCTATTTGGGTTTCCCCATAACCAAAATATTGGTGTTGTGTTCAAGTGTTCTTTCATTGTGTTTATGCTTAATGTTTAAGTATACTTAATTGGATAAATAATTGAAACTTGTAGATAACTCATTCACTCCTCCCCTCTTAGTTATCTCTTGGGACTATTCCTAACAATTGGTATTAGAGCCAAGTGCCTCAGAGAGAAAGTTTAATAGCTTGAGGTTGATCAGATGGCATTCTTCAAAAAAAGAAAGTCCTAAATTTGATGGAGAGAATTATCTTGATTCAAAGAACAAGATGGTAACTCATTTGCAGTGCATTGCTTTTGAAGTTTTTGATGTAAATGTTAGAAAGTAAAGTACACCAAGATAACTGAGAGGGAGGGGGTGAATCAATTATCATATAATTATAACTTTTATCAACTTTAATAGATTTTAACCATATAAGCAATGTAACCAACAACCATAGAAAGATATTCATGGACAATAACACAATGACATGAGATATGTTGACTAGGGAACCTCTTGATCAAAGAGTAAACCCCAATGAGAATGATGCCTAGAAAAGATGCACTAAAATGAATATTCCTTATGAAAGGATGGACTCTGTTAGGAGTCTTATGAAATACATTTAGTACATATGAATCCCTGTTTGGATATTTTGAATCCCTGCTAAAAGATTCTAACTCTATTAGGAGTTATGGAAGACAGAAGGACCCACTACCCAAACAGCTTCAGGGTTGTTGGAAACAATTGTCTGAAGGAAATTGCTACTCAATTATGTATTGTCTTTGATGTCACACTATGTCATAATCCACAGCAATCTACTTATACCGAGCTCAGTCGGTCTGCCTGTCAGGGATATTAGTGTTTACCGAGTTCACTCGGTTGCCGAAGAAAGTTTAGTGTTTACTGAGTTCACTCGGTTGCCGAAGAAAGTTTAGTGTTTACCGAGTTCACTCGGTTGCCGAAGAAAATCTAGTGTTTACTGAGTTCACTCGGTTGTCGAAGAAAGTTTAGTGCTTACCGAGTTCAGTCGGTCATCGAAGAAAGTTAGTATTTACTGAGTTCAGTCGGTTATCAAAGGAGAAGGATTGTTGGTGTTTACCGAGTTCCCTCGGTCTCTGGAAAATTATAAAAGATATGGTCACCGAGCACTGTCGGCCTTTGAAGGATTTTTGCAAATAGAGTTTACTTAATTCAGCCGACTGTTATTCTAATAAATGACGATTTGACTAATCCAAAATCATATATATAATAGGTCAAATGTGAAAAGCAAAAAAAAGATAGCAGAAGATTTACAGAAGAAAAGGAAGGATATATGCGAGTTTGTGAAGGATGTTCAGATATCCTTGAGGAGCAGCAGGGATTTATTCGATCAGAGAGGATCAGACTTATGCAGAACAGAGATCTGTAATCAGCAAGACAGTTGCATTATTATACAGGTCACTTTTTCATTGTTACCTTCTTATCATTGTAACAGTGAATTCTAAATCTCTTAACCGAGTTGGTTTAACAGCCAAAATATAAATCCTCTAACAAGGTGACAATTCCATTGAATTGTTTTCAAGACCTCTTACCAGGCCACTCCTAGCAGGGTGTTTTAAATCCTCTAACAAGGTCACACCTAACAGTGTGTTTTGTAACCTTTTACCGGGTTGGCTTCTAACCGGGCATCACTTCAGAAAAGTGAAAATCAGTATCTAGATACATTGGTGGTTTTTCCCATATTGGGTTTCCACGTTAAAACTTGTGTCTCTTGTGTTCTTAATTGCTTTCTCAATCATTTACATGCACTGATAAATATCTAAAAATATTATTGCCAATACTTTCTGCATCTTCAAAGTTACTGCAATCTATTTACCGAGTGCCAAAACAAATAACAGTGTTAGGATATCCTAAGGGATCTACAAAGAATTAATTGTCAAAGTTTTTATGGTTGACTGATTCACCCCCCCTCTCAGTCACTTCATCCATATTCCATCAATTGGTATCAGAGCTTTTGGTGCTTGCAGGAAGGGTTTCAAAGACCTAAGCTAAAGATCAGGATGTCTTACAAGAGGGAAATTCCAAAGCTTAACAGAGAAAACTTTTCAACATGGCAAGGTCTCATGTGACTTCATCTGGCTTCCATTGGTGACTCAGGATGCAAATACATTGATGAAGAATACACAATTCCTAATGGCGCATTAACTGTTGAAGACATTGCAGATAAAAAGACTCACAACACCATGATGATAGACATTGCATCTGCTCTCAGCTATGAAGAATTTGATGATATTAAAGACTGCACTACTGCATATGAAATGTGGGTGGCACTGAAGAAGATATATGGTGGTGATGCAAATGTTAAGAGAGCAAAAGCAGAAAGCCTAAGAGGACAGTTTGACAAGATGAATATGAAGGAAGATGAAAACATTGCAAAATATGTTGAAAGAATCAAAGCAAGTGTAAGTGCAATCAGAGCTTCTGGAGGAACAATCTCAGATGAGACGGTTATAAGTAAGGTACTCAGAACACTACTCCCTATCTATGCAATAAGAGTATCAGCTATTCAAGAAAGAAGATGTGAAGCAAACCACAGTATAACTTTGGATGCTTTAGTTGGAAGATTGACAGCTTTTGAACTAGACAACTATGACAACTATGTTCCTAGTTCCAAAAATATTGAATCGGCATTTGAGGCCAAAGTTTCACTAAAGAAGAACAAGAAAATTAAAGAAGTTCAGACAGAAAGTGAAGAAGAATCAGAAGAAAGTTCTGATAGTGATCTTGAAATTGTAGAAGCATTACTTGCAAAGAAGTACTCTAGAGGGAAAAGTAAGTATAAAGGTAAAACTCCTTTAATCTATTTTTCATGTGAAGAAATTGGACATATTGCAGCTAGGTGCCCAAACAAGCAAGTCAAGGAAGAAAAGAGAAGTCACAAGTACTATGGCAAAAAGAATTTCAAATAATACAAGGATAAAGGTAAGAAATCATGTTTTATGGCTAAAGATTCTGATGATAGTGAAGAAGAAATTGTCTTTATTTCTATAAAAGATGAATCTGATGATGATGAAGATAAGATAGCACTTATTTCTCATATAAGCAAAGATGATATATGGATAATAGATAGCGGATGTTCACACCACATGACTGGCGATAAGACAAAATTTGAATATCTAGAAGACTGTGACAATGGTAATGTAAGATTTGGAAACAATGAACCTTGTTGTATAAAAGGAAAAGGAAGAATCTCATTAACCAAAGAACTCATATGTGATAATGCTTACTGGGTTGAAGGACTAAAACATAATCTTCTAAGTGTAGCACAGCTAATCAACACTGGTTTCAAGGTTGAATTCATGAATGGTCAAGCAAGACTGCTGGATGGAAAAGGAAAACTCATTGGATCAGGCAAACAAACAAAAGGTAACTTATTTTATCTTGATCTCAATGAATATTCATGCCTTATTGCTCAAATAGAAGAAAGTTGGCTATGGCACAAAAGGTTATGTCATGTAAATTTTGATAACATGATAAAGATAAGCAAATTCAAGAAGGTTAGAGGCATTCCTACCTTGAAGAAACCTGACACTGGTCTATGTAAGAATTGTCAGATTGGCAAAATGAGTAAAACTAGTTTCAAAAGTAAGAACTATCAGTCTAAAGAAATTTTGGAAATTGTGCATACTGATTTATGTGGACCTATTGGAATACAAAGCTATACTGGAGATAAATTCTTTATTCTTTTCGTTGATGACTATTCTAGAATGATGACTGTTATGTATTTAAGAGAAAAATCAGAGGCATTTGAAAAATTCAAATGGTACTTAGCAAGAGTAGAAAAAGAAACAGGGAAAAGATTGAAATGCTTAAGATCAGACAGAGGTGGTGAATTCATCTCCCATGATTTTAACAACTTCTGCATTGAAAGAGGAATCAAAAGACAGGTATCAGCTCCTAGAACTCCTGAGCAGAATGGAATAGCAGAAAGAAGAAACAGATCTATTATGGATTGTGCAAGGACTCTAATGATAGAAAAGAACATTGCTATAAAATACTGGAAGGAAGCTATCAGCACTGCAGTTCATACCCTGAACCGAGTACAACTGAAGAAAGACACATTCAAAACTCCCTATGAATTATGGTATGGCTATAAACCTAATGTAAGTTACATGAAAATATTTGGTAGCAAGTGTTATATCTTAAAGGAATCCAGAAGAAATAAATTTGATGTGAAGAGTGATGAAGGAATATTCCTAGGATATTCTAGCAAAAGCAAGGCATACAAATGTCTAAACTTATCTACTCACAAAGTCATAGAAAGTATACATGTGAAATTTGATGAGTTTGCAGAAAAGACTGAGGAAGAAAGCAAAAGGGAACCTGAGAACTACAAAAGATTCATTTACATTGAACCTGAAACATTGACAGACACAACTATCAATAAGGAAGCTATATCTACCGAGCCAAGCACAGTTACCGAGTCACAGACCGAGTCACAGGAAGAAGTTCAAACCGAGTCACAGGAAGAAATTCAGACCGAGTCTCAGCCTGAAGTTACCGAGCAAATATCTACCGAGTCCGAGCAACCTGAAGAAGAGATCCTAGAAGACAACAGCATGAATCATTCAAAAGGCAAGGAACCTGTACTAGCCAAATATGTCAGAAGACATCATACACCAGATCAAATCATTGGAAACAAATCAGATGGTACTATGACAAGAAGCAAGCTAAAAGGTACATGTCTACTTACTGATTTTGAACCTAGAAATATCAAAGATGCATTAGAGAATGAAAGTTGGATTGAAGCAATGAATGAAGAATTAGAACAAATACAAAAGAACAAAACTTGGACTCTTGTACCTAGACCTAAAGATAAGAATGTAATTGGAACAAAATGGGTATTTAGAAATAAACTGAATGAAGATGGTCAAGTATCTAGAAACAAGGCTAGACTGGTATGCAAAGGTTACTCTCAAGAAGAAGGTATAGATTATGGAGAAACCTTTGCTCCTGTTGCAAGATTAGAAGGTGTAAGAACTCTACTTGCTTATGCAGCACACAAAGGATTTAAGGTATATCAGATGGACATAAAATCTACATTTCTCAATGGAATTCTTGATGAAGAAGTCTACATTGAACAACCTGAAGGTTTTGTTGATCCAGACAAAAGGGACATGGTCTGCAGATTACACAAAGCATTATATGGCTTAAAACAAGCTCCTAGAGCATGGTATGAAAGACTCCATAACTATTTAATCCAGATTAATTTCAAAAGAGCTAATGATAACAGCAATCTGTATATCAAAGAAGGACCGAATGACAAAATTGTACTGGCAGAAATATTTGTGGATGATACTATATTTACAAGGAATGAGGATCAGTGCAAAGAATTTTCAGAACAAATGAACAGAGAATTTGAAATGTCTATGTTTGGTTTAATAAAATTCTTTGTTGGTCTTCAAATTCAGCAAAGCAAAAATGGTATATACATTACTCAATCAAAATACATTAAGGAGATACTTAAGAAGTTTGGAATGGAAGATTCAAAACCAATTGGTACACCCATGTGTACTGGACTGAAACTTACCAAAAATGATGATTCAAAAGAAGTTGATCAGACCCTATACCGATCTATGATTGGAAAATTGCAGTATGTAGTACATACTAGACCTGATATTGCCTTAGCAGTCGGTATAGTAGCTAGATTCTCAGCTAAACCTAAGGAAAATCACATGATGGCAATCAAAAGAATCTTAAGATACTTAAGAGGAACTGAAGAATATGGTTTGTGGTATAAATTTGGAGGCAATCTAGACTTGAAAGTGTTTATTGATGCTGATTGGGCAGGAAACATTGATGACAGAAAAAGCACAAGTGGTGGAGCATTTTTTCTTGGAAAAAGACTGGTATCCTGGACTAGTAAAAAGCAGAATTGCACATCTCAATCCACAGCCGAAGCAGAATATGTTGCTACTGCAGTAAACTGTTCAAATATTGTTTGGTTTAAACAGCTATTAGAAGGTATGAAGGTCGAAATCAAAGAACCAGTTGTTATATTTTGTGACAATACCAGTGCAATAAACATTTCTAAGAATCCAGTGATGCATTCCAAAACCAAGCACATTGCCATTAAATATCACTTTGTCAGAGAATTCGTGCAGGACAAGGAAATCAGATTAGAATATATTCATACAAAAGAACAGATTGCAGATATTTTTACCAAACCATTACCTAAGGATGCATTTATGTATCTAAGAGGTAAGTTAGGGGTCATTCCCCTATCCGAGGCTCACTAAATACAGTTTTAGTGATGCATCAACCAGAACATGATTGAAAATCAACTTGTTGATGTAGCATATTAAAGGAATCACTGCATATGAATCAGTACTTGAGGTACATTAATTTTCACCGGTAATATGTGAATTATCTTTGGCATATGTTGTCAAAGAGGGAGTGTTTGCTATGTCTTTACTATTGCTTTCAAGAAATTTATAGTCAGAAGAAAGAATTTTCAGGATACAGGAAGTTTACTGACAGAGGGAGATTTGAATCTAAACCGAGCTAACTCTTTCAAATTTCTTGTGTTATGACATATTGTGTTGCCATCAATGCCAAAGAGGGAGATTGTTGGAAACAATTGTCTGAAGGAAATTGCTACTCAATTATGTATTGTCTTTGATGTCACACTATGTCATAATCTACAGCAATCTACTTATACCGAGCTTAGTCGGTCTGCCTGTCAGGGATATTAGTGTTTACCGAGTTCACTCGGTTGCCGAAGAAAGTTTAGTGTTTACCGAGTTCACTCGGTTGCCGAAGAAAGTTTAGTGTTTACCGAGTTCACTCGGTTGCCGAAGAAAGTTTAGTGTTTACCGAGTTCACTCGGTTGCCGAAGAAAGTCTAGTGTTTACCGAGTTCACTCGGTTGTCGAAGAAAGTTTAGTGCTTACCGAGTTCAGTCGGTCATCGAAGAAAGTTAGTATTTACTGAGTTCAGTCGGTTATCAAAGGAGAAGGATTGTTGGTGTTTACCGAGTTCCCTCGGTCTCTGGAAAATTATAAAAGATATGGTCACCGAGCACTGTCGGCCTTTGAAGGATTTTTGCAAATAGAGTTTACTTAATTCAGCCGACTGTTATTCTAATAAATGACGATTTGACTAATCCAAAATCATATATATAATAGGTCAAATGTGAAAAGCAAAAAAAAGATAGCAGAAGATTTACAGAAGAAGAGGAAGGATATATGCGAGTTTGTGAAGGATGTTCAGATATCCTTGAGGAGCAGCAGGGATTTATTCGATCAGAGAGGATCAGACTTATGCAGAACAGAGATCTGTAATCAGCAAGACAGTTGCATTATTATACAGGTCACTTTTTCATTGTTACCTTCTTATCATTGTAACAGTGAATTCTAAATCTTTTAACCGAGTTGGTTTAACAGCCAAAATATAAATCCTCTAACAAGGTGACAATTCCATTGAATTGTTTTCAAGACCTCTTACCAGGCCACTCCTAGCAGGGTGTTTTAAATCCTCTAACAAGGTCACAACTAACAGTGTGTTTTGTAACCTTTTACCGGGTTGGCTTCTAACCGGGCATCACTTCAGAAAAGTGAAAATCAGTATCTAGATACATTGGTGGTTTTTCCCATATTGGGTTTCCACGTTAAAACTTGTGTCTCTTGTGTTCTTAATTGCTTTCTCAATCATTTACATGCACTGATAAATATCTAAAAATATTATTGCCAATACTTTCTGCATCTTCAAAGTTACTGCAATCTATTTACCGAGTGCCAGAACAAATAACAGTGTTAGGATATCCTAAGGGATCTACAAAGAATTAATTGTCAAAGTTTTTATGGTTGACTGATTCACCCCCCCCTCTCAGTCACTTCATCCATATTCCATCACAGGGTAAGATCACCGAACTCACTATCCAACTGATCTTGTATTAATCAATAGAATAATACCAAAATATTACTAAGCTCAATAATTCAATACTCCTTCTCTGACTGTGCCAAACTGCACTCACTGCTACACTAGATCTCAATTTTAGATCTTTGTACCTCACATATCCTCTTGACAAATTTGCTTTCACAACTTTATAACTTCATTACATATTTCATATTACACACTACAACAAGGAAAAAATTCCTTCCTTTATACCACACTCAAGTAATTACAAATGAGTCGGCATACAAATTACAAAATAAAAGTTTCCACACACTACACAAAAATTACACAAAACTGACAGCTTCCACTCAATATAATTCTTCACTCGTGCGACCTCAAAGTTTGCATTGTCATCCATGTCACTAGAAACATGTCTTCAACTCATTTCCAACTGCGCAGAACTAGATTCCATCTCAATTAGGAGATAACATCTGATTACCACAAACCGCTACTCAAGAACACTACATGAATATTGGTTCCACCAAAATGCTGATAACTTCCATGAATAAATGAATTACTATCTTCTCTCTTAACCATAAACATATAAAAAAACATAGAATAAGTCCTTAACATCGCATAGCTTGATCTTCAATATTCCAAGTGCGCTAACCCAAACACTGTCTGCTCCTCTGCTATCCTTTAGTAGATTACTGTGTTGACATCAATGACAATGACAATCATGAATGCAACAAGAGCTGCTAAAGATTGGCTGCTAATACTCCCATAGGATATATTCATCATTCATTCCTAACAATTGCCCCCATTGGTATTGATGGAAACACAGATGAAAAACATCCAATGTTCCATAAATCCAACACTGCAACATTGCTGCTCTGAAAAATACTTCAAGTCTTCTTCATCAATCAAATCTTGCTTCATTTTCCTATTCAGTTCTCTCCAACAGATGGTACAAATGATTTTTCATGTACACTTCTCCCCCATTGATATCAATGACATAAATTTCATCATTATGTCAACAAAATCTCTAATATCAAAATACACTATTTAGAAAATACATCCACTAGAGTCCTCATGACTCAACTTAGATACAAATACTCCCCCATAGAGGAAGTACCAACATCTAGTGCAGAAGAAAGATAGGGCTCATATACCACTGGATGGATGCAACAATCTACATCACTTCTCAAAAGTAGGCTGGAGCATAACCCCAAGCATACCTCTCAGATACTCAAATGTATCATTAGGCAAAGGTTTTGTAAATTTGTCTACAATCTACTCCTTTGTGCTTATGTATTCAAGTCTGACTTCTTTCTCAACAACTTTCTATCTTACTACCTGATACTTTATTTCTATATGCTTTGTCTTAGAATGTAATACAAGATTCTTAGACATACTAATTATACTGGTGTTGTCACAATGTATAACAACAGGTTCAACAAATTTTATTCCAATATCCTTCAGCATCTGCTTCATCCAGATTATTTGGTTACAATTGTTCGCTACTGCTACATACTCTACTTCTACTATGCTTTGTGAAATACAATTTTTCTTCTTGCTTAGCCAAGAAACTTATCTTCCTCCAAGGAAAAATGCTCCACCACTAGTCCTCTTTTTATCATCAACACTACCTCCCCAATCAGGATTTGTATATGCACATAGTGTAAAATCATCAAATTTTTCATACCACAATCCATACTCAATTGTGCCTCTTAAATATCTCAGTATCCTCTTTACTACTGCATAATGTGATTCTATAGGTTCATCTTGAAATCTTGCTACAATTCCAACTGAATGTGCTATATTAGGGCTTGTATGTGTAAAGTACTCTAATCCTACAATCATAGAGCTATACTTCTTCTTTTCTACTACAGGAGTCTCATCTATGCTAGATAACTTATGTCTAGTTACCATAGGTGTTCCAACTAGTTTATAGTTCTCCATTCCAAATATCTTTAAAAAATCATTCAAGTACTTTGTGTGACTTAAAAAGATACCATCACTATTCTGTATTATCTATAATCCCCAAAAATATTTCATTTGACCAATCATACTCATTTCAAATTCAGTCTTCATTTCATCTAGAAATCTATCACTGTCTTCATCTTCTCCTCTAAAAATGATATCATCAACAAAAATAACTACAACCAACAAACCATTTTCAATTTCTTTTGTGTAGAGGTTTCTATCAGTAGTTCCTTTTGTAAATCCTAATTTTATCAAATACTTGTCCAATCTTGCATACCAAGTTCTAGGTGCTTGCTTTAGTCCATATAAATCTTTCTTTAGTTTACATACCATGCTGACTTCACATCCATCTGATATACAATAAACTTCTTAAAAGTTGCATAAGCCAAAAACATTCTTATTGCTTCAATTCTTGCTAGTGGTACTAAAGTTTCTTGATAGTCAATTCCTTCTTGTTGTGAGTATCCTTTACATACCAATCTTGCTTTGTTCCTTACTAATTCTCCATGTTCATTCATCTTGTTTATGAATACCCATTTTGTTCCTATAACATTCTTATCTTTAGGTCTAGGGACCAATTCCCATGTCTTGTTATTTTCAATCTGATCTAGTTCTTCTTGCATAGCTTTAATCCAATGTTCATCTTCACAAACTTCACTAGTAGATTTAGGTTCAATTTGAGAAATCAAACATAACTATTCTTGTACCTTATTTTGAGTCTGAACTCCTCTATCTATGCTTCCAATAATCTACTCAATAGGATGATTCCTTGATAAATTCTTCTTAGGTGTCACTGTCTTAGATCTCACTTTAGGTGTTGGTTCTTCAATTACCTCACTATGGCTTTCATTCAACAAATCACTGTCATTTTCATAGAATAACTCAATAGTCTCAATATTACGTCTAGGATGAGTTCCTTCATCTAATTCATAATCAAGCATTCTTTCCTAAATTTTGAACTTTTCATCAACTTTAACATTTGCGCTCTCAACAATAGTCTTAGTTCTCTTATTGTAACATCTATAAGCTTTTCTTTTCAAATAATATCCAAGAAATATACCTTCATCACTTCTAGGTGTAATGCCCAAAAGTTCGGGTCAAAACACAACCAACAATTTTTTTTTTAAAATGTTAAAAGTTTCACATTTAAGATGCGAGTAAGAGGAGTCAACGATGAGGTCCCAAAAGATTCAGGTGATCAACCTCAACAATGTTGTTTTCCCATAGGATGCTAGTTGAAATTTCAATATAAGAAGAATTCGTAAATCATCTTAACGATCAATTTTGTCGATCGTCAATCTATTAATCTTATAGATTATCCAAGAGTAAAAGAAGATTTATTTAATAACATCATTATACATATAGATTAACCAATTTCCCATATATATAAATCAAGTCCAATTTTGATTATTATAATTAGATTGTCAATTAATGAAAATATTGAATATTAAATTTAATAATCGTTTACACCAATATTCACTGCAAAATGAATATATACCAATTCAATTAATAATTACAACATAACAATTGATTAATGAACTTGTTAACTATTCAATAAATTTAAAGAAAAACATTAATTAATGATATATATTCAAAAATTATAATTAAATAACATATAAGAAATTAATTAATAATTATAATATATTAATTAATTAATATATTTATTAAATAGTTAATATACTATAATATATCAATTAATATTATAAACATGCTATACCATTAGCACATGGTACCTTAAACCATAACAAAAATAACTTATTAAAACATTGTCAAATAATAACCAATTATAGATATTAACATTACATTAATACTTAATTAACATCCTAAGCTAATCTTAACTAAAACACTAACGAACCCATTAATCAAAACATCCTACTAAACTAACCACCTACTAACCTGCTTTAACCTACTCTAAACATCCTAAGCTACTCCCTTGCTTCCTAGCTTCCTAGTACATTCCCTCCACCCACGTGCCCCAAGGGAAGGGTCAACATCTTAAAGTATGAAGGGGTGGGTGCATTAATTAAGGGGAGTTGAATAGACTCCCAAAAGGTGGCACCTAAAAGGGAAGAATTAAAGAGGTTGTCTAAAGATGGGACAGGCCTGAAAAGACTTGGGGCCCACCAACTAAATCAGAACCCAAGGGAAGATATCAAGCCATAAGCAGGGCCTAATTGGACTAAGAAGGGGACATCATAAAGTTTGGGCCTGACCTTTATGTGACTTGCGCCCCCACCAATGCATTTAAAACAATAAACAATGACTACTCCACCCCATACATGCGCCAGTCTTTAAGGGAGTGGTCAAAGCATTAATATTTATTGGAGACATAGATTTAAACAATGCCAAAGTAAATATCCCCATGCTGCGCCACTTTAGTGAAGTTATGAGGGAGAATATATATTAAATATTTTATTGCTAAAGAAGTATAGTGATAATTTATATTATTTAAAAAATGACTGTGGCATGGATTTTGAATGGGATTTTTATCCCATACAAAATCCAGAGAGTGTTTTTTCTCTCCAAAATCTGAAGAGTGCTATTTTAATAGTGCACTATATTTTTGTAAACTTGCTAATGATGGGTAATATAATATCATAATTTTATTAGTTTCCTTAATGCATTAGGAAGTCTGTGGACTTAAAATTTATAATGTATCAACAAGGATTAATATAGTTTGATTGACAACTGAATGAGATTTCCACGTAGAAACTAACATGATCATTTGCTCATAGTTGTTCCCCAATTTATAGAACTAAAAGAGTGATATGAATCAAATGGAGATTATTTTCAATGATCATGACATTTAAATCATCATATATGAATCTGCAATATTCCTACTTCAACCAAAATATGAAATCTTATTGAAATTGATACAATATCTATTCTATCAATATTGAGAACTCATAGCAAAAAGGAGAGTAATTTCAACTATATCCTTTATCTATTCTATCAACTTCGATTTTCATTTCACAAGAAGGAATAACTTCATTATCTCAAGAAGTAGAATACATTGGATATGGAAGAAATGATTCATCATTTTCAATATAGTCATCTCCTCAACTAAAATACATATTCTTTGTGATAAAGAAGTATTCACATTTACAACTAATTAATCCAAACTGGTGTAGATACTCAATGAGAGTTCAAGATGGAATAACAAAACTCATCTTCATTACTAATCTCTTACAACTTCACAATAGCCAAAAGGCATACAAACAACATTACAAAATACAACAAGAAAATGATCTTCAACAAGGATCAACAATACCACATCATAGGATAATTCTACACCAAGAGAGTGGACTTTTTCAAGCATCATCCACATGAGTCTTGACATCCAAACTTGCAAATAAAAAAAATGGAGAACCATGGGTGCTCACCACCCAACCTAGGTCTCTTATGAGACCACCCCCAAGCTTGGAGAACCAAGGCTAAACGGGTATGCAACAAGATCAACAAGATGCTCACAAACAATATACACAAATGCACATATGACAAATTACTCCCTTCCAAGGTTACACAAATGAGTCTTACAAGCTCATTGAGAGGGTGGAGGTGGGCTTTTCCAAGGGGAGAATGCCATTACATACAAATTTTCTCACCATGAGTATTCAAATGCCTCTTCAAGGCTACATATCCAAATGCCTCTTCAAGGCTACATATCCATGCATATCCAAATGCCTCTTCATACACATACTTTGCTTAACATCCTCTTCAAAATACAAGAATGCAATGGCTTCCATGGTGCCCATACACCATGGACTTATCCCTCTTCTCCAAGAGAAGAGACTCTCACCTCATGGAGAGCCCAACTAACCCCTCCACCCATAGGCCACTTCTTCCCTTCCCAAAGGGTGAGTAATGCCTCACACCCATAAACAAGAACTCCCTCAATCAAGCAAAAAGAACAAGATCAAACCATGAAATCAAAACCCAAAATCCCTCCATTACAACACATTGTCACAACAAGAACCAAGATTCATATGCATGAGAAAGCAAAATATAAGTTAATCTAAAGAGCAAGTAGAAGGGCTTTCATGAGAAGAGTAACCAACCTCCACAAGTGTGATGGAAATGGAAATTTGAGAAGAGCTTATCCACTATCCTTCCTCAATCCAAACCCTAATGTCTCCAAATGTAGAGAGTGGGTGAACACCCACTAAATCTCCTAAGGGCCTCTAAAAAGGCCTCCAAATCTCTACCCACCCACCATCCATAAATGCAGACTTGACTCTATGGCCTTGTTGTCTTCCCTTGTCCCCTCATGATAAATGCATGATTGAAAGAAAAGGTGGAGTTGGGTAAAGATCATGACTTATCCAATTTCGAAGTTGAGGTAAAATGGGTCATAAAATAGGTTACCAAGGTCACTAGGGAATTAGGGACATGCTCAAAACCTTCTTAACTCATAACCCTATCCATAAGGTACTTAAATTATGCCAAAATGACCCTTAGAACCCCTTATTGGCCTCTAGAAGTGACTAGAACAAGGATGAATTAAAACAAGCACATAACAAGTGTCAAATGACACTAACGATTACACATTACATACCCAAGGTCATGTCCTGGATGACAACAAGAAATTAACTAATAACACATGCAAAAATCCACATTTACAAGGAGTTCACATTACGAGGCTTTTAATCCCATATTGGATTAAGCTTTGGCTTACTCAATTCACATATGTTTAACCTTGGTTCTCTGATAAATTCCATGGTTCTCTTACCTGCACACTCCTCAATGCAGCATCAATAATTCAAGGAAGAAAAACCAATACGAATAAACATATAAGATATAACATCTTTAATTTAATCAAAATTCAATTGCTTAGTTCAATTTCATAATTCAATTGCATCTCTAATGCCTACTAATCTTGTAATTCAATTGAAATCATGACCATCAATAATCTAACATCATCACAAGGTAATCATCAATTACTCATAACATCAATGCAGCGAAGATGTCTAACATGATATTCATTTGCAACATAGAATTCAATTGCATTCTTACAATCGCTTTCTCATAATTCATGATTCAATGCATACATCTAATCACTTTCATATAGTGCATAATTTAATTGCATATAATTTTATACACATAAGTTATAATTTCTATTGCGTACTCAAAGTCACATAAAGTACAATGCCCACATATAGATCATAATCCAAATTCAAGCTTGCAAACATATAGAATACATTCATTATTTCAATTCAATTCAATCTACATAATTTGATTGCATAACTTCATAGTACTCCTAATCTCAAAGATTCTCAATTTTCCTTAGCATGATATTTAAGATAAATCGATGGTTCAACATCGGTAAGGGGGGGTAACCATAACAATCAGGTCCTATAAAATTCTTATCACAAGTATGATTAAATTTTCCTAATCTAGGAAAACAAAATGCAGAATAATCCTATTAGTCTCGGATCTAACAAATCCTTGTTCAGGGTTCTAAGAATATCACCAAAATGTCACTATGGTATAACCATATAATACATCATCAAAACATTACTCATCCTCCTCGTAGGAGTTACTAGAATCATCACATCAACTTATTAATTTAATCCAAGATAAACTTAAGACTTAACACATACTAATTTGGCATTTACATCTCGACTACTTGAATCTAATCCCTTCGACAAAAGTACTCAATGGAACCTTAATAGTCTAGCTGGATCTATGATTTGTAGGGTAACATACTGCATCCAAGATTCACTTACACAATTAATAACCCAAATATATCACCTCTTTCATTGCGACACTTAGTTGATAGGTACTGATATGAAGGTACAATATATAGGTCTATCCTAAGGTACAATTCTGTTAGGGATTTACCAATCATCCAGATACTACAACACCCCTTAATCCTCCGACATCAAACTGTCAAGGAAAAGGTGGAAATGGGGTGGGCCTTACACTAGGATCAAACTTTCCAATGTCATCATCTCTCTTTATATAACATTTGCTTCCAGAAATTCTAAAATACTTAACTGAGGGTGCATGTCCAAACCATAGTTCATAGGGTGTCTTGTGTGTGTCTACTCTGATTTGTACTATGTTCATGGTATACACTGCTGTATTCACTACTTCTCTCCAGAATATCTTTTCTAATTCATTTTCAAATAACATAGCTCTTGGTGCTTTAGTTACTAATTTGTTTCTTCTTTCTTCAATACCATTTTGTTCAGGTGTCCTAGGGGCTGAAAATTATCTCTTAATACCATTCACTTTACAAAAGGCATTAAATTCTTTAGAAGTAAATTCTCAATCTCTATCTAATCTCAAATATTTAATCTTCATTCTAGATTCATTCTCTACTTTATTCTTAATGACCTTAAACTTATCAAATGCTTCAGATTTTTCTTTAAGAAATGCAATCCACATCATTCTTGTAAAATCATCAACAAGAATCATAAAATACCTTTCTCCATAGAATCCTCTAGTCCTTGTAGGACTGCTCAAGTCTGTATGAACAATCTTGAACTTCTCTACTGAAGTAAACTTCTTACTAGGAAATGAGCTTCTCTTCTATTTAGCCATCACACATTCCTTCCACATCATGTTAGTAGGCTTCATAATTCTAGGCAAATCTCTTACTGCAAGTGTAGTACTCACTTTCACAATGTTATCAAAATTTATATGACAAAATCTTCTATGCCATATCCAACTATCATCAATCTTAGTGATCAAGCATGTCATCTTAGTAGGATTCAACTGAAATACATTACCTTTGGTTCTAGATCCAGTACTAATCAAGTTTCCATCTTTGTCTTTTATCACACGAGTTTTCTCAGTAAACCAAACTTGATATCCCTTATCAACTAACTATCCAACACTCAAAAGATTATGTTTCAAACCATCCACAAAGTAAACATCATCAGTATTAGTCTTTCCATCAAGAGTAATAGATCCTATACCTTTAATCAAACAAAGTACATTGTTTCCAACTCTAACAAATCCTCCATCATAATTGTTAAACTTTATGAACTTTTTCATGTCTCTAGTCATATGATGTGAATAATCACTATCTATAATCCAATCAACTTTCTTTTCAACTTGACAAACTTGAGCTTTTTCTTCCTTAACCTTTGTTTGAAGATTTTCTTCTTTAATTGATACAAATCCTATATAATCATTATTCTCAATGTCACTTTCACTTAAAGTTCTCTCTATACTAGCTTCAAGTTCTTCATCATTATCATAATAACATTCCTTAGATCTTCTAGGCTTAAAATTATTTATGTACTTCTTAACTCTCTTAGGTCATTTAGATGAAAAATAACCATATTCTTGACATGTCCAACATTTAAAAAATTTCTTACTATCTGGTTCTCTATTCACAAGCAAGGAAATACCTTCTTCAATCTTCCTGTCTTCTTCAATTCTAGATCTGCTTATGCCAGCATAATCTTCACTCACACTAATGCTTCTTGATAAAGTAGGGTGAATAATAAGAGCATTGAATGTTGTCTCCATTCTAGGTAAGTCTCTTGATAACCTTAGGTTCATTTCTGCTACTTCCAATTTTCCAAGAAGAGTCTCTCTTGTAAAGTTTGTAGTACAAGGTATAACTTGTTCAATCATCTATGTTGTCTACTTAAATGCAGGAGTCAGTGTCCTTGGAATTTTCCATATCACTTCATTATCTGTCTTTGTTCCTCCACAAGATTTAACACCTGCAACAATTTATGACATTCTACCAATATAGCTTCTAATAGATTCATCTTCCATCATTCTTATATCTTCAAATGCACATATCCAATTATGTAATCTGACTTTCTTTGCATGTTCATCACCTTCAAAATTAGACTGTAAAGCTAACCAAATTTCATGAGATGTTTTCAAATATTTTACCTGACTGTACTCATTCTCCGGAAGAGCTGACAAAAGTGTTTCTCTAGCAAGTATGTTACACATGAATAGATCTCTTTCATCATTTGTACATGTCTCAATATTATCCACATCAATGATAGTCTTCTCATTCTTAGTAATCAATCAATAACCTGGTCCTAAACATAATAGACGTGTCTTCATCTTTTCTTTCCAGTTGTCAAAATTCACTCCATCAAACTTAATGCTTTGTTTCTTGAAATTCACCATGGATCTCCTTAAGCTATTAAACTTCTCTTTCACAGACCTGTTGCTCTGATACCAATTGTTAGAAATTAAAGTCCACTAAGGTAACTAAGAGGGGGGGTGGGGGGGGTGTGAATCAATTATTAGTTGATTATAACTTTTATTAACTTTAATAGATTTTAACCATATAAGCAATGTAACCAACAACCATAGAAAGATATTCATCCACAATAACACAATGACACAAGATATTGTTGGAAATTTGGCTAAGTTGGTTTCATAGATGTTGTCATTATGGAAACATATGATCTACATGAAGATCACATAGGTCAAAGAGCTAGTATGTCAGAGTGCAATGTGAAATTGTCTAAGTATGAGATAGTGTGGTTTTACCAGTGAACCTGGAGATAGTTTTTGTTTGTGACATCAAATGGAGTAACTTAAATGCTTTCAAACTTGAACTTAGACTCTATGGTGACTATTGAAGACTTATCTAAGAGTTCAAGTCAGTACAACATGTACGGAAGAAGTTATGATAGTTTTTCTAAAGACAGTGTCAAGCCGACAGGACATAATTGATAAAGAGTTAAGGGATTATTTTGTTTATGAAAATAATGACTTAAAAATATAAAGGGATGACATCCTAGATGTTAACCCTTGGGTAAAGTTATTTTTTAATATGATATATGACTGAAAGGTTATTAGCCTTAATAACTTGTATAAATGTAATTGTAAATTATAAGAAGGAAATGGGAATAATGATCAAGAAGTGATAAGATGTGAGATATATGATGTATATGTAATAGTGATAGTGAAAGAGTAGAAAATAGATGTTGATGCAAGAAGCATAAGGTTATGTACCTTGACCTACTTTTTTAATCACTAAAATATTTCATATTACTTTTTTGGGTAGTGGGCTCATCTGGTAATCACTTTTTGTACTGCCAACTCCTAACAGGGTTGAGGCTTCTAACAAGGCCTATAGTTCCTTAATCAGGATTGAGACACTATATGCATGTAATAGACTCCTAATAGGGTCAACATCCTTAACAAGATAATTTTGATTAGTGGATCTTTATGGGTACCATCCCCACCGGAGTTTTCCCTTGGCCAGGGTTTCCCTAAGAACAAATAATGTGTTATTAGTTCTTTAGTTTTATTGCTATGCTTGTTGTTTAGCTTCTTATGTTATGCATGTGTTAAGATAATTTGTTATATCCATAATTGGGAAAAAGTTAAAGTTTTTAGAATATTGATTCAAACCCCCCCCCCCCTCTCAGTATTCCCTATTTCTAACAATTGGTATCAGAGCTTAGTTACTCGAAAAAGAATCATTCAAGGGAAGCCTAGAAGCTTGAGTAAGATCTCTATGGATATGGATCAACTACAAAAGAATCTTGAAGAAGCTCTTGAATAGATTTATATGCTTACTGATGAAAGAGACACTCTAAAAAGAAAATATGATAATGCAAAGAACCTCATTGAGAAACTGAAAAACAAGTTGGAAGATCTGAAATCTGAAAAGGAATCTGAAATTCACATTACAGATTGTGATGACAATTTAGAAAAAGAAAATGAGATCCTTAAGCATGAACTAAAGATAGCAACTCTGAAGCTAAGTCTCAAAGATGGAAATAGAAAGAATGAAGAAAATCTGAAATCTGAGAATGAAATTCTAAAGACTGAAAAATGAAGGACTAAAATCTAAACTTGAGAAAGTCAATTTGTAGTATGCTGAACTTGAGAAATATAATACAATTGTGAAAGGTGAACTGACTCAATCTAAACAACAACTTGAAAGGCTATATTCAACTAGTGAGAAGATTGATGAACAAATGTCTTATTAGAAACCATTCTATGATAAAACTGGTCTTGGATTCAACACTTTTAAAGAAAATGAAGAAAGCAAGGAACCAGATCTGAAAATATTTGAAACTATAGATGAGAAGACTGATGAGACTAACAAATCTGAAGATACACCTAAGGAAGAAGAACCACCTAAGCAAGAGGAATCACCCAAAGGTATGCAAAGAGAATTCAAAGGTAGATGTTTTGATTGTAATACTATTGGTCATATGAAGAGAGATTGCACAGGTAAGCAATTCAAACCTCTTAATGGTTATTGTTATAATTGTAATAGTTTTGGAGATAGAGCTATTGAATGCAAGAAACCTAAATTTATTGAGAATAATAATAGTAGTAGAATGTTTAGGAATACTAACAATGTAGATAAGGAACCTCCTGAAGATATGAACAAGAGAAATGGAGTACTCTGTTATAGATGCAACAAGGTTGTGCACATTGCTAGAAATTGCAGATCATAGATCAATCAGCCTGGACCAAGATATGGAAACAATGGAATAGTTTGTCAGATATGCAACAAGATTGGACATACAACAAGGTTTTGCAGAATGAACAATAGAGTTTTTCATCCTAACCCTAACCCTAGAAATCATCCAAGAAGAAATAAAGATGGAAGCAACAGTCAGAAAGGATGTTGTAGTAATTCAAATGAAGTGAAGTTTGTTAAAAGCACAGATCAAGGAGACATATTCAACATTGAAGGTAGTCAGGAAGGTGAAGTATTAAAAGGTAAGAATGAATCTTTACCTGACCAATCTCAAAGTACTTAATTTATGAAAATTACAGTAGATTAGGAACTTAGATTAGTGTAGAAGTAGATATATGATGAATTGAGTCTTGTACAATTAATGCAAGGTAGTATATGATGTTCTAATGCTATGGTTAAGAGCGCAAAAAAAATTATGTTTTGCGAGATCACAAGAAGTTTTAAGTTTTGAAGGTTAATAGAATCAAATTTTTGGAAAGAAGGGGCAAAAGAATTGAATGTGATGTCAGATATAAGTGAGATTGAATTAATAAAAGGTCATGATTAGTATTATTTGATCATCAAAGAGAATTCAAGTGTTAAGGAGATCAAAGAACAGTGATTGGAAGCATTTTGCAAGGATTTGGAGAAGAATTTTGTGTTGAATCTACGCAAGCCCTAAATCATGAAATCGAGGTATTTTACTTAGTAGATCTTTAAATCAGTAAAGGAATTAGAGGAAATCATGGATGTTTCTTTGATTCACAATGTTAGAGATAAAAATAGACCTAAGATGAAAAGGGAACCAGTAGAACCCTTGGAAGATGATCCTAGGTTAGCTTTATCATCCGTACCAGATGAAGTTTTACATCTAGAGAATGTTAGAAGTTATCTTGGATGCAAACTAGAGACTATCAATGATAGTGATTTCACCAATGAATATCAAAAGATCTACAATCAGGACATGTCATTGAGAAAAGGATTTGAACATTTGAAAGATAATGAGATCATTAAGTATGCATTACAGTATGAATTTGATAATGAAGAATGTACTAAGATTATCCTAAGCAAAATTCATAATGGGAAGTTTTGTTTAGAAGATAGAGTGATATATATCATAGCTGATTTGAATCATGAAGTTACTAGACTATCTAAAACTAGAGCCATTCCTTTAAATGAGAAGAACATGAGGAAACTAGTCATAGACAACACAAATTCATCCTATAATGGTAGAGGAATTGTGATTAGTAAGATTCAACAAGATGATGTCAAATACTTATGCAAGATCCTAACCACTAAGTTTTGTGAAAATTCAAGAGAGGATGACATGGTAGCTGGAATGATACATGCAACTTATCTGATGTGTGTTGATAAAGTACAAGTTGATATGTGTGAGATTCTAAGATTTCAACTATTTGAGAATTTGGAGAAGATTAAGAAGACTAAGTATACGCATTTTAGATTCTCATCCTTAATCACTTATATGTTTTTTCATCTACTGAGAAGATTTCCTTACACCATTGGAAATGAATGGAATGATGGCCAAACTACAATCAAAAGGATTAACCAAGTGTATAGGAGGCATGTTATTGATAAACTAAATGAGAGTGCAGTGTTGATAATTAAGACATTTCAGGATTTAGTGTCTAGTAGATCAAGGATCCCTAAGTCTCTTGTGGAGAAGTATAAAAATGAGATATGTTTCATGGTTGACACTAAATTTACTTACATTGAAGTACTAGAACCTAGAACAGAGTTCATAGACCCTCTTGGCTATGGGATATCTAAGGTTGAGATAGAAGAGTATGTGAGCAGGTTACTTAAGTGAAAGTTGGACACTCACTGTAATAAGTTTGGAACCTTTGAGGAGAACTTCAACTCCGCAAAGACCTTACTTGAAGAGAAGCAGTCAAAGAAAAGAGTTGAGAGTACTATCAAGAAAATTCTAAAAGATACAGGAATGGCTGAGCATGAATTCTTGGTAGCCAAGAAAATAACAGCAACAATCAGAGATATTGGACAAAAAGAATTTTTTTCTATTCCACCTTTATCATGAATTGCAGCACAACAAGAAGAATCATTAGTTAAGGTGAAAGTGGAAGGAATAGAGAAGGATCAAGAAGAAAGGATATCCACTAGATCCATACCTAGAAAAAGAGTAAAAGAGAGTGCTACTAGACCGGGTAAGAGGCATAAAACTTTGGTGCAACTAGTTCCTCAAAAATTTGTAGAAATCAAAGATGATGACACTTCTATTAAGAAGAAAACTTGGAAACCTACAGTTGAGAAGGTTAATGAGTAGATCATTCAAGATGGAGACTTTACAAGAATGAATAAGTATTATGATCTCTATGATTATGTAGAGAGATTAAATCTGGAAAATGTAGTGGTAAAGCATATGATTTTATCTAATAAGAAGTTTGATACAATTCAGGGCAAGATACTTGATGACTTGTACAATAAACTTGTAAATAGGAAGAAGAGAGCATCAGAAGAGGACACAACTATTAGAGAAAAGCTTGTAAGAAATCTTTGTGTTGTAATAGATGAAGTACACTTTAATGAGATTATGAAAGCCTTAAGAACCCATTTGAGAACCAAGAAGACAACCATTCAGATTATGGGAGACAGATATGAAGAAGTTAATCCATAAATAGAGCAAGCAATCATTAAGGTAATGTTTGAGAATGTTGGAGAATCATTAGTTGTAGCTAAATCCAGAGATCAAGTAGCAAAAGAAGTAGAACAAGAGGACATTCCCTCTCCACTAGCCATAAACATTGAGGATGAAGTCATGAATGTAGAAGGAACTAAGATCACCTTGGATAGTGATGATAACCTATTCAAGAATCTTCAAAACATTGTTAACAATTCATCTTTTGAAGAGTAGGAATCTACCAAAGGAGAAGAGAAAATAGAGACCATAGTTGAAGAACCTAAAGTGATAGAGAAACCAGTTCCTATTCCCACTAAAGAAGATACGAGTCTTACACCTGAGACTGGCAAGAAAACTTAGATTGGCTCTATGATTGAGAATTTGGGAAAGGAAGTAGATGATGATGATGATCAAATGGAATTGATCACATCTTTTAACAAGATAATTTAAAAGAATAAGAAAGTAAAGAGTCTTGGAGGATGCCTGAAGGAGCTTACTAAGAAATTACAAGGCATTATTACCTCACAGATTGCAAGAGATGACCCTCTAGAAAGAGAAAATGAAGTAATGAACACTTTTGATAATGAGTTTACAAACTTGTCTGATATAGAAAAAGTGAAAGCTCATGCAGCTTATGAGGCCAAAACATTCTTGAACATAAGTTAGAATATCAGGAATGATATCAATAACCTTGATATCTGTATAAAGGACTTGAGGAAGAATTTAGAAAGAGGTAAATCCTTGTACATTCAGTGTACAAAATCAAAGACCTTGGTAGAAGAGGAAGATCAGAAGATGAAGATGAAGAAAGCAGAAATTCAGAATGAAACAAACCTTCTTTCAAGCCCCAATGTGAAGGTATCTGATGTTGAGCAGAAAATTCATAAGATAAACAATGAGATCAAAATTTTGCAAGATGAAAAAGACAAGAAAATGAAGAGATTCACTCTTTTGAGTGAAGACATCTTTTCAAAAGTTTAGCTTTGAGAATTTCCAAGCATGTGAGATAGCATCTTATGGATTGTGTGCACTACTCAATGTGGTAGATTCTATTAAGAAATCATGGGAGAAAGAGTTAGAGGCTATGAAGATCAATTTTGCAGATTTTGTTGCAAGCCTACTGGCTTTGCAATATTGAATTAAGGTATAACTTTTCTGAACACAATTTTGTTACCCTCCTTACCTTTTTTTATCATTGCTGTCAAAGGGGGAGAGATATATAGAAAAAAATTGTTAAGGATACATATTCTTAGGGGGATTATAGTATGTTGAAAGGATTTATAAAGTCATAAGGATAGTATATATATGTTTTGTATTATGGCCATAATTTTGAGATTTTGAAGTTGTAAGACTTAGGCAATTTTCTCATATGTTGCCACCCATGACAAAGGGGAAGATTGTTGGAAATTTGGGTGAGTTCATTACATAGATGTTGTCATTATGGAAACATATGATCTACATGAAGATTTTACAGGTCAAAGAGTTAGTATGTCAAAGCGCAATGCGAATTGTCTAAGTATGAGACAGTGTATTTTTACCAGTGAACTTGGAGATAGTTTTTGTTTGCAATGTTGACTAGTGTAATTTCAGTGCTTGCACACTTGAACATAGACTCTATGGTGACTATTGAAGACTCATCTAAGAGTGCAAGTTAGTATGGCATGTACGAAAGAAGTTATGATAGTTTTTCTAAAGACAGTGTCAAGTCGACAGGACAGAATATGAAGGCAGAATTGATAAAGAGTTAAGGGATTATTTTGTTTATCAAAATAATGAATTAATAATATAAAGGAATGAAATATTAGATGTTAACCCTTGGGTAAAGTTATTTTTTAATATGATAGCCGAATGAAAGGTTATTAGCCTTAATAACTTGTATAAATGTAATTGTAAATTGTAAGAAGGAAATGGGAATAATGATCAAGAAGTGATATGATGCGAGACATATGATGTATATGTAATAGAAATAGTGAAAAAGAAGCAAAGAGATATTGATGCAAGTAGTATAAGGTTATGTACCTTGACCTACTTTTGTAATCAGTAAAATATTGTATATTACTTGTTTGGGTAGTGGGCTCATTTGATAATCACTTTTTGTACTGCCAACTCCTAATAGGTTTGAGGCTTCTAACAAGGCCTATAGTCCCTTAATTAGGTTTGAGACACACTTATGTAAGGAAACTCAGGTGCAGAAACAACTTCCTACGCTAATCTCTATAGGAGAGTATTGTGCAAATTCTTATAAATCCTTACAATTTCAGATTCGTTAACTACTTTAACAAAGATATTACAACCACATACAATGCATACAGAAAAATAGAGAATGACAAAATGATATACCCTAGGGAAAACCTTTCGGTAAAAAACCCTAGCACTCCAAAACCTGCACAATGTATTATCTTCAACAAAAAGATTACAATACACTTGCAATGCAAATTCTTTCAGGAAATGAGAGACAAAGCCAACAAGACTTAAACTTTTATTATATCTCTCCCATAGGAGAAGCATCATATATATAGACTCCTCTGGACCCAAAAATGGGCACAACCACCAAGACCCATGCACAAAGCCACATGTACACAGTTGTTACATGCAATCCCAAGAATAGGTGTCCATCCCTAGAATAGACTATGATAGCTTGTCATAGAATCCACCAAAAATAACGGTCACAAGAGAAGTGTAAGAGAATCTGTCATACCAACCTATTTTTGGCATATTCTCTTACACACACCAACCACTTCTTCTTGGGCATCCAAATAGGCCCAAGTCATAAGATGCTCTTACACCTGTCATAGCACATTCCTTAAATAGTTCTTACACATCATAGGAATCTATCATGACCATTTCAGTCATGATCTCCTTATGCATAAGATGCCAACACATCAAGTGGAGTGACACATCAACATGCCAACTAGACATGTACACTCACACTTAATTACATTATTTGCAAAAAATACATTTAGAAAACAAATAATAAGAATAGGAATTATCCAAGGTTGAGACACCTTATTCCTAACATTCTCCCACTTGTCAAACACCTTGTAAGAGCAACAGGAACATAACAGGAACTTTAACCACTATAGGCCAAAAGGCCCATAGACTCTGAACACCATCTGAACTTCTTAGTGCCCACTAGTTTCATTAATGCATCTACAATATTCTTCACAGTATCTACCTTCTCCAAATTTACCTTTCCATCTTCCACCATATCTCTCACAAAGTGAAACTGCACATCAATGTGCTTCATTCTGGCATGGAAAGTTGGATTCTTTGCAAGGAAAATAGCACTCTGACTATCACATGAAATAGTAATCTGTTCTGCATCAACACCAACATCAGAAAACAATCTTCTAAGCCAAATGGCTTCTTTACAAGCATGAGTAGTAGCCATGTACTCAGCTTCTGTAGTGGACAAAGCAACCACAGGTTGTCTCTTACTCATCCAACTGATGGCACCACCAAACATAGTGAACACATAAGCACTGGTGGATCTCCTGCTGTCAATATCACCTGCCCAATCTGAATCCACAAACCCACGAATACAAACTGAATGCAGAGATCCAGAAGAGTTACCATGATAACATATGGAGTAATATGATGTACCCCTCAAATATTTGAATACTCGCTTAACTGCATCCCAATGTACCCATCCAGGATTAGCCATAAACCGACTCAGGACTCCCACTGCTTGGGTAATGTCTAGTCTAGTATAGACCATAGCATACATAAGACTACCAACTGCACTAGCATAAGGTACTCTACTCATGTCCACCTCACTAGGAGATTTTGGACAATCATCTACAGATAACTTTGTTCCCATAGAAATAGGAACACATAGTGGTCTACAATCTGCCATGCTGAACCTGTCCAACACAGACTTCACATACTTACTCTGACTCAACCAAAGTTTTCTGTTAGACCTGTCGCTACTGATTTATATACCCAAGATGTACCTAGCTTCCCTAAGATCTTTCATCTCAAACTATGCTGACAACTGAGATTTAAAATCAGAAATCATACCTTTACCCTTCCCAAATAGCAACATATCATCAACATATAATGCAACAATAAGAAGGTGATCATTTCAACTCTGAAATAAACACAATGATCTGATTTTGATCTTACAAATCCAATTGACAACACAAAGGCATCAAACTTAAGGTACCACATCCTAGGAGATTGCTTCAAACCATATAGAGATTTCTTTAATCTACAAACTAAGGATTCTTTACCTTTAACAATGTAGTGCTCAAGCTGTGACATATAAATCTCTTCCTCCAAATCACCATGAAGGAAAGCTATCTTCACATCCATCTGTTCTATCTCTAAATCATATGATGCAGCAAGAGATAACAAAAATCTAATGGATGTCAACTTTGCAACAGGAGAGAATATTTCACCATAATCTATTCCCTCTACCTATGAATACCCCTTTGCAACCAATCTAGCTTTATACCTTTCAACACTGCCATCTGCACATAATTTCTTCTTGAACACCCATTTACAGCCAATAGATTTTCTCCCTTTAGGCAAAGGTACAAGGTCCCAAGTTTTTTTTTTCTCCAATGAAGCCATCTCATCGTCCATAGCCTCAATCCAAGAACCTACATCTTCCATGCCCAAAGCCTCTTTCACAGATCTAGGCTCATTAGTGTTAGTAATCAAAGCAAAGGCACAACTAGAATCTAACATAGAATAACCAAACCTTTTTGGTTGCTTTCTTTCTCTCATGGATCTCCTCAAGGGCTGAGGTTGAGGTTGTTCTTCCTCTTCTTCCAAACTATCAGAGCTGCTAGAGCTCTCCTCATCATTAGACCCAACATGGTCTCTCTGTTTAGTCTTCTCAGGGGTAGGAGGCAACTGAACAACATCTTTTTCCTTTTCTTTTTAATCTGGTTGTAGCACAATAGGAGAAGATGTTAGCTCTCTAAAAATAAAATTTCTACTATACAACACCTTACTAGTCACAGGATCCCAAAGCTTGTATCCTTTCACACCAGCACTGTATCCGATGAAAATACATTTAACAGCTTTGTTTTCCAACTTAGATCTTTTCTCCTTTGGAACATGTGCATAAGCTTCACAACCAAAAACATGAAGATGTCTAATTGAAGGCTTCTTACCAGACCACACCTCCATGGGTGTCTTACCAACAAGGGCTGATGTACGAGATCTGTTAACCAGATAGCAAGCAGTGGCCACAACTTCAGCCCAAAAACTTTGTTCTAAACTAGCTCCACTAAGCATACTCCTAGCCTTCTCCATCAGTGTCCTATTCATTCTCTCTGCAACTCCATTTTTTTGTGGGGTATAAGGAGTTGTCTTATTCCTCTTGATACCTTGTTCTTTACAGAACTGTTCAAACTCTACTGAGAAAAACTCACCACCATTGTCAATTCTCACACACTTAATCTTCTTACTAGTCTGATTCTCTACAAGAGCTTTAAATTCCTTGAACCGACTAAAGACTTGTGTCTTACTTTTAAGGAAATAAATCCACATCCTTCTATTGTAATCATCTATGAAAGATACAAAAAAAATAGACTTGGAGATTGAAGGAACTTTTACAGGACCAAATACATCACAATGAATAAGATCCAAAACATCAGAAGATTTGTGAGAACTAGAGTAAAACTGAACACAATTTTGTTTACCATAGACATAGTGTTCGCAGAAGTCAAACTCAAGATTGCAATCATTTAACCCCTCAACGAGATTTTTATTTTTCAGGGTTCTGAGACCCTTTTCACCAATGTGGCCAAATCTCATATGTCACAACATTGTCTTTTCTACAGGAAGCTTACCTTCCAAAGTATTTGCACTACCATCAGAACCAATAGCCACAGACTTCTTCACTGCTTGTTTAGATGGTGAGGATGAAGAACTATTACATAGAGGAATACATGCATCTAGCTGAAATAAGGTACCTCTCCTAGTACCCCTTGCAAGCACTATCGATCCTCTCATCATCTTGCATCCTTCTTTCAAAAAAACAACTTGCACACCTACATCATTCAGCATACTTATAGATAATAGATTTCATGCCAAACCCGGAACGTGCATAACTCCGTTGATTCCCTTTACTCATCCATCAGGAAATTTGATAGTGACCCTTCCGCGTCCAACTATCTTTAGGTGAGAATCGTCACCCAAGTACACCTTTCCACCATCAAACTCTTCATATTTTGAGAACCAATTTCGATGAGAGGTCATGTGAAAAGATGCACCTGAGTCAACCAACCACACATCATCAGATGGATGGGCTGCCAAAGCTATGATGAATGCATCGCCATCTTCTTGAGATCTTTCTAAAGCTGAATCTAAACCTTTCTTCTTCTTCTTCGGCTCTTTGCAATCTTTACGGAAGTGCCCAAATTTATCACAGTTCCAACATTTTTCCTTGGACTTATTGGAAGTGTTTGACTTCCGACGAGATTTGGATCTACCCTTATTGTCAGACTTATTGTCATTTTTCTTCGCTCTTTCAGTGGATCTCCCACGAATAGCAAGGGCTTCTTTTTTCGAAATGGAAGCCTTTCTCCACATCTCCTCTGATAGCAGTGAAGACACCACATCATCCATTTTGAAGATGACTAAAGTTCTTTCGAGAGCCATCACAAGATGGTCCCATGAATCCGGTAAAGAACACAAAAGTGTGTAGCAATGATCCTCCTCCTCTAACTTGACACTAGCTGATGTCAACTGTGCAGCCAACAGATTAAATGCATTTAAATGATCCGTTAAGGATCCACCTTCCTCCATTCATAGAGAGTACAAATTCTTCCTCAGAAACAACTTTTTCACCAGAGATTTGGCCTAATACACGGCCGCAAGTCTTTCCCACAAACTATTTGCGGTTTTCTCATCTAGAACATTCAGAAGAACTGCATTGGTTAAATAGAGTCTTATGAGACCCTTAGCTTTACGGTCTTTGATATCCTAATCTTCTTGAGCTATAGTTGCTAGTCTTGTAGCACTTGAAGTCACTTCCCATAGGTCACGATCTTCCAACATGTCTTCCATCTTGAGTTTCCACAACTCAAAATTAGTGCCATTAAATTTCTCCACCTCCATTCGTCCATATGATGAACTTGCCATCTCAATCTGCAATTAAGATTCAGAATGCTCTGTAAAAAACTCCCACTCAAACTTGAGATTAGCTCAAAAAACCCTACCCAACAACTAGGATCAAAAGTTGATCAAGCTCTGATACCACTTGTAAGGAAACTCAGGTGCGAAAATAGCTTCCTACGCTAATCTCTATAGGAGAGTATTGTGCAAATTCTTATAAATCCTTACAATTTCAGATTCGTTAACTACTTTAACAAAGATATTGCAACCACATACAATGCATATAGAAAAATAGAGAATGACAAAATGATATACCCTGGGGAAAACCTTTCGGTAAAAAACCCCAGCACTCCAAAACCTACACAATGTATTATCTTCAACACAAAGATTACAATACACTTGCAATGCAAGTTCTTTCAGGAAATGAGAGACAAAGCCAACAAGACTTAAACTTCTATTATATCTCTCCCATAGGAGCAGCATCATATATATAGACTCCTCTGGACCCAAAAATGGGCACAACCACCAAGATCCATGCACAAAGCCACATATACACAGTTGTTACATGCAATCCCAAGAATAGGCATCCATCCCTAGAATAGAATATGATAGCTTGTCATAGAATCTGCCAAAAATAACGGTCACAAGAGAAGTGTAAGAGAATCTGTCATACCAACCTATTTTTGGCATATTCTCTTACACACACCAACCACTTCTTCTTGGGCACCCAAATAGGCCCAAGTCATAAGATGCTCTTACACCTGTCATAGCACATTCCTTAAATAGTTCTTATGTGTCATAGGAATCCATCATGACTGTTTCAGTCATGATCTCCTTACGCACAAGATGTCGACACATCAAGTGGAGTGACACATCAACATGCCAACTAGACATGTACACTCACACTTAATTACATTATTTGCAAAAAATACATTTACAAAACAAATAATAAGAATAGGAATTATCCAAGGTTGAGACACCTTATTCCTAACAACTTATGCATGTAATAGAATCCTAAAAGGGTCAACATCCTTAACAAGATACTTTTGATTAGTGGATCTTTGTGGGTACCATCCCCATCGGGGTTTTCCCTTGGCCAGGGTTTCCTCAAGAACAAATAATGTGTTATGAGCTCTTTAGTTTTATTACTATGCATGTTGTTTAGCTTCTTATGTTATGCATGTGTTAAGATAATATGCTATATCCATAATTGGGCAAAAGTTAAAGTTTGTAGAATACTAATTCACCCCCCCTCTCAGTATTTCCTATTTTTAACAGATATGTTGACTAAGGAATCTCTTGATCAAAGAGTAAACCTTGGCGGGAATGATGCCCACAAAAGATGCACTAATATGAATATTCCTTGTGAAAGGATGTACTCTATTAGGATTCTTATTGAATACATTCAGTACATATGAATCCCTGTTAGGAGAATTTGAATTCCTGCTAAAAGATGCTAACTCTGTTAGGAGTTATGGAAGACAGAAGGACCCACTACCCAAATAGCTTCAGGGTAAGATCACTGAACTCACTCTCCAACTAATCTTGTATTACTCAACAGAATAATACCAAAAGATTACTAACCTCAATAATTCAATACTCCTATGACTGTGCCAAACTGCACTCACTACTACACCAGATCTCAATTTCAGATCTCTGTACCTCGCATATCCTCTTCACAAATTCTCTTTCACAACTTCATTAGTTCATTACATATTTCATATTACACACTAAAACAAGGAAACAATTCCTTCTTTTATACCACACTCAAGTAATTACAAATGATTCGACATACAAATTACAAAATAAAAGTTTCCACACACTACACAAAAATTACACAAAACTGTTAGCTTCCAATCAATATAATTCTTCACTCATGTGACCTTGAAGTTTGTGTTGTCATCCATGTCACTAACAACATGTCTTCAATTGATTTCCAATTGTGCATAACCAGATTCCATCTCAATTAGGAGATATCATGCGATTAGCACAAACTGCTACCCGAGAACATTGCCTGAATACTGCTTCCACCAAAATGCTCATAAATTCCATGAATAGATGAATTATTATTTGTGCTCTTAACCATAAACATATAAAAAAACATAGAATAAGTCCTTAACATCGCATATCTTGATCTTCAATATTCCAAGTGTGCTAACCCAAACATTTTCTGCTCCTCTACTATCCTTCAGTATATTACTTTGTTGACATCAATGACAATCATAGTCATGAATGCAACAACAATTTCTATAGAATGGCTGCTAATACTCCCATAGGATATATTCAACATTCATTCCTAATAGTAACTATCAATGTAGTCAGGATTCGTACCTTGGAAGACCTTGCAAATGATGATTTTATTGATAATAAAAAGGAATTATTCCATCAGAATGCAATAGCCAAAGAAGCCCTTATCAGCACCCTATTTGATAGTGAGTTTTCAAAAATAAAGAAGGTAGATATAGCCCACAAAATATGGAAGTACCTAGAAGACATATTTGAAGGAGACAAACATGAAAAGGATGCATGAAAAAAGACATAGAAGAAAAGATACAATGCATTAGAGATGCTACCTGAAGAAAACATCAGAGCTTACAATCAAATGATCAATGAAGTAGTTGCTGGAATCAGGAACAATGGTGGAGAGATTTCAGAGGAAGACATTATGGACAAATTGATGACTACTCTCACTCTAGAATATGAAAACAAGATCAACATCCTTGATGAGACCATGCAGCTTACATCAAATTTCAAGAGAGAGAGCTTGATCAGCAAAATCTCAGCTTTTGAGATTTCAAGATTGAAGACAGAACCTAAAAGTGAGACAACTTTCAAAGCAATAGTTCATGGTAAGAAATCTACAAAGAATTTTGGTAATTTTGATGAAGATGATGAAGAGAAAATACTAGATGATTTCATTGCTATGATGTCCAAAAGAGAAAAGAAAGGAAAAGGAAAATATGAAGGTCAATTTCCATTTAAATTCTTTTCATGTAATAAGAATGGTCACTTTGCATCTAAATGTAACTTAAGGGCTAGAAAGTTGAAAAATGACTACAAGCCTAAATACTCTAAGGAATGTTACTATGTTGTAGATGGAGTTTCAGATGATGATTTAGCTGAAGAATAAATTGGATTTATTGCTATCATAGAGATAATGAACAATAAGACAAATCATGAAGATGAGAAAGAGAAGCAAGAGCTAGCATTGATTTTACAAGCTGATATAAGGATAGACTAGATTATAGATAGTGGTTGTTCACATCACATGATAGCTGATAAAGACATATTTGTTCATCTAGACAAATAAAATGGTGGCATGGTTAGATTTGGAGATAACCCTCCTAAACCCATCGTTGATAGAGGAGCCATCACCTTGGATGGAAAGAATAGAACTGATAATGTTCTTTATGTTGATGGTTTGAAACATAACCTACTAAGTGTTGGGAAGTTACTTGACAAAGGTTACAAATTGGAGTTCAATGGAAATAAGTGCATCATTAACAACAAAGAAGGAGAAATAATTGCATTAGGATCAAAGACTAAAGGTAATCTTTTTCAGCTTAATCCAAAAGCAAGTTGTTTTGTTGCTAAAATAGATGACAATTGGTTGTGGCATAAAAGACTATGTCATATCAATTTTGATAACATAGTTAAGATAATCAATGTAATGGAAGTAAGAGATCTAACTAGCATAGAAAATCCAATTGATACTATATGCAGGGAATGTGTGATGGGAAAGCATGTGAGAAACTCATTCAAGAGAAACCTCAATTCAGTAGAGAACAAGCTGGATCTGATTCATACAGACCTATGTGGACCAACTCAAACAAGATCATACTATGGTGAAAGGTATTTCTTTTTTTTTGTTCATGATTACACTAGAGTGATGTGGGTTGCATGTGTTAGACCAATTTCCCGTCAATGTAAAAATCCTATGAAATTGGTCTTATCATTGTAGTTTTCCTGAAGTTGCCTACCAATACCTACAAGCTTGTTTTTATGGGTGAAGAAAATCTATGATGTTTTATGGCTTGTGCCCTTAGCCCCATGTTCTTCAATGTGTCACCATGCTCCAGTTCTAATCGCATGTGCTAAATCATAGAAACTAGTGAGATATCGCTCTTTCAAGATCTACATGAAATAGCTTATGTCATAGGGTTCCAAAGTTGTCTCAGTCATAAAACCCTCGATGTTTTCTATTTCTTTGATGCCTTTTTGGTTTTAAGTGAAAACACTGGTTGTTTTCGATGCTTTGCATGCTTGTAGTTCTTCCTTAACATTGAAATTTCCTATATGTACTGCTGCGACTATGTGGGGCCCAACTTTTCTTGGTTTTTCAGTCGCTTGATCTCCATTTTCTTGGGTGGTTAAATTTTTCATTCAGTGATTGGGTGGCTGTGTGTTCGTGGGGTCTCTCAATTTTGGTGGTTAATTCCTTAGCTTTCAGCGACCTGGTGGGCGGTTATTATTTTGTCTGGTGGTCTTAGTTTGGAAGCTTAGTTTGGAAGTGGTTAAAGTGTAGTCATAATCTATAGTTGTCGTGAGGGAAAAGTGCCTAAATGTTAATCATCATGGCATCTCGACAACCATCAGATATTCCATGAGGTAGTGGCTACTGACAGGTGGGTCTGTTGTCAAGCATTTTAGATGTGCTTGTTCCTGATTGGCCAGGGTATTAATGATGTGGTGGTTGTCAGTTTGACCATGTTCTATATAGAAGTTAAAGGTATGAATGTTTTCAGAGGATCTACAGTTGTGGCTTGATTGTAAAGGAATTTTTTCCCCCTTTTCAATCATGCGACCACCGTCTGATTTATATGGCTGACAATGTGGTGGGTCTGTGCCACATACTATTGATGTGTGTGTTTGTGATTGGTTGCTGAATGGGTGACTTGGTGGTTGTCAGTGGGGCCAAGTTTTATGGCATTATATGGTGATTTAAAGTGTAGTAGAAATCTATGGCTGTCATGAATCTGCATGGTAAAGATGAACGAAGGTTATCCTTTATGGTTTTGCGACAGTCGTCGATTTGGTATCAGGCCATAAAGGAATGTAAGCGGTGGGTCTGAATTGCCATGATGTGTCAACGTGTTTGATTTCTATTGGTTGCAAGGAGGGTGATGTGGCCCTGTGCCCAGTTGAATCTTTTGTTGATTTTTGGGAACCACATGATTTTTTAGGAAGGAGATTAATCAATGACCGTGTTTTAAACTGGCTGATTAACTATTGCTACCCAAAATTTGAATTTTTAAGGGTTTCTCAATGACAAAAGGACTAAAACTTCAATTTTTTGGTAGCTGATCTACATGGTATGACTATGCCCTCACTGGTACAATATGGCCTGAGGTATGATTGACTGTGGAAGGTGTTTAGGCCTTGGTTGTAGATGAAATAGTTATTCAAGTCACATCACAGTTAGAGTTGTCGTGGGTATACTTGATGTGTTTCCAGTCTTTTGCGTACTATTCAGGGTTAGTGCCATCAATGAAGATCATTCTTGGATTTTTTTTTATCTGAGGTTGCTTTGTTTCATCCCCTGTAGTAAATTTTGATTGAATCTAGTTGGCGAGGTAGTTGAAACCCTAATTCTATCCTAGCTATCTGAAGCTTGTTGCATCCTTTCCAGAGGATTCCAAGGTAGGTAATGACTATAAATTGATGTCTATTATATGTAGAAGGTGGTTGATGGTCAATTTTGAAAATTAAGTAATGAGAGCTTGGGCTTAGGGTTTTGTTTTCCTTAGCATTTTGTTATTTTGCAATGTATTGACTCTGTAAGTTTTAATGAAAATGCACTTGAATTCGAGTCTCAGACTTATGTATGTCTTCTTATTCCTATCCTGCATTTTTATATATTAATGTCATAAAGTGAGTTAATGTATGGTATACAAATTATATTGTGAAAATATCGTTGATTTCTTGCGAAAGTCAAGATTAAATCCTTAAAGATAGTTTCAAAGAATCCATGGTTGAATGAGAATCTAATGTCTAAGTGTGAGGTTGGAGAGGAATAATGGGCAAAGTAGTTATTCTAGATTTGGGTGTGTTGGAGTTAGATTTTCAGTGATGTATGTTGTATTGTGACTCGGTGCCCTAGGAGGAGACACCGGTCCATTCTCAGGTGGTATTTTTCCCATCATCAATCAAACAAATATAAATGATAAAATATTTAAATCAATTTGTAAAGGGCATGAATGTGTAATATTTTGGAAACTCCTTTCAAGAATTGAGTCAAGGGTACACTCGCCTGAGTATTAGACTCAAAGTGTAGGAGGATCCTTGTTGATCCTTGTTAATTGGCCCTTTTTCTTGTAGATTTTGGAGTGTTGATAGAGTCAGTGACATTATTTTGTCAATCATAGTGAAAATCTACAAGTGGAAATAAAAGGAACCAACAAAATGGTGACTCTGCTAGGGAGAGTCCAGAGATAAATGAAATTTTAGTAGATTCCTGTGTTTCTCTAGTTTCAGCTTGTCTTGTCTTTTAGGCTTCTCAAGTTTTATTTCTTAGGATATTCCCATTGAAAGTGGGTGGTGACTCAAAGGGTTAAGAACCAGTGTTTATAGATTACAACCATGGACAAAATAAGAAATACTAGGTCTTTTGTCAGGAAAAATCCATAGGTTATTCTGGAGCAGTTGCCTAGAAAAAAAAAGAAAAGTTGGATCAGAAGAGATGGGGAATCTACTAGTACCCCTATAAGAGAAAGAAATAATTCTATAAATAGAGCACCACATGCATCTTCAAATGAGGATGATTCACAATATAAAAGTTCTAAATCTGATAGTGGCCACTCTGAAGATAATTTTTACGATACCCCAGAGGCATTGTTTCAAGACAAAGATTCACATCCTGTAGATCAGGATGTACAAGCAAGAGAAATGGGTTTTGGACCAAATTTAGATCCTAATGAGGATAGGTTCAGAAGGAAACCCATGGGACCAAGGCATGTCCATTTCCCATATCAAAACCCTACTGATGTGGATGTGTCATCAAGCTCTAAAGACATTATGATTGACCCAAATGATTTGGGAGCATTGAGATTACAGTTAGAGGAATAGGATGCCATATACAAGAGATTACAAAAAGAAAGAGAGGCTAAGAAAATGAATGCTTTGATAGAAAGAGAGTCTCTACTTAGAAAGATTAATGAGCTAAAGGAGAGAAACAAGATGCTTTCTTCTTCTCCTAAGACTTTACAACATGATGTTTTCGGTGATCTAGATGCTTTGAGAAGTGAGAGAGAATATTTTTTGTAGGACCATAAATTTGATAAGGAGGGCCCTCTGATTAGATAGGTTCAGAGCCAAGCCTCTTTACCTAGAGATGCAAATGAATGTGTAGTTACCAAACCTACTATTGTTGTTAATGAGAAGAGAAAACAAAAGATGGTGGGGATTCAAATAAATGAGCCAGAGGAAGTACCAAAGGTTCGACCACCTATTTCAAATGAAGATGTAGAGATGGAAAAGAAAAGAAAGGAAGATGATGATCTTGCAAGATAATTAGAGAGGGCTGAAATTGAGGCTTCTATTGTAGAAAAAAGAAGAAAGATTCAGTTCTTGAGAGCTTCATCAGCAAATACTCTTGGACTATCTACTACTAAAATAGGTATGCCATCTACAACTTCTAATGTTTCTCTATCTAGTAATGGTACTATTCATAATTCACTGCTCAATCTACCAAGATAGGTGTTGACCCTAAATAATAGTCAAGTGTACAAGTAGATGGAAATGTAAATGTGAATGTTAATTCTAGTGGAAACACTAGCTTAATTTTTCAAAGGAGACCTATGCAATTAGAGGGATATAGACAAATTACCTTTGATGGAATACCAAGTTACCCCAATGCTTTCCCAACTGATATAAGAGACAAAATACCTAAATTTTTTGGTAACAATTCCATTAGTTGTGAAGAGCACCTTAGGTTGTTTGTTGATGTGCTAAATGACTATGAGGTTGAACATGAGGATGTGGTCATGAAATTGTTTGTTTAGTCTTTGGTGGAAGATGCTAGAGATTGGTTCAAAAGACTTCCTGACAGATGTATTGATACATGGGATTCCTTTGAGAAATGCTTCAAAGAACAATATGGTGATAGGCCTAATGTTAGTTTCATGTTGAATGAATTCAACACCACAAGGAAAAATTAGAATGAATCTACAGCCAAGTTCAACATGAGATTTCTTAAGGGTATGCATAAATTATTTCAAGTCATGAGGTTAGATGAAAATGTCTGCTTAACCACATACTTCAATGCTTTTGATGGAAAAATGGGATACTTGTTGAGGGACAAAGAACCAAGAACTCTCAGAGATGCTTTTAGGATTGCTGTCAATATTGAAAACAACATGAAAATATCAGGAAAATTAGGTGGAAAAAGAGATGACCCTAAGTCGTTTGGGGATAAAAAATACAAAAGGGATAATGAGAAAAATATTGGAAGTAAGAAGCAAGAGGAAGATAAGTTGGATAAGGTGTTGAGTGCACTAAAGGATTTGAAAGCACCTGCAAATAGGAATAATAGTATCCCTACTAATGAAAAGCCTCAATTTAGCAATAATTTCAATAGACGGAATAGACTGCAAAATTACCCCTACAACACCCAACGGAAGGATGGAAAACCTATTGTCCTTGCTCTGAGAGGAAATAATGAAAAATTTGTCCCTGATCCTTTACACAAGGATTTTGTAAATGTCATGGAGGATACACCATGGTGTGTAGCTTGTCAGTCTCCTCATTCTGCAGAACATTGTGTGATTGCATAGTCCATGGTTGCATACCAAGATGGTGGTTCTGAATGACCTGATCAAGAAGGAACTCATGATAATATTGGGTGTAATGTGACATCTTCATATTTTGGATATGAAGATTCTAATATTGGTGAAGAAACTGATGTGTGCTTGACGAGACAAAATAAGACTCTATTTCATCAAGAAGTTTTTTCTGATAATGATGACATTGATGAAAAGACATGGGTATGTGCAAGATTATGAGGGGCCAAACTATGCCCTTAAGTGGCAATGAAAAATCAGAAAATCAGGGTTAGTCAACTTGACGTGAAAATTTCAACTAGCTATGAACCTAATATCAAAAAGTTGTAACAATAGAATCTATAGAAAATTGAATGTAGTTTCTAAACTACTAGGCCTTTTTTGAGAAAAAGTTAGTATGATTGGTGAAAAGTATAGATTTCAATGTAGCAGTACAAAAATTTTAGGAAAAAAAAAAGTAGGTGTATGTTTGACCATCTTAATCATAATCAAATGATAATATTTTATTATAAGATTTTATATATAAGTAGTAGACTCATGCCCAGATGTGACACATATTTTTTTGTAATTTTATTCCAAAACAATAATTAATTAGGAATTTTTTGCTACAACATTTTCAGAATAAAAAGACTCCTGTGTCTGACCACCTTAACTCATTCAAAACTTTACAAAATTCAATTTTTATTTTTTTCCTTATAGTAGGCGAAGCATAGAATGTGACACATTTTTTGGATTTCAAAAATGTTATACCATTTGAAAGTTATAGTCATTTTTCAATTAGTATATAAATCAACACTTTAGAGGTAGCTCAATTAGAAAATAACTAATAATTAGTTACCAAATTCAAAATTTGACAGTAATTATATCAATAGAAAGTTGATAATCTCCTTAAGATACCCTTTTTGTTTTATCAAATTTGGGTGAAAAAAAAGTCGTCAGCTACATTGTCAAATGATACCAATGGAAGAGCTAGAGGAATGTTTATAAAGGATACCAATCTTAAGGGACCCAATGGAAACAAATCAAAAGATGGCAACTTGGTGAAGTTCAAAAATGAAAGAGATAAAAAGTGGGAACCAAGGGGAGTTGGAGCTGAAAAGATCTTTGTTGTCCATGACAAAGATAATCAGAAGGAAGTAGAGAGGTGAGTTAGTACAATGGCTAAAGCTAAGAAATTAAAAATAACAGCTACGACTAATATATCAGAGAAACAAAAGATATTAAAGTAGTGTAGATTGAGATTCCTTCCTCTGCCCCTGTTGACATGTTGGCTATATTGTCTCAAATTACTATCAAGATTCCTTTGTCCAAGTTATTGAGGATCCCTGAACATAAAGGCATAGCTCTTGTATGGGTAGACAATGTTCATGATAAAAATGTTACTTGTAATGTGAATGAGCCCTAGGCTAAAGTTATGAAAGGAATGGAAGTTTAGGGAATGGTGTCTCAAATACCACCTATATACTTGGATAGCTCTGTTAATGCTATCCTGGAGAACATAGACCCATTCTTTCTAAGTATCATTGTGAATGGAATGAAATTAAGGAACTGCATGATTGATTCAGGTGCTTCAAATATTGTCATGCCTTTCAAAATCATGGAGAAGTTGGGCCTTAAAGTTGATATAGTTCAAGGTAGATGTTGTCCAATGGATTAGAGAGAAGTACCAATCATTGGGACTATAAATGCAATGCCTTATAGGTTAGCAGCTTATCCAGAGAAAAGTTTGACAATGAGTGTCTTGGTGGTGGATATCCCTCCTCATTATGGGATGTTATTATCTAGAAAGTGGAGTGCTGCCATGGGTGGAAGTTTACAATGTGACTTGTCCTATGCAACTTTCAAGATTGATGATCAGTTTATTAAAATTGAGCAAGAGCCAAGAGTATACCACATGATTGAAAAGAATATTGATAATGAGACTACATGTTTTGTGGATACTGACATCAATGCTTTCAGGGAAGAGGTCACTGTGCTTGAGAGGGAATCTATGTTGCCACCTATCACTATGGAGGTAAATGCTAAATTTGAGGAGGGTGATTTCTGGGTGATGTACTTTGATGGTGCAAATTGCAAAGATGGTTCAGGAGTAGGTATTTTACTCATCTCTCCTGATGGAAATACTTGCAAGTTCTCTTTCGCATTAAACTTCTCATGTACAAATAATATAGAAAAATATGAGGCATTACTAATAGGATTGAGGTTGGCACACAAGCATGGAATTAAAAGCATAAAGGTTGTGGGTGATTCAGAGTTAGTTGTGTCCCAAGTAAGATCAGTATATGCTTCCAAGAACAAGAGATTGAAACAATATAGAAATATTGTTTGGGACATGATTGAATATTTTGATGCTTTCAATATTGTATGGAAGGATAGGAGCAACAATAAAATGGCTGATTTGTTAGAAAATATAGCAATCAATCCTAGTGACATTACATTTGTTGTTGTCTCCAAGGTTGAAATTCAGACTAGTCCTAGTATACCAGATAATGTTGAAAATTGGCAGGTTTTTTAGGATGACCAAGATATTTTGAGATTTATGAATTGTGAAGATCAATATCATGGTCAAGAACTAGATTTCTCAGCCTTGGTTGAGATTACAGAAGGAAGAGAGGTTATCCTTGGTAATGAGGTCCTGCAGCTTAAGACTAATAAGGTTCCTAAGGGACTTGTTGTTCTAGAAACTATATTTGATAGTCAGGATAGAGTTTAGATGGATAGTAAGAAGAAAGATCAAATGGATGTGGATGAAATTAATCTTGGTACACAAGAGGAACCCAAGAAGGTCAATATTGGAAGAGAGATGTCTCACAAGGTAAGAAAGTCTTTGATTGAATTGTTAAGAAAATTTAGGCATGTTTTTGCATGGTCATATGATGACCTAAAGGTTTATAGAGAAGACTTGGTTTTAGCATATTATTCCTTTGAAGGAGGATGCTAAACCTTCTAGGCAAAAACAAAGGCCAATTAATCCTACCTTGGTACCCAAGATGCAAGAAGACTTGATGAAGTTGAGAGATGCTAGAATCATAAAGCCTATGAGGCACTCTTCTTGGGTGTCAAATTTGGTTCCTGTCAGGAAGAAGAATGGAGATATTAGATTGTGTGTGGACTTCAGGAACCTAAATGTTTCCTCTTTGAAGGATAACTATTGCTTGCCTAATATGGAGGCTATGCTGCAAAGAGTAACTGGGTCTGATTTGATGTCTATGATAGATAGTTTTTCTAGTTACAATCAGTTAATTGTAAAAGAATCAAAAAAATTTAAGATGACTTTCACAACACCTTGGGGAACTTATGTTTATGTGAGAATGCCTTTTGGTCTCACAAATGCTGGTGCAACTTTTCAAAGGGCAATAGATGTTTCCTTTGCATATTTTATAGTTGTTTTTCTTGTTTTTTATCAAGATGACTTAACTGGATATTCCAAGAAGGAAGAGGATAATTGTTCTCATTTAGAAAAGATATTTGTAAGAGCCTAGGAGTATGGCATTTTATTAAACCCAAGGAAATGTGTATTTGGTGTGACTGAAGGTAAGTTTCTTGGCCACTTAGTTGGAAAGCAAGGGGTAAGAATTGATCCAGAAAGAGTGATGGCAATTGATAAGATTCCAAATTGAAATATGTGAAGGGAATCTAGTCCTTCTTTGGCTAGGTAAATTTCTTAAGAAGATTTGTAACAAATTTTGCTGAAGTTACTAGACTGATATCCAAAATGTTGAAGAAGGGATCTGTGATTAAATGAGAAGGTGAGCTTGATGAAGCTTTCAAGAATATCAAGCAGGCAATCAAATATGCTCATGTGCTTAAGGAACCTGATTATGATGTCCCAATGCACATTTTCTCTTTTGCATCTTTTCATAGGTAAAAGCACAAAGCTGTGTCACGTTTCAGGACAACTTATCAGCACAGCTGAATTTGAGTATTTCTAACTAAAATTATCTTTTGTCAAACATATGGTCTATCTAGATTCATTCTAGCTAAGTTAGATAAGTTCTTTACCTTTTCCAATTGGAAATATCTATTAAATGCATGTTTTATAACAATTACTAAAGAAATAAAATTATTTCAGAAAAGTGATGTTTCAATAACTCTTACTATTTTTAATGATATTTTTTTACAAATATAAAAATACCCTTTTTTAGAGCACAGTGTCAAGATTATCATCATATAATTTTTATAGTATTTTAATTAGATCTAATATATTATAATTTCAAAATAATGCAAGTAGGTATTTTAACATTCGAGAACAAGATGCTTGAAAAATAGAAAAAAATAGTAAAGCTTATCAAAAAAATTGAAAATTTATATTTAACACTAGAGGAGAGAGTTATCTTCAAGAGTGTGTAATTTATTTTCTGAATGGTGTAGATTTGATAGGGGAAATTTGACGCGAGATGAAAATTGTCGATTTCAGGTATGTTCGACTTTGACTAGTTATAACAGAGAAAATATACATTGAAAACTAATTTTTCCTCTTTTCTGCACTAGCTATACATTTTATCTATGACATATTTTGAAATCAAAGGAAAAAAAGATTATTTGCATATACTTTTTTGGTGCGAACAAGACCCTCATTTTTTAGCAGTTTTTAGCAAGTAAAAAATGGACTTAAAAAATTTAAAAACTATGTAAATTCTTGTTCAAAAAAAATTTAAAAAATTATAGGCATAAACTTCATCCATTTTTACACATTTCATTGGTTTACATCATCTCCAAATTTTAATCATAAATGTCATTTTTATGTTGTTAAAGTTAAAAAATTTGTGTGTTGTTGACCTTTTCCTTTATAAAAGTGTGACACAGCTTTGTACTTTTACCCTCATACTATTGCTGCAGTGTTATTGTAGAAAAATAAAGAGGGTTTTGAGAAACCTATTGCATTCTTTAGTAAATCTTTGCAGGTTGCTGACTTAAAGTATGACATGTTAGGAATGAATGCAAAGTGTTTTGGTAGTCATTCTATAGCAGTTTTTGTTGCATTCATGACTTGGATTGTCATTGATGTCAACACAATGATATTCTGGATATTAGTAGGAAAGTAAGTACAGTTTTGATTTGCACACATGTTGTATTGTAGATTGAATTTTGCACAGTTGATGGTATGTTCTTTGGTGTGTTATTAACCTATGGTTAATAGTGCAAAAATAAATTCATTCATTTGTAAGAGTTATGAGCATTTTGGTGAAAGCAGTGTTTAGACAGTGTTTCTATGTAGCGATGTTCAAAAATTGGAGGATATCTCTTAGCTGGGATGGAATCTAATTTTACGTAGTTAAAGGGATGTTGGAGACTCATTAATGATGATGTGGTTCATAGCAAAAACTTTGAGGATATGTTTGGAGAAAGTTACAGTAACTGGAAGCTGACAGTTTTTGTGAATTCTGTGTGTAGCGTGTAGAATTTATTATTTTGTAATTGAGGACTGACTCATTTGTAATTATTTGAGTTTGGTATATAAGAAGGAATTTTTTCCTTATTTTAATGTGTACTATGAAGAGTGAGATGTGAATATATGCATGAAGTGAAGAAAAGAGCTAATTCAGTGATGAAGGAAGACTTGTGAGTACAGAGATCTGGAATTGTGATCTTGTGTAGCAGAGAGTGCAGTTTTGGAACAGTGTGAAGGAGGTAATATATTTCATATTATTCTTTTGAATAATTCAAAATGTCCTAAAAGAGGGCAATTTGGAAAGCTTTACATTCTACTTTTGAAGGTGATGAACATGCAAAGAAGGCTAGATTACACAATTGGATTTGTGCATTTGAAGATATTAGAATGATGGAAGATGAATCTATTAGAAGTTATATTGGTAGGATGTCTGAGATTGTGACTAAATGTCTCATCTTTGCATCTAAATGTCCTAAAAGAGTTAAGAAGTATAGAATGAATATAGTCAGGTAAGATGTTTGAAAACATCTCATGCAATTTGGAAAGCTTTACATTTTACTTTTGAAGGTGATGAACATGCAAAGAAGGCTAGATTACATAATTGGATTTGTGCATTTGAAGATATCAGAATGATGGAAGATGAATCTATTAGAAGTTATATTGGTAGGATGTCTGAGATTGTGACTAAATGTCTCATCTTTGCATCTAAATGTCCTAAAAGAGTTAAGAAGTATAGAAGCAACTTTAAACCTAGGAGATCTAAAGAATGTTATTATGCAAATGATGAAGATTTTGAAGAAGGAATTGAAAAAAATTTAAGTGATAGTGATAATGATAACTTTGAGGAAATAGGATTTGTAGCAATTAAAGAAGAAAGTTTTGAATTTGATAAAAAGGAAGAAAAAGCATTAGTTTCACAAGTTGAAAAGAAATCTAATTGGATTATAGACAGTGGTTGTTCACATCATATGACTGGAGATAAAAGAAAGTTTGTTAAGTTAGATAATTATGATGGAGGAATTGTTAGGGTTGGTAACAATGCACCTTGTTTGATTAAGGGTATAGGATCTATTACTCTTGATGGAAAGACTAACACTGATGATGTTTACTTTGTTGATGGACTAAGACATAATCTACTAAGTGTTGGACAATTGGCTGATAAGGGTTATCAAGTTTGGTTTTCTGAGAAAACTTGTGTGATAAAAGATAAAGATGGAAATCTGATTGGAAAATGATCCAGAACTAGAGGTAATGTATTTTAGTTGAATCCTACTGAGATGACATGTTTGATAACTAGGATTGATGACAGTTGGTTATGGCATAAAAGGTTTTGTCATATAAACTTTGATAATATTGTCAAGGTGAGCAGTACACATGCGGTAAGAGATTTACCTAGAATTATGAAACCTACTAACATGATTTGCAAAGAATGTATGATGGGAAAGCAGAAAAGGAGTTCATTTCCCAACAAGAAGTTCACATCGGCAGAGAAGTTGGAGATTGTTCATACAGACTTGAGTGGTCCTACTAGGACTAGAGGATTCTATGGTGAAAGGTATTTTATGATTCTTGTTGATGACTTTACAAGAATGATGTGGATTGCATTTTTGAAAGAAAAATCTGAAGCATTTGATAAATTTAAGATCATGAAAATCAAAATTGAGAATGAATCTGGAATGAAGATTAAGTGTCTAAGATCTGATAGAGGTGGTGAATTTACATCTAGAGAGTTTAACACTTTTTGTGAAATGAATGGCATTAAGAGACAACTTTCAGCCCCTAGAACACTAGAATAAAATGGTATTGCAGAAAGAAGGAACAAGTCAATAACTGAAGTAGTAAGAGCTATGTTGTTTGAAAATGATTCGGCTAAAACTTTTTGGAGAGAAGCAGTGAACATAGCAGTATACACTATGAACAGAGTAGAAATCAGAGTAGATACAAACAAGACACCTTATGAATTATGGTTTGGACATACACCCTTAGTTAAGTATTTTAGAATTTTTGGAAATAAATGTTATATAAAGAGAGATGATGATATAGGAAAGTTTGATCCTAGAAGTGATAAAGGAATATTTCTTGGATATTCTTTAAAAAGAAAAGCATATAGATGTTATAACAAAAGAACTAAGACTATTGTTGAAAGTGCAAATGTAAAAGTTGATGAGAAGTTTAGAATTCAGGAAAGAATGCTTGATTATGAATCTGATGGACAAGCACAACCTCAGCCTAACATTGAAAATGTAGAATTATTTTTTGAAACTAACAGTGATTTGCTGAATGAAAGTCATACTAAAGAAGACAGAGAAGAAAATAAAGAAAAAAATAGAGAAGAAAATAGAGAAGAAAGTAGAGAAGAATCTACAGTCGAAACAAGATCAGTAACTATGACACCTAACAGGTATACTTCAAGACATCACCTTGTTGAGCAAGTTATTGGAAGTTTAGATAGAGGAGTTTTGACTGGAAATAAGGTACATTTATGTTTGATTTCTCAAATTGAACCTAAGACTACTAATGAAGCTTGTGAAGATGAACATTGGATCAATGCTATGAAAGAAGAACTAGAGTAGATTGAAAAAACCAAGACATGGGAATTGGTCCCTAGACCTGAAGACAAGAATGTGATTGGAACAAAGTGGGTATTTAGAAACAAGATGAATGAAAAAGGAGAAGTGATAAGAAACAAAGCAAGATTGGTATGTAAAGGATATTCACAACAAGAAGGAATTGACTATGAAGAAACTTTTTCACCTATGGCCAGACTTGAAGCAATGAGAATGTTTCTAGCATATGCAACTTACAAGAAATTCAGAGTGTATTAGATGGATGTGAAGTCAGCATTTTTGAATGGTGAATTGGAAGAAGAAGTCTACATTGAGCAGCCTGAAGGTTTTCCTTTGACACAAGAAGGAGATATGGTATGTAAGTTAAAGAAAGCTTTATATGGATTAAAAAAAGCACCTAGAACCTGGTATGCAAGATTGGATAAGTATTTATTGAAATTGGGATTTATAAAAGGAACAACAGATAGTAACTTATACACAAAAGAAATTGAGAATGGTTTTTTGGTTATAGTTATATTTGTTGATGATATTATCTTTGGAGTAGAAGATGAAGCTAGTGACAAATTTGCAGATGAAATGAAGACTAAATTTGAGATGAGCATGATTGGAGAAATGAAATATTTTTTGGGATTACAGATAACACAAAGCAAGGAAGGTATATTTGTAAGTCAAACTAAGTATTTAAATGAATTATTGAAAAGATTTGGAATGGAAGATTCTAAACCTGTTGGAACACCTATGGTAACCAGACATAAGTTATCTAGCAAAGATGAGACACCAGCAGTTGAGCAGAAAAAGTATAGATCTATGATTGGAGGATTGCAGTACTTGACACATACAAGACCTGATATAGCACATTCAATGGGGATTCTAGCAAGATTTCAAGCAGAACCTAGAGAATCACATTATGCAGCAGTAAAGAGGATACTGAGATATCTGAAAGGAATAATGGATTATGGATTATGGTATGAGAATTCTGATGATTTTACCTTATGTGCCTATACTGATGCAGATTGGGGAGGCAGCGTTGATGACAAGAAAAGCACCAGTGGTGGAGCCTTTTTTCTTAGAGGAAAATTGGTCTCTTGGCTAAGTAAGAAGTAGAATTGTACTTCACAAAGCACAACAGAAGCAGAATATGTTGCAGCAACAAATATTTGTAATCAGATTATTTGGATGAAGCAGATGTTGAAAGATATTGGAATAAAGCTTGATGAGCCTATTTTTATACATTGTTATAACACCAGTATAGTGAGTATGTCAAAAAATCCTGTTTTACATTCTAAGACTAAACATATTGAGATCAAGTATCATGTTGTAAGAGAGAAAGTTGCAGAAAAAGAAGTAAGATTGGAGTACATAAGTACAAAGGAGCAGATAGCAGATATATTTACAAAGCCTTTACCTAAGGATACATTTGTGTATCTGAGAGGTATGCTTGGGGTTATGCCCCAACCTATTTTTGAGAATTGATGCAGATGATTGCATCCATCCAGTGGTATATGAGCCCTATCTTTCTTCTGGATTGGATGTTGGAACTTCCTCTATGGGGGAGTTTATGAGCTGAGTCATGAGGACTCTTGTTATTGTATTCTTCTGAAAAGTGTCTTTTGACATTAATTTGTTGTTGACTTGGTGATAGAATTTTTGTCATTGATGTCAATGGGGGAGAGATATACATGAAAAACATTGTGGATTGTATGAGAGAGCTGAATAGGAAAATGAAGCAAGATTTGATTTGATATTTTACAGTGATGTTACAGTATTGGATTTTTGGAACATTGGATGTTTTTCATCTATGTTGCCATCAATGCCAATGGGGGAGATTTTTAAGAATGAATGCAAAGTGTTTTGGTAGTCATTCTATAGCAGTTGTTGTTGCATTCATGACCTGGATTGTCATTGATGTCAACACAGTGATATTTTGGATATTAGCAGGAAAGAAGGTACAATTTTGTTTTGTGCACATGTTGTATTGAAAATTGGATTTTGTGTAGTTGATGGTATGTTCTTTGGTGTGTTATTAACCTATGGTTAATATCACAAATATAAATTCATTCATTTGTAAGAGTTATGAGCATTTTGGTGAAAGCAGTGTTTAGACAGTGTTTCTGTGTAGCGATGTTCAGAAATCGGAGGATATCTCTTAGCTGGGATGGAATCTGATTTTTTAAAGTTAAAAGGATATTGGAGACTCAATAATGATGATGTGGTTCATAGCACAAACTTTTAGGATATGTTTGGAGAAAGTTACAGTAACTGGAAGCCGACAATTTTTGTGAATTCTATGTGTAGCGTGTAGAATTTATTATTTTGTAATTGAGGACTGATAATTTTGTAATTATTTGAGTTTGGTATATAAGAAGGAATTTTTTCCTTATTGTAATGTGTACTATGAAGAGTGAGATGTGAATATATACATGAAGTGAAGAAAAGAGCTAATTCAGTGATGAAGGAAGACTTGTGAGTACAGAGATCTAGAATTGTGATCTTGTGTAGCAGAGAGTGCAGTTTTGGCATAGTGTGAAGGAGGTAATATATTTCATATTATTCTATTGAATAATTCTAAGATCTTTTGGATAGTGGGTTCAGAGATCTTGCCTTGAAGCTATTTGGGTAGTGGGTCCTTCTGTCTTCCATAAACTCTTAACCGGGTTAGAATCTTTTAACAGGGATTCAAAATCTCCTAATAGGGATTTATATGTACTGAATGTATTTCATAAGACTCCTAATAGGGTCCATCCTCTAACAAGGAACTTTCATATTAGTGCATCATTTTGTGGGCATCATTCCCACTGGGGTTGACTCTTTTCAAGAGGTTCCCTAGTTAACATATCTTGTGTTATTGTGCAATTGTGTATGATTATCTTTCTATGGTTGATCAGTACATTGATTATATTGTTTAAAGTTGTTGAATGGATAAATTATTAGATAACTAATTCACCCCCCCCCCCTCTCAGTTATCTTGGGGATCTTTACTTTCTAACATGACATAAATGAGAAACAAGCATATGCACTTGTGAAGGCAGTAAAGGATTTTAGATGTTATTTGATAGGAGTAGTTGTGGTTGCTTTCATGACAAGTGCTGCAGTAAAGGATTTTAGATGTTATTTGATAGGAGTAGTTGTGGTTGCTTTCATGCCAAGTGCTGCAATAAAGGATATCTTTTCATAGCAAGAAGTGTCTAGAAGAAGATGTAGATGGATCAATAGAATCTAGGAATTTAACATTGATATTCAAATTACCAAGTTGGTTAGAGGACAAGGATTGGCAAAATTAATGGCTTAATCCAATCTTGATGCAAATCAGATAAATCAAGTTGAAACTGATTACACATGTGATATGGATGATTGTATCTGGTCTCAAGATATTATCTTTTACTTAAGAAACATGAGGTGTCAAGTAGGAATGGATGACAATAAGAAAAGGACACTGAAACTATAGGAAATCAAGTATGTAATTATAAAATGCAAGTTATATAAAAGGAATTTGGACTACATACTTTTGAAATGTGTTGATGAGGCTCAAGTTGACAATTTGTTAAAGGAAATGCATGAGGGGATCTATGGTGGACATTATATGGGAAAAACTACTGCTCAAAAGATTCTAAGAGTAGGTTTCTGGTGGCCAACAATCTTCAAGGATGCAGAACAATCAGTAAGAAAGTGTGACGCTTGTCAGAGATTTTTTGGTAGGCGTAGGTTTTCAATAAATTTACCATTGAAGCTAGTCGAAGTGCAGGCCCCTTTCCAATAATGGGGAATGGATTTTATAGGTGAATTCCCAAACAAGTCTAGTGGAGGACACTCTTGGATCTTAGTTGCCACTAATTATTTTACAAAATGGGTAGAGGCTATTCCTACAAGGAATGCAACAAGTAGGGTGGTGATTGATTTCCTATTGAATAATATTGTTACAAGATTTGGTTGTCCTAAAAGGATTGTCAGTGATAACACAATGTGCTTCAGGTCTATTGAATACAAAGAATTTTGCAAAGGTTTAGGAATCCAGATATCATTTTCCTCACCTTATCATCCACAAGGAAATGGATAGGCAGAATCAATTAACAAAAGTTTGATTAAGATTCTCAAGAGGATTCTTGAAAAGAATAAGAAGGCATGGAATTCAAAATTGCCATTAGCTGTATGGGTTGATAGAGTAACTATGAAAAAGGAAATTGGATGTTCACCATTTGATTTAGTGTATGGAATACATGCGAGGATGCCCCATAACAACTTGCTAGAGATGTATAAGTTTGTTCAAATATATGATGAAGATCTAGAGGATGAAATACAGTTGAGAATTGAGGACTTAATCAGGCTAGACAAAACTAGAAGAGAATCAGCTTCAAAGAATGCTAAGTTGCAGTTGTAGGTCAAGAGTTTGTACTATAGAAAGGAGGTTTGAACTTGATGATTTGGTGTTAATATGGAATGCTAGATTGGAAGATAAAGGAAAACATGGAAAATTTGATCCAATCTAGTTAGAGCCATATGTGATTCATGAAAAATGGGGACAAGATTCATACATTGTCAAAGAATTAAATGGTGACATTCAAGAATTGCCAGTTCATAGAAAATTCTTGAAGAAATACTTCAGTTGAAGTATCTTCCTTTCCATGAACAGTAGTTAGGCTTGTATATACTGGTGTGTTCCCTTCTGCCTGATTTTTCCCTAGTTTGTAAGTTTTTGTTGTCCAGGTGCTCTTTGTAGTTGTTTTCCAGTAGGTGGTCTACTCTCCCAAAATTTTTGAATTCTTGCATCAGCACAATTTACCCATCATCCCTAGACAGAGCCACTATTAGACCAATTTCCTATCAATGCAAAAATCCTATGAAATTGGTCTTATCCTTGTAGTTTTCCTAAAGTTGCCTGCCCCTGCTTGCAAGCTTGTTTTTATGTGTGAAGAAAATCTATGATGTTTTATGACTTGCACCCTTAGCCCCATGTTCTTCAATGTGTCACCATGCTCCAGTTCTTATCGCATGTGCTAAATCAAAGAAACCAGTGAGATATCACTCTTTGAAGATCTACAAGAAATAGCTTATGTCGCAGGGTTCCAAAGTTGTCTCAATCATAAAACCCTTGATGTTTTCTATTTCTTTGATGCCTTTTTGGTTTTAAGTGAAAACCTTGGTTGTTTTGATGCTTTACATGCTCACAGTTCTTCCTTAAAGTCAACATTTCCTATATGTGCTACTGCAACTATGTGGGGCCTAGCTTTTCTTGGTTTTTCAGTCACTTGATCTCCAGTTTCCTAGGTGGTTAAGTTTTTCATTCAGCAATTGGGTGAATGTGTGTTCGTGGGGTCTCTCAATTTTGGTAGTTAATTCCTTAGCCTTTAGTGACCTAGCAGGTGGTTAGTGTTTTGTCTAGTGGTCTCAATTTGGAAGCAATTAAAGTGTAGTCATAATCTATAGTTGTCACATTGCCGTGAGGGAAAAGTGCCTGAATGTTAATCATCATGGCATCCTGACAACCATCCGATATTCTGTGAGGTAGTGGCTACTAACAGGTGGGTCCGTTGTCAGGCATTTTAGATGTGCTTGTTCCTGATTGGTCAGGGCATTAATGATGTGGTGGTTGTCAGTGGGATCATGCTCTCTACAAAAGTTAAAGGTATGATAGTTGTTAGAGGATCTACGGTTGTCACTTGATCATAAGGAATTTTCTTCCCTTTTGCGATCATGCAACCACCAACCGATTTATAGGGCCAACAATGTAGTGGGTTCATCCCACATACTACTGATGTACATGTTTTTGATTGGTTACTGGATGGGTGACTTGGTGGTTGTCAGTGGGGCCAAGGTTTATGGCATTATTTGGTGAGTTAAAGTGTGGCAAAAATTTGTGGCTATCATGATTCCACATGGTAAAGATGAATGAAGGTTATCCTTTATGGTTTTTCAATAGCCATCAATTTGGTATTAGGCCATAAAGGAATGTAAGTGGTGGGTCTGAATTTCCATGACATGCTGAGGTGCTTGATTTCTATTGGCTTCCAGGAGTGTGATGTGGCCCTACGCCTGGTTGACCTTTTCGTTGATTTTTGGGAACCACATGATTTGTCAGGAAGGAGATTAATTGATGACTATGTTTTAAATTAGCTGATTAACCATTGCTACCCAAAATTTGAATATTTTAAGGGTTTCTCAATGACAAAAGAACTAAAAATTCAATGTTTTGGTGGCCAATCTACATGGTATGACTTTTTTCTCACTGGTACTATTATACACTGAGTTCACACCTTTGTTTCAAGCTCTCTTGGTCTTGATAACTCAATATAACATGGGAATCATCTCAAGGTTGTGGGACCTTTTGCTAATCAAGATGAGACCTCCAGGTTCTAGGCTGGTTCCTCTTGGATTATCACCTTAGCTTGCTCTTAACAGGAAAGTAAATCTTTGAAGGGAAAGGGTTAGAAGGAGTACATGAAAGGGAAAAGACTGAAAGCAAATCTACCTACTAGGTGATGCACTGAAACTAGGGTTTTGATCTCAGTATAGAGGAATGAGACCAATGAAGGACTTAGGTATAATAGGTCACAACTTACTAAATAGGCTTGCATAAGTGTTTCATAGGAGGGCCTAAACATTAGACACAACCTATGACCTGCAAGGACACATTCTTTTCAGCAAAAGGGCACAAGAATGAGACAAAATGACAAGGGGCTAAAGAATACCCACAAAATCATTCAAATCAAATCATACATAGTAGTACACATATAACCTGAAAGTAAGAGGGATCAGGAACCCTAAGTTGGCATTGAAAACATTCATAAACTTAAATCCAATAAGAGATAATGCAAACAAGGAAGCATATGGACATGAAGGATTGTCACAAATTGCCTCTATAATATTTGTATTATCAATGGGAATTATAGAATGTGGGAAACCAGAGGGCAAGAAGAAATACCATAGATAGCTTCCCAAGAAAGAGTACTTCCTTTTTACAAAATGTGAATTCTAAGCCCAAAAGCTCCAAAAAACAATATATACAACACTCTGTGCACGCAGGCAGGAGTCAAAATCTAACCTAACTAGGGTTACATAGTTCAATTTTTTACCAGACCCTAGAGGTACAAACCCTCAAAAACTCTAAGAAAAGTTGACAAACAGGTCCAAAATCTCATGATTGCATATCTTTCTATACTAGGACCACCTGCAAACACACCATCCCTGATCAACCAACTCACCTACAACTCCACTAAGCTATTAAGGCTCTAGGTTTGATCTTCGCAAGAATTGAATCTGATAGTACAGATGGTGCCAACTCTTTAATGTTTCATTGGCGTAAGAACACCACACTGTACCCTACAAAATCCATGGCACCATCGACCAAATCATCCATCATCATTTTTGCAACCAAAAAATGTCCTCAGAAATCAATTTTGAGCTACCCCACCACTTCGCAACATCCTCTGCAGAAGAAAACTTGCCAAAAGTCATACTGCTTGAAAAATCACTGGTCCCATGATCGCATGAGCTCAAAAGCCTTCATGCAATCATGCAAGAAGCCCTTTGAAATCTACCCCCCTATGCCACAAGACACCTCAGGTTCACTGTATCCCTTAGTTTCCAAGTCGCTTAACTTTTTCCTTAACCCCAGCTCCATTTGGTGACTACGCAAAATCCTTAACCGCGCAGCCGTGCTCTCATTTTACCAACCCCAAGCCCACTTATGCCACTTGGCATTCTATTATTCATCCTAGTTACTTGGTCATCAACACCTCAGAAACCCTCTGATAATGGACCCACTATGACTTCTAGATTCCCATCTAACATCAGGCGTAAGATCGCATGGCCAAAGAATATACCTTACACTTTTACACCAACCGCAGATCTCCTTTCAACTAGGACCCCACTGACACATCGGCCCACCTACAAAAAGAGCATCGGATGGTTGTCACTATACCACTAGCTTAAAAAGGCATCAACTTTCCTTAGCGGTGTAGCGACAGCCACAAGATCTTGCCGAGTGTTAACCTTTGCAGATGAAGAATGGGCCCACCGATAGGTGTCATCCTATTATATGATCACAAGGAAAAGAAATATTCCTTTTGAACATGTGGCAACTGCAAGATTTTTTAGGAAAGCTAGCCACCAGGCCCCACCAGGTCAGAGTTGTGCACTTAGGGTTGAAAACATAGAGGGTTTTCAAAACCAAGGTCAAAAACACATAGGGTTTTCGACACTAAACTTTTTTTGGAGCCCTACAATAGTATTTCCTGCAAGCTTTTAAAATTGAATAACTTCCTGGGTTTTGCAAATTAAGTGATGCGATCTAAACTGGGGCTTGAAAACACATTGAAGAACATGGGGCCAAGAGTGCAAATCATAAAACTTTGTGGATCAACTTCGTAAAGAAAAACAAGCTGCAGTAGGGCAAAATAAAATAGAGACCTAGAAACTTGGCCAAATTTGCAGAAAGGAAATTATGGGCAACAGGTACAATATGGCTTGAGGTATGATTGATTGCGGAAGGTGTTCAGGCCTTGGTTGTAGGTGAAATTGTTATTCAAGTCACATCGTAGTTAGAGTTACAGTGGGTATACTTGATGCATTTCCATTCTTTTGTGTACTATTCAGGGTTAGTGCCATCAATGAAGATCATTCTTGGATTTGTTTTTCTCTGAGATTTCTTGGTTTCCTCCCCTACAATAAATTTTGATTGAATCTAGTTGGTGAGGTAGTTGAAACCCCAATTCTATCCTAGCTATCTAAAGCTTGTTGCATCCTTTCTAGAGCATTCCAAGGTAGCTAGTGACTATAGATTGATGTCTATTGTATTTAGAAGGTGGTTGATGGTCAATTCCAAAAATTGAGTAATGAGAGCTTGGGCTTAGGGTTTATTTTTCCTTAGCATTTTGTTATTTTTCAATGTATTGACCTTGTAAGTTTTAATGAAAATGCACTTGAATCCCAGTCTTAGACTTATGTATGTCTTCTTATTATGATCCTACATTCTTATATATTAATGTCACAAAGTGAGTTAATGTATGGTATACAAATTATATTGTGAAAATATCTTTGAGTTCTTGCCAAAGTTAGGATTAAATCCTTAAAGGTAGTTTTAGAGAATCCATGGTTGAATGAGAATCTAATGTCTAAGTGTGAGGTTGGAGAGGAATAATAGGAAAAGCACTTATTCTAGATTTGGGTGTGTTGGAGTTAGATTTTCAATGATGTATGTTGTATTGTGACTCTGTGCCCTAGGAGGAGACACTGGTCCATTCTGAGGAGGCATTTTTCCCATCATCAATCAAACAACTATAAATGATAAAATCTTTAAATTAGTTTGTAAAGGGCATGAATGTGTAATATTTTGGTGACTCCTTTCAAGAAGTGAGTCAAGGGTACACCTGCCTGATTATTAGACTCAAAGTGTAGGAGGATCCTTATCGATCCTTTTTAATTGGCCCTTTTTCTTGTAGAGTTTGGAGTGGTGATAGAGTCAGTGACATTAGTTTGTCAATCATAGTGAAAATCTACAAGTGAAAAGAAAAGGAGCCAATAACATTCCTGAAAGATAAGTCAGAAGCATTTGAAAAGTTCAAGATATTCAAAGCTAAGGTTGAGAATGAATCTAGACTAAAGATAAAATATCTGAGATCAGATAGAGGAGGATAATTCACCTCTAATAGATTCTATGAGTACTATGAAGAACATGGCATAAAAAGGAAGTTAAGTGCACCTAGAAACCCTCAGCAGAATGGAATTGTAGAGAGAAGGAATATGATCATCCTTTATACAATGCGAATGATCATGATAGAAGGAAAAGTTGCTCACACCTATTGGAGAGATGTGGTCAATAAAATATTTTACACCATCAATAGAATTCAATCGAGGCCTGGCATTGACAAAACACCATATGAGCTATGGTTTGGTAATGTTCCCATAGCAAAATACTTCAGAATATTTGGAAGCAAGTGCTACATCAAGAGGGATGAAGCAGTAGGAAAGTTTGATGCAAGAAGTGATGAAGGTATTTTCCTTGGTTACTCTACTAAAAGTAAATCTTATAGATGTTTCAACTTAAGATTGAAAAAGATAATTGAAAGTGCTCATGTTAAGAATGGTGAAAAGTTTATGGTTCAAGAAAGATATCATGATTACTCACACATGATTGAAGAAGAACCCAGACCCTCCACTAGTGAGATAGTTATTGAAGAAATGTTTGAGAGTATTCATGTGTTATTCAATGACTCTAAGACAAGTGAAGAAGAAAATCCTGAGGTTGATGAATTAACATCACCTAAAGTTTCAAATTCTACATCTAGAAACCATTCCAAGAAACACGTCATTGGAGATCAGAGCAACAAAGTATTAACAAGATCACAGGCAAAGAACTCAGCTATCAATGAGGTGGTATGATTACTCTCTCAGATTGAACCCTTAAGTGTTGAAGATGCATGTAATGATTTAGATTGGCATGATGCTATGAAAGAAGAACTTGATCAGATTATTAAGAATGACACTTGGGAACTGGTCCCAAGACCTAGTGATAAGAATGTGATTGGAACAAAGTGGATATTTAGAAACAAGATGAATGAAGATGGTATAGTAGTAAGAAATAAATAAAGGTTAATATGTAAGGGATATGCCCAAAGAGAAGGCATTGATTATTTAGACATATTTGCACCAGTGAGCAGATTAGAAGATATTAAGTTGTTTCTAGCTGATGCAGCATTCAAAAAATTCAAATTTTATTAGATGGATGTCAAGTCACCATTCCTGAATGGTGAATTAAAAGAAGTATATATTGAGTAGCCAGAAGGATTTACTCTATCATACATACCTGATATAGTATATAGATTGAAGAAAGTGCTCTATGGAGTTAAGAAAGCCCCTAGAGATTGGTATGAGAGACTTGATGGATATCTAACAAAGATTGGATTCAAGAAAGGAGAAATATATTGTAACCTATTCATAAGAGAGACATCTGAAGGACTACTACTTGTAGCTATATTTGTTGATGACATTATCTTTGGAGGTAATGACAAACTCTGTGCTGAATTTGCTAAAGAGATGTAGAGTGAATTTGAGATGAGTATGATTGGACCTATCAAATACTTTTTGGGATTGAATGTACAATAGATAGAAAAAAGGAATTTCATTAATCAGTCAAAGTATGTGAAAGAGATATTGAAGAAATTCAATATGATGACTATAAGCCAATAGGGACACCTATGATATCTAGATGCAATCTTACAAAAGAAGATGACTCACCAGCAGTAGATATAACATTTTACAAGTCTATGATTGGAAAAATTATTTATCTTACTCATACCAAACCAGACTAGATATTTCCAATGTAGTTGGCATAGTTGGAAGATTTGTAGCAGAACCTAAACAAAGTCACCTCATGGTAGTAAAAATGATATTTAGATATTTGCAAGGCACTATAGACTAGGGTCTATGGTATCCTAATTTAGAAAATGTTGAGCTTCATGTGTACACTGATGCTGATTGGGCAGGATGTGTTGATGACAGAAAAAGTACATCAAGTGGAGCAATGTTTCTTGGTGATAGACTGGTTCTACAATTTTTTGGATCAAGAAGATGTTAAAGGAATTTGGAATTTAGATTGATTATCCTATTGTTATTCACTATGACAACATTAGCACTATCAACATGTCAAAAAACCATGTGATGCATGCAAAGAAAAAGAACATTAAGATCAAGTATCACTTCCTAAGAGAGAAAGTGGTAGAGAAAGAATTCAAGGTGGACTATGTAAGTGTTAAAGATCAGTTAGAAGACATATTCACAAAGCCCTTGCCTAAGGATACTTTTGAGTATCTTAGGGAGAAGTTGGGAGTAATTTCCTTCCCTGATTCTTCTTAGAAGAAAGAAGGAAAAGCATCAGTCCTCAGGGACTGATGGATGGTTGACTACTATACTTTTGGAGTAGTACCAGTGCTTAAACTATTTGGCACCCTTTCCCATTGATGTCAAAGGGGGAGTAATATATAGTCATGAAAAAAAAAAGTAAACGGAGGAGTAATATACAAAGGGGGAGTAGTATTTAGTTATGATACTAGTTCATTTGAGGAAATGGAGAATGTTGAAGAATATTGCAGTAGATGGAGAACTCATCTTTGGGGGAGTCTTGAAGAAGAAATAGAGAATGTTATAAAAGAATTATTCATTTGGATTTGTGGAGTTTTTCATTCCATATGTTTCCATCAATGGCAAAGGGGGAGATTGTTGGAGATTTGCCAGTAGGTTAGTACTGACTATATCTTTGTCATTGATGAAAACATATGGTAAGTAGCATGCATGGAGGTCTTATGAAGTTACCTTTGAGGATACGTTGCATGGACATGTTATCAACATGATATCATGGGCGCAGAGGCTAACTATTTGTACAAACAGTTATAGAGCAGCTTGTGTCAGCAGTGTTCCTAACAGAGTAACAGGTAGTGTTCTGTGTATGGTTGTCCATACAATTATCATGGACCCTTGCACACTTGGATATATGATGAAGAAATATTAGTGATGTTACATTCATAGACATATAATTTGATGATCAGTAGAAGTGAAGTTATGCAGTCGCTATTCACTAGTAGAAGTTTCATGTGTTTGTTCAGAAGAGCTGACAAAGATTATATTGGTTCTGAAGTTGCACCTATCCTTTTGGTAGGTGCCCTTGGATTTAATATTGGAGAAGAGTTAGTGATGTTCATTTAAGAGTGTGTGAAGTAATTCAGCTTAAGGAGAATATGGTTAATTTGGTAGAGTCGATAGTGTGTAGCATGTGTCCACAATTATCTTATTACACAGGTCCCAGAATGTGTTATGTGCTTAGTAGAGCCAACTGAATTATTATTGGAGTTTTTTATGAGTTCTCTAATATGATTTAAAGGTAGTTCTAATAGGATAACTTGATTATATCATTTCAAGGAAAGTTATTTATAGGCAGTCATTTTTGATTGCTTGAGTCTGGTTCAGAGTTGATTGTGAAGAGCAGGGCGGAGTGTGTGAAATGTTGAGCCATCAGAAGAAGGTCTATGTGACCAAGTAAAGTGTTTGTGCTATACATTATAAATTATCCAAATAGTAGGTCTAAGTGCAATTCACCAAGATCCAGATATAGTGTGTATCTATTATTCAAAAGGTTGAAGCCTTCACCCCTTTGAGTAGTGTGCTCTCAGACAGTGCATCCTCTACCCTAACATGGACTATTGTAAAAGACTCCTAATAGGGTTTGACCCTTGACTAGGCCTACTATACTAAATATATTGTAAAGAAACTCCTAAAAAGGTCAAGGATCTTCTAACAAGGATCATAATACACTAGTGCAAAATATTAGTGGGTGTCAATTCCCACCAAGGTTTTTACCTATTTGGGTTTCCCTGTAACCAAAATATTGGTTTTGTGTTCAAGTGTTATTTCATTGTGTTTTTTCTTAATGTTTAAGTATACTTAATTGGATAAAGAATTGAAACTTTTAGATAACTGATTCACCCCCCCCCCCCCCCCCCTCCCCCTCTCTTAGTTATCTCTTGGGACTATTCCTAACAATGCATACTAGACCTCATTTTCCCTTTTCAAAATCAAATAGAAACCAACCCCCTCCTTGGAAAAATATTATCAAATAGGAATAGGAAACAAAAAGAGGGCTTTCAGTAGCTACCTATATTCTACAAACTTGAGAAAATAACCTCCTTCTTCCACAACTAAGACTCCACAAATTCATAATGGAAAGAAGAGAGCTATAGGAGTACTTATATTTTAGAAATCATACCACAAAAGGTCGACCTAGGAGGAATTAAATGTTGGAAAGTTGACTATACTAGTGTATATGACTTAATATAGTGTTGTCATTATGGAAACAAAGTCATATAGTGTTTTAGAGTCAGCACACTTGATGAGAAGATTAGAAATCAGTTAAGTGTTGAAGAATGGACAATGTACAGAGTACCTAAAGATCAGAGCATTTGTGCACGTGCATAAGAAATAATTATGGTATGCACCCTAGAATTTAATTTGATAAGATCACATTCATGCTACATCTAAGAGAACATGATTAGAATATTTAGTATGAGAAAGATACAATGAGTTCAAGTTGCACAAATAGTGAATGCCAGAGAAGAGCAGTGCAAGTAGCTGACTGTTGATATTTTGGTTAGCAATTATATTATAATGTTGTAAAGGCTATGTGCCTATTGTAATTAGGTTTCCGACATGTAATAAACTTTATTTGGAAGCATTGTATGTAATTGGTTATAGGGCCGACCTAGTTAATTATTGTGTATACGCATATAAATATGAGATGCGCCCATTATAATTGGTATGCGAGTTGAGATAGAGTTGATAGAAGTAGAGAAAAAGTATGTGAAGAGTTGTTAAGATGTAATAGAGATTTGCAAGAGTTCAAAGCATCAGTGCATCAAAGGAACTAATCAGAAAAGAAGTGTCATAGTGCTAGTTCATCCAACAGATATAGTATGCATCTGAGATCAGAAGGTTGTAGCCTTCACCATTTGAGTAGTGAGCTTTAGAACAGTGAGTTCACACCCCTAATAGGGTTATTGTAAAAGACTCCTAACAGGGTTTGACCCTTGACCAGGTCACTATACTAAATATATTGTAAAGCAACTCCTAACAGGGTTAAGGATCTTGTAACAAGGATCATAAAACACTAGTACATAGTATTAGTGGGTGTTAATTCCCACCAGGGTTTCTACCTTTTTTGGGTTTCCCCGTAACCATATTGGTGTTATGTGTTTTTTTCCTCTATGTTTTTATGTTAATGTTCATTTCAATACTTAAGCATTCAAGTTAAGATTAAAGAGCTAAGAAAAAAATTTAATTCAATGAACACTGATTCACCCCCCACTCTCAGTGTTCCCATTCCTAAAAATTGGTATCAGAGCTCTGGTCCTCAGCAAAGAAGTTTAACCACTTGAGGATATCATGGAAAAAGTAGAAATGAAACATCTAAAAAGAAATCTTGAAGCTGCTCTTGAAGACCTAGACAGATTTGAAAAAGAAATTGAAGAACTAAATGAAAAAGTCAGTGATACTCAAGTAGTCATCAAAAGGATAAGAAAGGATTTGAAAGAATGCTCTACCAGTGATTTAGGGATAATGATAAAAAATATGAATGAAGAAAATTCATCCTTGAAAGAATAGATTGAATAATTAGATGATAAGATGACTAACAATTAGGAAGTCTATGATGAACAGATCAAAGAGAACCTTCAACTCAATGAATAATTAAGGCAAGAAAACATGAAAATCTTCGAGCTAAGGAACAATAAAGAAATCTTGGAATCTGAATTAAAAGAGGCAAAGAATCACATTGATAAATTGCACACCAGTTTTGATTTGATAGAATCTTAGTTGTATGAAAGAAGACTTAAAGAAGATACTAGCTGCATTAGTTACAATGAAGCACAAAATTAGATTGACAACATGCAAGCAAGAATGAAAGCACCAAAAAACTCCTCAGATTGTAAGGAGATTAGAAGTCATACTAAAGATCATGTGGAACCATCCAAGAATGAGCACAAGCCAGTAGATCAAACTTGTTATGCATGTAACAAGCATGGACATATAGCAAGAAACTATACAGAGGTAAGACCTTTCAATGGTTACTATTATTGATGCAATCAATTTGGTCATAGAGCTATGAATTGTAAGACAAGTCAAAAGAACAAGACTCAACATAATTAGAGAAATCAGAATTAGCCAAATGTAAGAAGTTCTCAGAATGTTACATGTCAGATATGTAACTATATTGGTCACTCAGTAAGACAATGTAAAAAGGTGACCCATGTCAATGTGCCTTTGGACTTAAGATTTTGGAGACTAGCAGAACCTATGTACAAGAATGCACTAGTTGATTGTTTGCTGAGTAAAAGTTAGAAATTATCAGTGATAGTCTAGTTTTTGCAGCAAGCATTAATGGAAAAATTTCTACTTTAAAGTACACTAAAATTTTTATATCTCTCATTGCATTCAAATTTAGAGTGATTAGAGAGAAGAAGAGCCCTAGCATTTGATAGAAAAGGATTACAGATTGATTCAATAGTGATTAGCAGTGCATTTGATCAGTTGGAGAAACCCTAATCTGTCACATCGATTCAAAAGTCTTCAAGATCTTTTGGAAATCAATATACAAGTACATAATGATGACTCCCATTGTATTTGATGTGGTGGAGAAGAAGAGATATGTGTTTAAGATGCACGCATTAAAGTCCACACTAGATGACCTAGAAGGTGCATTCTCCCACACTCCCATGGGTCTTATGCATGTGGAATATATTAGGGCATACATATATTGAAAGAAGGAACTAGTAGGTTTGGATAGAATAAGAGCGCACATGGAAACAATGATGAAACCTAACAAAACCTTCATGGATGAGTATGCACAGTTGGATAATCATTCTATAGTGGAATATGCTATGACATATGAGTTCTATTAGTCAAAATGGATCAAGATCCTACTCAATAGGATCCATGATGACCTATTTTGGATAGGTGAAGTACTAGTTAGGATAATAGGAGATCTAATTCATGAGATGACTGGTCTCTCAAGGACTAGAACCATTCTTTTAGCAGGAAACAACACCAGAAAACTTATAGAATAGTCTTGCAAATCAAGAAGTGATAGGTGTGGAATGCCAATGGAGACTATAGAGGAGAAAATGATCAAATTGATGTCCATGATATTGTGATACAGGTTTCAACACACCAGCAGAGTAAACAGTGTGTTAGTTGCCACCATTCTAGCAGCAATAAGGATGGTAAGAGAGAATGGAGAGTTTAATATGTATGAAATCTTGCATACATAGCTGATAGACAACATAAGATCCATTAAGGATGACAAGACCAAGATATTTAGGTTTGGGTCTCTAATAATCTACATGTACTTCCATATTCTTTGAAAGGTGTTTGATTTGTATCTAGACAAATCTATTCCCACCATGCCTAAGATATCCTTTAAGGAATCCATAGAAAGTACCCTTAAGGATTACATGACACTTGAATTAAATATATTTAGGGAAAAAATGCAGATGAAATATAGAATTCTAGAGAGTATTGTTGAGAAATACAAGGACACAATTTGTTTCATGGTAGAGATTGATACAACATGCATGGAGGTTGTTGAACCAAGAATGAAATGGATTCATCCACTGGGATATGAAGTTGAAGAGCCTATTCTAGAGGCTTATGCTCAAGTTCTATTATCAACACCCAAGGACCCCAATGAACCTAGATGAGGGACTTATGAAGAGAAAAAAAGAGAAGTAGATACTATATTGAACAACGAAACAAGAAAAAGAAAAGTTGTCAAGGTTACTTCAGAGATTTTGAGAATTCATGGAGTGTCTCAAGAAGAGCTAGATAAAGCAAGGAAAGATAATATTGCTTTGTAATTAGAGAGCGTAGCTGCAGCAAAGACACAATCTGATGACTCAAAGATGAAGGTGAAAATTGAGAAATATGATGATCAAAAGGGTAAAATAGATGATACCCCTTTTGTGCCCAAGGAACCTATTGACCTTACTATTCCTCCTGAGTATAAGCCAATGCCTAAGAGGAAGAAAGAGATTAGCACTGGTCATCCATCCTCGTGAGTAACAAGTTAAATGAAGAATACTCAAGCACTCCCATAAGTAAGCTTCAAACCTAGTCTAAGTGTGTTGAGTACAAGGATCATTGATGAAGGAAGGATAGATCAAGTAGGGAAGTTCTATGAGAAGTATAGTGAAATTGACAAGTTATAAATTCTTGGAATGATTGTCAAATATATGCTAAAATTCAAAAAGATAGTCCTAAAACTAAAGACTATGATTCTAGATAATATGTGGAACATCCTAGAATTCCAAAAGGGACAAGCCATTGAAGAGGACCTAAGGATAAGGGAAAATACCTTAGATGAAACCCTCCCAGTATGCTCACTAGAAGAGAAGAAGTTATTGTTAGATCTCATGAAGCCACATCTTAGAACCAAGTCAAGGACCCTGCATATAATGGATAAAAATTATAAATTAGTAGCTAAAGAGATAGAGAAAGCCTTTGAGAAGGTATTCTTGAATAGGCACATGTACCCATCTACTGTGCCCACATCTTAAGTGCCCTCAAAGGAAGTCAAGGTGGTAGATCCCACTAATGCTTCAGTGACAGGTGCCTAGGACTCATCACCTATAGTTGAAACACAAACAAAGGCAGATAAGTCTGCGCCCATGACAGAGTCACTAAGGATAGCACCATTATCATTGATAATGTAGAGAGAGCCATTGCAGCCACAGATAAAGACCTGGACAAGTTTGAAGAACCTTTTATGAGTACACAAGAAGCTAAAAATTTATGTGGTAACAATTATCCCAATCTACAAGAAATACTGATTGAAGATATGACAAAAGTGGAAGAAGAAAAGAAAGAAGAAGAAAAAGGAAAAGAAATAGAAAAATAAGAAGAAAAGAAAGAAGAAGAAAAAGAAAAAGACAAAGAAAAAGAAGAAGAAAAGAAAGAAGAAGAAAAGGTGGAAGAGGAAAAAGAAAAAGAAGAGGAAAAAGGAAATGAAACAATAGATAAGCCATCTTTTGAAATACTAAGCAAAGTAAAGCTAGAATTGATGGATAGTACTCCTATCACTCCCTCAACATCATTGTTGTCAAGCTTAACACCTGACTTGACTATTTTGGATTCATGGGGAAAAGAAGACTTGATCAAGTTTAGTGTCTTAGCTATGGAGAAGGCCAAGGAGAAATAGGTAATGAGGAATCCCCTCCTTTTAGAATTAGTAAACATCCTGAACAACTTGTTACCAACATACAAGAAAGTGTCCAAGGTACACTCTGTTGATGATGTAAGTGCAATTATTTCATAGTTTAAGAATAATTTCTCTAGCTTGGAAAAATCAGCATCATTAGTTGTAGAGGAGAAGTATATGTAGAAAAGATTAAATGAGTTGGTCAGTAACTTCTCACTAGACCTTAGTTCAGTCAAAGTTGGACAAGAAACTTTGAACGAGTTTGCAGCAAAAGGAAGAAAAATTATTGCTGATTGTATGAATCAAGATAAGTTGACAACCAACCACTACAAGAAGATTCAAGAAGTAGAGGCCATGATTTATAAGGTGAGGTAGTTAGTAGAAGATTCCTCTACTAATATAAACATGTGCAACAATGTATATCAGGTACAAATTGACAAAATTGAGAAGACAAAAAAAGAGATGTCAAAGATAAGGGCTAGGCAGACTCAGGTTATAAAAGCTCTCGCGCCCTCCCTAGATGTGTTGAATCACAATATCAAGGAGATTAATGCCACCATGGTTACATATTATCAAGGTCCTAGTTCAGATTTGGAGAAGATGGAGAAACTGCAATATGCCTTATGCATCCATCTCCAAACAATCAATGCTTTGATTACATTTTGGAAGCAAGAGATCCAAAATTTATAGATTGCATATGCGGATGTACTTTTAGTGTAAGTACTTGTACATTTTTAGTTTTTTAACACCTTTTTCATTAATGTCAAAGGGGGAGTATGTATAGAATATGGAGCTATAACTATGATATAAGGGAGATATAAGATAGAATATGATTAAGTGTTTTTTGTATTAAGGGACAGTTAGTAACTTTCCCATATTCCTTTGTTGCCATCAATGACAAAGGGAGAGATTGTTGGAAAGTTGACTATACTGGTGTATATGACTTAATATAGTGTTTTCATTATGGAAAAAAAATCATATAGTGTTTTGGAGTTAGTGCACTTGATAAGAAGATCAAAATTTGGTTAAGTGTTGAAGACTAGACAGTGTACAGAGTACCTGAAGATCATAGCGTCAGCACACATTCATACGATAGAATTATGGTATGCATCCTAGAAGTTAAGTTGATAAGATCATATTCATGCTACATCTAAGAGTGCATGATCAGAATATTTAGTATGAGGAAGATACAGTGAGTTCAAGTTGCACAGATGGTGAATGTTAGAGAAGAGTAGTGCAAGCAGCCGACTGTTGATATTTTGGTTAGCATTTATATTATAAAGTTGTAAAGGCTATGCACCTATTGTAATTAGGTTTCTGACATGTAATTAATTTTTTTTTAAACACGCTTGAGCCAATTCAATTGGAAGCATTGTATGTAATTGGTTATAGGGATGACCTAGTTAATAATTGTGTATGCACATATAAATATGAGATGTGCCCATTGTAATTGGTATGCGAGTTGAGATAGAGTTGATAGAAGTAGAGTAGAAGTATGCAAAGAGTTGTTAAGATGTAATAGAGCTTTGCAAGAGGTCAAAGCATCATCATATCAAGGGAACTGATCAGACAAGCAGTTTCACAATGTCAGTTCATCCAACATATATAGTGTATATCTGAGATCAGAAGGTTGTAGCCTTCACCATTTGAGCAGTGAGCTCTAGGAAACTGAGTCCACACTCCTAATAGGGTTATTGTAAGAAAATCCTAATAGGGTCTGACCCTTGACCAGGTCACTGTACTAAATATATTGTAAAGAAACTCCTAATAGGGTTAAGGATCTTGTAACAAGGATCATAAAACACTAGTACAAAATATTAGTGGGTGTCAATTCCCACTGGGGTTTTTACCTATTTGGGTTTCCCTGTAACCATATTGGTGTTATGTGTTATTTTCCTCTATGTTGTTTATGTTAATATTCATTTCAGTACTTAATCATTCAAGTTAAGATTAAAGAGCTAAGAAAAAGATTTAATTCAGTGAACACTGATTCACCCCCCCTCTCAGTGTTCCCATTCCTAACATTAAATGATGGCATTGATTTGAGTGAAGCTAGAAATAATGATTTGACAACCAACTGCCACTAAAATCTGCAACTCTTTAAAACATCATTAACTTCCTTTAAGTGGCACCCCTCACTCATGTTTAGGATCCCTTTCACTGCAATTGAAATCTTCATTTCAGATTTACCCTGTGGTTTCTATATTTTCTAAACTACACGTACTTCAAACCAAATAATAACTTTACTACCCATTACATTGTCCACCTCCTAGGCTATCACATCATTCCTTTATATTACCATCATTTCCTCTTTAACTCCTTTGAACTATTTTGAACCAAAGTTCAAATAGGTTCGAAGTGGTTCGCTACTAGATAATGATGTAGACCAGGGCCCCACCTACATTTTCCAACATTAGAAAAATAATCTTTAGTTGAACTGGTTTGAACTACTTTGAACCAGAGTTCAAAGAGGTTCAAAGTGGTTCATGAGAAGGATTGGACTTAGGAAAAACTTGACCGAGGATTGCCAAATTTGAACTAAGAGAACTCAGAGGTTACACCTTGGTGATTTAAAGGCTAGGAAAACCTTTGAGAGCTATTGATGAAAGACTAAAAAATGAAAGACACCAAACTAGGTTTTAAAAGAACTAATGATGAAAGGGTCGAAGATACTTTTTTCATGGAAATTCTAACTAACCCTAACACTTCTCTAATCAACATCCAATCTTCCCTGCTAAAAATATTCATAATCATTCATGCTAACCATCTCCCCTTTTGACATTCATGGAAACATCTAGATGAAAAACCATCTAGTCCCATCCTATCAATATTAATCTCCCATCAATATATTTCTTCCTCATCTACTTGTACACACTCTCAAACTTAATTCTCTCCCATTAATTTTACTCTTAATATTTTTCATGTATACCTCTCTCCTATTGACATCAATGACAAAGGTGTGAATATATCAATTCTCTAAGTTCAATCATCTCCAATACAATCTACAAAAGTGTGGTTGAGTATCCAAAAGTACTATAGAAAACTTGTGACTAAGAGTCCTTAGTGACTCACTAACGTAGACCAAGGTAGGGAGGATCTAATTAAGGACAATCAAACCTTTCAAATTTAGGATTATACAGTGAAAAAATCAACACAATAAGATGTTTCAACTCAAATTTTCATTAACATGCCCAACTATAAGGCCTTTTGGATTAGGGCTAGTTACAATCAAAAACAAGTTCTTCAAGATCCACATAGATGCAATATAGTCTTAGCTACTTCAGCTCTGAAACAATCAACAACTGATGGAAACCCTAAGGAAGATCTAAACTTAAGCTTGCAAGTCTCCAAGCAATCTCCTTATCTCCAAGTGTGCAAACCACTAGCTCTGCTACAAACAACTATCAGATAAAAATCTTATCTGAAAGATCATGCAAGATCTTTTCCATAAATTCACCAACTGCAGCTTTCAAAACCTTAGATCTGATCTACCAAGTCATCAAGATATGTGACCTCTAAGTCCCCCTAAACAACTACCCAAACACCCTTTTAAATAGTAGTCATTAGCCAAAAGTTGGCTGAATTAAACCCTTAACTCATCCTAACAATTATTAAATGCAATACAAGTCAGCTTGTAAGTCACCTTACAAACATTTAATACAACATGTCGGCCTATAACAATAGCTACCAACAATAAATGCACCAATTTGACTCAACAAATCACACAGAACTCTAGTCACTAAACCAGAACTACTGAGCAATAGTGAAATAACCGAGCATGCTAGGCATTACTGAGCACCAGTGTCGACCAAGAACCACAAGCATCATCGAGTAACACTTTCACTAAGCACCAAAGATTACTAAGTTCCTTCAATGACTGAGCTTCCTTTAATGACTAAGATTGTCGGTCAAGGCTGCAACCGAGTAACACTAGCCAAACAAAAAACTCCCATGCAATTTCACCGAGGACCAATAATTCCCCTACATCAGACACCCATAGTTCCAAAAGATGGTCATATGTGAGAAGAACATCTTCTAGGATTCAACACATAAACCACAAACTGGTTCTTTACATACAAGTCCTCCACCTTCTTAGTTTGCATACTCTTCCACTTTAGCTTTCTCTATCTCTTCAAGTCTTTTCTTGACAACACACAAGTTTGTTCTCCATAATGATCATTCATTTTCTCTGGATCCACCAAATCAACTCAGTGACCACTACTAAGGCTTTTCCTACCGAGCATTATATCCATCAAAGGCATCAGGGAAAACTTCATGTCATTCTTCTCAATAGTAAACACATTCCTAACATAGTTATAAATAGCCCTGCAATCATATTGCCAAGGTCTACCGAGCAATATATGACAACTATCCATATCCTCAATGTCACAAAGCAAAAGATCCTTATAGTGGCTAATCTGAATATCAAAGAAGCATTGTTCTCTCACTTCCAGAGCATGATCATCTTGCAACCAACCAATCCTATAAGGATGTGGATGTTTCATTCTATTCAAGCCAAGTTTCTGAACCATGTCCTCAACAATAAGGTTATCAATACTACCACTATCAATAATAACATCACAGAGTTTACCTCCAGACTTGCATTGAGTCTTGAACAAGTTACTCCTCTGATAAGGTTCATCCTTTTTACCGAGCAATGTTCACTGAAGCAGCAAGTTCTCTGATTTAGGTTCATTCTGAATGTTCTCATTCATCACAGTAGTTCATCGATCAACCTTCTTCTATGTACACTCAAAATAATGGTGTCCCTCCTCTCCATAATTATAACAACTACCTTTAAAGATAACTCTACTTTTCTTCTTCATTGGTTCCACAAGTTTCTGTTCACCTTCTACATCAGTCAGTTTATCCTTCACCGAGTGACCAACTTTCTCCTTCCCTCGGGAGTTACCATGTTGTTTCCTCTTCAACTTATCTTCTACCTTCAGAGCATATTGATAAGCATCTTCAATAGAATCAATCCTCAACATACCAAGCTCATCCTAAATATTGAATCTTAGACCATTCACATACCAAGCTACCTTTTCCTTACCAATTTCTCTATGTCCAGACCGAATAGTAAGTTTGTAGAACTCCTTGGTATAATCTTCAATAGACAAATCCTTCTGTTTCAGATTCTACAACTTCTTAAACAAGTCAAGCTCATAGTCAACCAGTATGAACTTAGCTTTCAACTGAGTCACCATCAACCTCCACCAATTGATCTTTGTTTCACCTTCATCTTCTCTATCTCTTTGTAGTTCTTTCCAACAAAGAGTGGTATGTCCTTTCAAATTTGTCTTTTCCAATCTCACCTAAAGAGGATCTTCAATTTCTTCCACCTCAAAGAAATCTTCAAGTTCACCAATCCAATCAATCATATTCTTAGGTTTCAAGGTACCAGAGAAAGTAGAAACTTCCATTCGGTAACTGTTACTTAACCAAGCTCCAGATCTATGCAATTGAGCAGTTCTATGTTTGCCAGATCTATCTCTCTAGTCATCACCACTAGATCTAGCAGCTTCAAAGTCTTCAACAACTTCCTCATAGCCATCCTCACTACCAACATTCTGAGGTACACCAGCAACAACTCTCATGATCTTGGTGACCATGTCATTCTTCATCAACTCTATCTCAGATCTGACATACGATCTGACTTTCTTATAAATCTTTGATTCCATAGCATCAAAAAGACCTGCAATAGCTCTAGGGTCCAACCTTATCAAAGGCATCCTTAAAGATAAGAGAAACCCTCCACAACAAACCCTACACCAACCACCTTGTGACAATCTCCAAGTTGCATGCAAGTCAGATCGCAACCTTGCACAAATAACTAGGGTGTGATTTCACAAGTTCAATGCCACATATCCTCAATTTAGATTGCACACAATCTCTTCACCAACAAGATCAACTTCACAAGATCAACCTTGCTAGGTCAACCTTTACTCTACAAAGTCAACTCAGCTCTCATACCACCTAACATAGACCAAGGTAGGGAGGATCCAACTAAGGATGATCCAGCCTTGCAGCTTTAGAATTAAACAATGGAAACCTCAACAAAATAAGATGTTTCAACTCAAATTTTAATTAACATGCCCGACTGTAAGGCCTTTCGGGTTAGGACCAGTTACAATCAAAAATAAGTTCTTCAATATCCACACAGATCCAATACAATCTCAGCTAGTTTATCTCTGAAACAATTAGCAGCTAATGGAAACCCTAAGGTAGATCTAAACTTGATCTCACAAGCCTCCAAGTAATCTCCTTATTTCCAAGTGTGCAAACCACTAGCTCTACTATAAACAACTATCATATAATAATCTTATCTACAAGATCATGCAAGATCATTTCCACAACTTCAACTCTAGCTTTTAGAACCTTAGATCTGATTCACTAAGTCTACCAAGTCATCAAGATCTACAATCTCTAAGTCCCCCTAAACAACTACCCAAACACCCCTTTAAATACTAGTCATCATCCACAAGTCAGCTGGATGAAAACCTTAACTCCTCCTAACAATTATTAAATGCAATACAAGTCAGCTTATAAATTTCCTTACAAACATTTAATACAACATGTTAGCCTATAAAAATAGCTACCAACAATAAATGCACCAAGTCAGCTCAACAAATCACAAAGAACTCCAGTTGATAAACTAGAACTATCAAGCAACAGTGAAATAACCAAGCATGCAGGGCATTGAAAAGCACTAGTGTCGACCGAGCACCACAAGCATCAGTGAGTAACACTTTCACCAAGTGCCAGATATTACTAAGTTTCTTAAGCGACCGAGCTTCCTTCAATGACTGAGACCATTGGTCAAGGCTACAACCAAGTAACACTGGCCAAACAACAAACACCCCTATAGTTTCATCAAGGACCAAGAATGCCCATACCTCAACCTTGGATGCCCCTGCATCACTCAGCTCGAGTAAATATATTCCCCATAGGAGAAGCATTAAGCATATAGTCTAGATAGGTATAGTGCCTTAATCATGTTGGACTGATGCATTCCCACATCAATTACTCTAAAGAGGGTTGGAGAATAAATCCAAGCATAACTCTCAAATACTCAAAATTATCCTTAGCCAAAGGTTTTGTAAATATATCTGTTATCTACTCCTCTATACTAATATCTAGTCCAATTTGATTTCTTTTTTTGCAACCTTCTCTCTCACAACATGATACTTTATTGCAATATGTTTGGTCTTTGAGTGTAATAATGAATTCTTTGACATGCGAACTATAGTTCTATTATGACAATGTATGATAATAGGCTCAATGAATTCAATTCCAATATCCATCAACATATGCTTCATGCAATGTTAATCTTTTCATACTTCATCTGTAGTCTTTGGTTCAACTTGAGATATTAAACATAGTTCTTCATTTACCTTCTTCTTTGTCATAACTCCTTTGTTTGCGCTTCTAATGATTTGATTTGTATGGTTATTTATTGAAACATATTTAGGTGTTCCTAGTTTAGCTCTGACATCTTCTTTAGGTGCTGATTCAGGCTCAACTCTCAGTTCTAATCTAAATTCTTCAATCTGCAAATCATTGTCAGTTTCATAAAATAATTCTGGTTCATCATTCTGATTAATGTTAATCCTTTATATTTTATTTTCATCTTCATCACAATAAATAATATCTCTTGAATTATGAACTTTTCATCAACCTTCATTAGTACTCTCAACAATAGTGCTCAATCTTTGATTAGAACATCTGTATACTTTAATTTTCAATGAATAACCAATAAAAATTCCTTCATCACTTCTAGCATTATACTTTCCAATATCATCATCTCTTTTGATATAACATTTACTTCCAAAGATTCTAAAATATTTCACACTAGGTGTATGTCCAAACCATAGTTCACTAGGATGTCTTACCAGTACCTTGTCTAATATGAACTCTGTTCATCATGTAAACTATGGTGTTCACCGCTTCTCCTCAAAATATATGTGATACAATACCTTTAAGCAACATAGCTCTAGCTACCTCATTAACTAATGTGTTCCTTCTTTCTACTATACCATTCTATTGTGGTGTTGTAGGCGCTAAAATTGATCTCTTAATTCCATTGTCTTCACAAAAGATATTAAACTCATTTGAAGTAAGCTCTCCTGATCTATCAGATCTCAAACATTTAATCTTCAAGCCTAATTCATTCTCAACTCTATTTTTCAATAACTTAAACTTCTAAAATGCTTCATATTTTCCTTTAAGAAATGAAACCCATATCATTCTTCTATAATCATCAATAAAAAGCATGAAATATATTTCACCATAGAATCCTTTTGTTCTTGTAGGTCTACACTTGAGTCTATGTGCACAATCCCCAATTTGACTGATGTTTTAAACATTTTTCTCAAGAATGAATTCTTCCTCTATTTAGCCATACCACATTCATTGCAAACCATGTTAGTAGGCTTCACAATCTTAGGAAAGTTTCTAATTGCATTTGATGAGCTTATCTTCCCAATGCTATCAAAGTTGATATGACAAAATCTCTTATGCAAAATGTCATCCAATTTAATACTCAAACATGTCATTTCTCTAGGACACAACTGAAATACATTACATTTTGTCATTATACTTGTTCCAATTATTTTTCCATCACTTTCTTTAATAAAACAAGTCTTCTCCATTAAATATAACATGTCTCCTTTGTCCATAAGTTGTCCAACATTCAAAATATTATATTTCAATCCATCAACAAAGTAGACATCTTTAGTGTTAGTTTTTCCACCAAGTGTAATAGATTATTTTACCTTAATCTCACATGGTGCATTATTTCCAACTCTAAATATTCCTCCATCATAGCTATCAAGTTCAACAAATTTATCTACTTCTCCAAGCATATGATGAGAACATCCACTTTCAATAATCCAATCATAATTTTTTGTTCTACACGTGAAACTATAACTTTTTCTTCTCTTAATTCTTCTTCATCAGAATTTTCATCTTTAATAGCAACAAATGCTATGTCATCTTCATTTTCATCATCACTTTCTAAAATTTTTACATCTTTAAATGCAATTTCTTCTTCTTCATCAACATAACAATATTTTTTCAGTCTTAGGTTTATAAGTTTTCCTATATTTGATCATATTTTCTCTCTTAGGAAATTTAGATGTAAAATGACCAAATTATTTGCATGTCAAACAAGAAAAATATTTCTTACCTTTAGGTTCTCTCCTTGCAATCAGTGCCATTACATCATTGGATTTTCTTTTGTCTTCTTGCTTAGCTGCCTAATCTATAACATAATATCCACTAGTACTTTCACTTCTTGTCAACATAAGTATGTCCTTTTATACACTAAAAGGTATTTCCACTCTAGGTGTAGCTTACTTTTTTTCAATAAGTCTAGTGGTTGTATCAGGCATTAATAGGTTGATCTTTTGGTGCAATGATAACCACTTCTTGTAACAAGTGGTATCAGAGCTTGGTCATAGGTTCAAGTCCCCTTATGTAATGCTAAGGGGGAGATTGTTTGAAAAATGGTCAGCGCTCCCCTCTGTTAGAATAACTGAGAGGGGGGGTGAATCAGTTAGATCAGTTATCCTATAGTCCCAAACCTTAAGATGTAATTTTAAAAACAATTTCAACAAATTTTGCAACTTGGTAACAAAAACTCTTAAACTATCTGTGACTTTACTGATTACTAGTTAATTAACTAACAATAATTACCGATCAAATCAAATATGCAGTATGTAAAGTAATAAAATAAAGAAATCATCATAGAAACACATAAAAAAATGATTTAACATGGAAACCCTATTAAGGGAAAAACCACCTGGGACCGGTAACCCAAAATAATTTTCACTCTTTTCAAGTGAGCTCGGTGAAGAGCCAACCCTGTTAAAGGTTACAAACACACTGTTCGGTGTGACCTTGTCAGAGGATTTAGGACTAATAGTTATCATTCAACCAAAATTCACTATGGGATTGATAGGATAAAAATCTACATTCATTGAATGACATGGTGGATAACATAAGATGGTTAAGTTCACTTGGTTAAGAGATTTTTCTGAATTAATGGTTAAATTGAAACAGTAGTGTATCTAATTACAATACAACTTATCTTTCATATGTTTAGATCTATTCTAAGCCCATAAAAATCCTTTGATCAATATATCAATTCACTTCCTTAACTTACTTTCACTCAGTAATAGCTCTTTAATACTCAGTACTGTTCTACAGTTTGGTTCTCCTTCAACTAGTCTGATCAGGCATGCATGAAACTGTTGGAGATTTTCTAGCAAGCCAGTACTGACTATATGTTTGTCATTGATGACAACATATGGTAAGTAGAATGCATGAAATAATTATGCAATAAGCCTTGAGTATATGAAGCATGGACATGTTATCAGCATGATATCATGGATGCAGAGGTTAACTGTTAGTATAGACAGTTGTGTAGCACCTTGTGTCAGCAGTGTTCCTAACAGAGTTACATGCAGTGTTTCTATGAATGATTTTTTGTATAATTATCATGAAGACTTGTGCACTTGGATATGTGATGAAGACATGTTAATAATCTTTCAGTCATGGATGCAGAGTCTGATGATTAGTAGAAGTGAAGTTATGAAGTCGCTATTCACTAGTTGTAGTTTCCTATTTTTATCTAGAAGAGCCAATAGATAATTCATTAGTATAGGAGTTGTGACCATAATTTTGGTATGCACCCTTGGATTAATGATCAGAGAAGAGTTAGTGATGTTTGGTTAAGAGCACATGACATAATTCATCTTGAGAAGAAAGTATCAGTTATTTTTGGAGAGCCAATAGTGTGTAGCATGTGCCTACACTTATTGATTTCGACAGGTCCCAATTCATGTTTCTTGCTTAGTAGAGATGACTGAGATGTTGTAGAAGATTGTTATTATTTCTCTATTATGATTTCAAGATGGTTCTAATAGGCTGACTTGATTATTTCACTTAGAGGAAAGATATTTATAGGCAATCATTTGTGATTACTAAGGCATGGTTCAGAGTTGATTATGAAGAGCAGAGAAGAGTATGCAAATTGTTGAGCCATCAACAGAAGGTCTATGTGACCAAGTAAAGAGTTTGTGTTATACATTGGAACTAATCCAGATAACATGTCAAAGCACAACTCACCAAGATCCATATATAGTGTGTCTCTATTATTCAGAAGGTTGTAGCTTTCACCCCTTTGAGAAGTGTCCTCTTAGATAGTGCATCCTCACCCCTATCAGGGTTAATTTTAAAATACTCCTAACAGGGTTTGACCCTTGACCAGGTCTCTGTACTAAATATAATGTAAAGCAACTCCTAACAGGGTTAAGGATCTTCTAACAAGGATCATAGTACACTAGTGCATATTATTAGTGGGTGTCAATTCACACTATGGTTTTTACGTATTTGGGTTTCCCCATAACCAAAATATTAGTGTTGTGTTCAAGTGTTCTTTCATTGTGTTTATGCTTTATGTTAAGTATACTTAATTGGATAAAGAATTGAAACTTGTAGATAACTGATTCACCCCCCCCCCCCCCCCAGTTATCTCTTGGGACTATTCCTAACAATTTGTATTAGAGCCAAGTGCCTCGGAGAGAAATTTTAACAGCTTGAGGTTGATCAGATGGAATTCTTGAGAAAAGATAGTCCTAAGTTTGATGGAGAGAATTATCTTGATTGGAAGAACAAGATGATGACACATTTGCAATGCTTTTATTTTGAAGTTTTTGAAGTGGCTATCAAAGAAGTTCATATCTCCTCCCTAGTAGATTTTGCAAAGGATGATGCTACTAGCAAGTAGAATGATTTTTTCCATTAGAATGCAATAGAAAAAGAAGCCCTTATCAATTCCCTATCTGACAGTGAGTTCTCAGAGATAAAGAAAGTAGACACAACCTACAAAATATGGAAGCACCTAGAAGACATGTTTGAAGGAGATAAACAAGAAAAGGATGTGCACATAAAAACATGGAAGAAATGAGACAATACATTAGAGATGCTACCTGAAGAAAAAATCAAAGCTTACAATCAAAGGATCAATGAGGTAGTTGCTGGAATCATGAACAATGGTGGAGAGATCTCGAAAGAAGACATTATGGATAAATTGATGACTACTCTCACTGTAGAATATGAAAACAAGATCAACACCCTTGATGAGACCATGCAACTTACATCAAATTTCAAGAGAGATACCTTGATCAGCAAAATCTCAGCTTTTGAGATTTTAAGATTGAAGACAGAACCTAAAAGTGAGATAGACTTCAAAGCACCAGTCCATGGTAAGAAATCTACAAACACTTCTAGTAATTTTGATGATGAAGATGAAGAGAAAACACTAGATGATTTAATTGCTATGATTGCTAAAAAAGAAAAGAAAGGAAAAGGAAAATATGAAGGTCAATTACCATTTAAATGCTTTTCATGTAATAAGGTTGATCACTTTGCATCTAAGTGTCCTACAAGAGCTAAAAAGCTCAAAAATGACTACAAGCCTAAATACTCAAAGGAATGTTACTATGCTAGAGATGGAGTATCAGATAATGATTCAGCTAAAGAAGAAATTGGATTCATTTCTATTATAGAGAAAATGAATAATGATATAGTTCATGAAGATGAGAAAAAGGAACAAGAGCTAGCATTGATTTCACAAGCTAACATAATGACAGACTTGATTATAGATAGTGGTTGTTCACATCACATGATAGGTGATAAAGATGGATTTTTTCATTTGGACAAATACAATGGTGGCATGGTTAGATTTGGAGATAACACTCCTAAACCTATACTTAGTAGAGGAGCTATCACATTGGATGGAAAGAACAACATTGATGATGTTCTCTATGTAGATGGTTTGAAACATAACCTTCTTAGTGTTGGGTAGTTACTTGAAAAAGGTTATTAGTTGGATTTCAAAGATAACAAATGCATCATTAAAAACAAGGATGGTGTTATGATTGCATTAGGTTCAAAGACCAAAGGTAATGTTTTCCAACTCAATTCAGAAGCAAGTTGTTTTGTTACTAAAGTTGATGACAGTTGGTTGTGGCAGAAAAGACCATGTCATATCAATTTTGATAGCATAGTAAATATAAGCAATGTAAAGGTAGTAAGATATCTACCTAGCATAGAAAAGACATTTGATACTATATGTAGGGAATGTGTGATGGGAAAGAATGTGAGAAACTCATTCAGAAGTAAGCACAATTTAGCAGAGAATAGGTTGGATCTGATTCATACAGACCTATGTGGTCCAACTCAAACAAGATCATACTATGGTGAAAGGTATTTCATTTTGTTTGTTGATGACTATACTAGAAGGATGTGGGTTGCATTCTTGAAAGATAATTCAGAAGCATTTGATAAGTTCAAAATATTCAAATCTAAGGTTGAGAATGAATCTGGACTAAAGATAAAATATTTGAGATTGAATAGAGGAGGAGAATTCACCTCTGACAGATTCTATGAGTACTACAAAGAACATAGCATAAAGAGACAGTTAAGTGCACCTAGAACCCCTCAGCAGAATGGAATTACAAAAAGAAGGGATAGGATCATTGATGAAGGGTGCTCCCCTTAATACCACAAACACATAACAGAAATAGAGAAACAACAACAATATGCAAGAACAGAAAATTGGCTTCTTATTATCTCCACAAATGTGGAATTACAAACTTTCAGAATTACAATATGCAAAGCCACATGGGCATTCCCTTATAATATTCTGTAGGACAAAGCCTCGAGCTATTACCCAGATCTACTACCCAGAACTATTCTGAACTGCCTAAGACAATAATACAGCCTTCCTTATATAGGCAATTTTCCACCGCCTGGGAAGGTTCCAGAAATTTAGCCCATAGGGCCGACCAAACTTAGAATTATTTTATTTTTCAATTTATTACATCAAAGTCAGCTCAAAATAAATTTTGAAACCCGAACAGAAATTTTGAAGAAAAATCATTTTCTGCCATTTCAGGTGACCCAACTTCCGAAGACCATAAGTCATCACCAGTTGACCCGATTGACTATTGTAACCCCATTTCGGAAAGGGCGCGAGGAGCTCTACAACACCTAAATTAAGCAAGCTTCATTCAGCCCAAAATTCGACCTAATCCGGGGCCTCTAAAGCCTTCAAAACCGAGTTCAAAGTTTCTGCACCCTGTTTCCAAAATCAAAAATTTTCAATATCTTCAAAACCAGACTTGATCTAGCCATGAAACTTTACTGGCAGGCTGGTATGACAGAGATGAACCTCCACATGTGAAATCAGAACATTCCGAGATCGTATGACCAACTTACTAAAAATAGAAAGTTTCTAGAAAATAGCAGCTCTGCACAAGATAGCCCTTATTGAAAAGCGAAAACAAATATTTTTGGGTGATGCAAGATTGCTCTTACACCCAGGATGCTCCTGCATCAGACACCCAGGGTAATTTGAGAAGTGACCCTGTCACGACTCAGGTGTGCAGAGGAAAACCAAGATGGTTAACCTCCACCCTTGTTAGCCATGATGAATCTTCAATAGGTCATCCTTTCCACTTGACCAGATATTCTTCATATGTCCTGTTCCTTGTGCTTCTGCCAACACAACTGTCCAGTATATCTTCGATCTCCTTAGTGTCCGAACTAGTTGCTGGAATACTCCACTGTGCTGCTGTGATCTCATCTTCAACACCTCCTTCATGATACTCTGTCAAATCTGAAATATTAAACACTGGTGAAATATTTAGCTCAGTAGGCAATTCTACCTCATATGCGTTTCCTGAATCATGTTTCTTCAGTATCTTACATGGTCCAAACTTCTTCATTTTCAACTTGTTATATGTACCAACTGGAAACCGCTCCTTCCGCAAATGAACCATGACTTCATCACCAACTTGAAATTCCTTATACCTCCTTTTCTCATCTGCCTTAGCCTTATACTGTGCGTTCATCTTGGTAATATGCTTCCTCACCTCCCCATGGATGTTCTTCAAGTGTTCTGCAAAATCCTCAGCTTCAGCACTACTTATTTCTCCTTTATCTATCTTCCTCAATTCAGATGCATTTCTTGGACTACTTCCATATACAATCTAGAATGGTGATTTACCAGTACTTCTATTGACAGAATTATTGTATGCAAATTCTGCCTGTGATAAAATCAAATCCCATCCTGTTGGCTTATCTCCAACCAAACACCTCAGCAAATTTCCCAAACTCCTATTCACCACCTCTGTCTGTCCATCAATCTGTGGATGATGTGATGAACTGAACTTCAAATCTATCTTCAACTTCTTCCACAATGTACACCAGAAATATCCAACAAACTTACTGTCCCGATCTGAAACTATGGTCTTTGGCAAACCATGAAGTCTCACTACTTCTCTGAAAAACAATTCTACTACATGAACATCATCATTAGTCTTCTTGCAGGGAATGAAATGTGCCATCTTCGAAAATCTATCAACTACCACAAAAATTGAATCGTGTCCCCGCTGTGTCCTCGGTAAACCAAGAACAAAGTCCATGCTGATATCCTCCCAAGGCTTCTCTGGTACAGATAATGGATGATACAATCCTATATTCTGCTTCACTCCTTTCGCCATCTGACATACTCTGCAACTCTGTACAAACTTCTTCACATCTTGCTGCAACTGTGGCCAATAATAATTCTCACTAACCAAACCAAAGGTTTTATCACGACCAAAATGTCCAGCCAATCCTCTGCTATGCTTCTCCTTGATGAGATTCTCCCTCATAGAACTTCATGGAATGCACAACTGACTCCCTCTGAATAGCATATCATCTTGGATGATGAAATCCAACCATTTCATCCTGTCTAGAGTAACAGGTTCTGTACAAGCTTTCCAAGCTTCACCAAAATCAGGATCCTCTGGATATAAATTCTTGAGTTCCTTGAACCCAACCACTTCAATCTACATTTCTGTCAGCAATAGTTGTCTTCTGCTAAGAGCATCTGCAACCCTATTAGACTTTCCACTCCTGTGTTTCAAAACAAATGTATAACTCTGCAAAAACTCAACCCATTTCAAATGTCTTTGATTCAATTTTCCTTGACTATTCAAATATTGCAAAGCTTGATGATCCGTATACAAAACAAACTCCTTAGGAAGTAGATAATGTCTCCACTTCTTTAATGCCTGAACTATAGCATAAAATTCTTGATCATAAACAGAATATTTCCTCTTGGCATCATTTAACTTCTCGCTGAAATAAGCAACAGGTTTACCTTCTTGGCTCATAATAGCTCCTATTGCAGTACCACTAGCATCACAATCTACTTGAAACACCTTATTAAAATTTGGAAGTGCTAAAATAGGTTGTTCTGTAACTTTTTGTTTTAACAATTGAAAACTCTTTTCTGCCCCATTAGTCCACTTAAACTCTTTTCTATCCCCTCTCATTGTTTCAGTCAAGGGTCCACAAATACTGCTAAAATTTCTAATAAACTTTCTGTAAAAGCTAGCCAAACCATGAAAAGATCTTACCTCAGTAGCACTCCTTGGAGTAGGCCATTCAAGGATAGCTTGTACCTTCTCTAGGTCCATTTTTAGACCTTCTTCTAAAACTACAAATCCCAAATACACTAACTCTTTCTTCACAAAACTGCACTTCTTCAAATTAATCAACAATTTCTCTTTTCTCAACTTCTCAAATACCATACGAATATGCATCATATGCTCATCCAATGTCTTACTAAAGATCAAAATATCATCTAGGTAAACAATGACAAACTTACCCAGAAATTCTTTCACAACCTCGTTCATAAGCCGCATGAAAGTGCTCGGTGCATTGGTTAGCCCAAAAAGCATGACTAACCACTCATATAGTCCTTCCTTTGTCTTGAAGGCAGTCTTCCATTCATCTCCTTCTCTGATCCGAATCTGATGATATCCACTTTTCAGATCTATCTTTGAGAAATACACAGCTCCACTCAAACAGTCCATAATATCATCCATTCGTGGCAATGGAAACCTATACTTGATTGTGATCTTGTTTATTGCTCTGGAATCTGTACACATCCTCCATTCTCCATTCTTCTTTGGTGCTAATACCACTGGTACAGCACAGGGACTCAGACTCTCACGGATCAATCCTTTCTGTAACAGTTCATGTACTTCTCTGTTCAACTCCTCACTTTCTGCAGGTGTCATTTTGTGTGCTACCTTATTCGGCAAACTCGCTCCTGGGATCAAGTCCATCTAATGACTGATCTTCCTAACTGGTGGTAATCCATCAGGCACGTTATCGGATACAATATCCTAAAAATCATTCAACAAATCTACAACTTCTACAGGAACATCTTCTACTTCCTCTTTATCAGCTTTTGGAATTAAAGCAAAACATACATGCTCATGCCTCATACCATCTAGGAAATTTCTTCCATCAACAAAAGTTATCCTTGCATTACCACATACCTTTTCTTCAGTCTCCTTCAATGGTTTTAGCTTATGCCGCACTCCATCCTTTGTCAGGGAATAGGTATTCGCACGACCATCATGTACAGCACATCTGTCAAACTGCCATGGTCTACCCAACAACATATGACATGCATCCATAGATATGATATCACACAATACCTCATCTTGGTATCCGCCAATCTTGAACTTCACCAGGCATTGTTCATTGACCATGACCTTGTGGTCATCCTGTACCCAGGCAATCCGATATGGATGTGGGTGTTTCTATCTCTTGAGCTTCAACTTTGTCACCATCTCTTCTGACACCAAATTGTCAGTGCTTCCACTATCAATAATCACATCACAACATTTACCTTCGCACTTGCACCTGGTGCGAAACAGGCTCCTTCTTTGCTCAAGTTCATTCTCACCACTCAACAGGACTCTTCTGTTAATCAACGTTTCTCCTCTTTCAGCATCTTCAAAATTTGATGATCTGGCATCTTCATCTACATGTGCAACTCTAGCCTGGCCTTCATTTCTCCTGTCTATTTTGCCTTGGTGCTGAGGACATTCAAATGCCCTATGACCTTCTTCTCCATAGTGAAAACATGTTCCACGGAAGCCACCTCTTCCAGATCCTTGTCCTCTTCCTCTTCCTCTCTGATCTCTATTATTCTGATCCTGGAAGTGATTGGAATTATTTCCGCACTGATTCTGACTGCTACTGGCCTCATCCTTCTTTTTCGGATCTTCATTTCGGCCACCATATGACCATCCACCAGATCATCCACCGCAACCTCTTCCGTTTTGTCTGCTCTCAAACTTTTTGTTCAGCTTTTCCTCTACTTTTAGGGCAAACTGGTATGCCTCTTCAATACTGTTCATTCAAACCAGATTCAACTCCTCCTGAATGCTTGGCCTTAACCCATTAAGGTATCGGGCAACTTTCTCTTTATCAGCTTCTGCATGGCCTGTTCTGATGAGAATTCGATAGAACTCCTCTGTATACTCCTGAACAGATCTTCCTGCTTGCTTCAAACTTTGCATTTTCTTCAGTAGGTCAAGCTCATAATCAACAGGAATGAACTGTCACTTTAATTTATCCACCATCAGATCCCATCTCGTGATTTTCTCCTTTCCCCTTCTATTTCGCTCCAACTGAATCTCTTGCCACCATATCTTCGCATGACCTTTCAGTCTGGCCTTCGCAAATTTGACCCTATCAGGATCCTCAACATCTTCATACTCAAAATATTCTTCACATTCATTGATCCAGTCGATCAATTCCTCTGGGTTAAGATTTCCAAAAAATGTAGGAACCTCAATCTTAGGTCTTTTCCCAATCTTGGAAATCGCCCGAAAAAGTCTTTCTTCCTCCTGGTTCAAAATTTCAACTTCTCCTTCTTGATATTCTTCTTCGGCTTCATCCTCGCTTTCATCTCTGACATTAAGATTCATTCCTCTACGAATCTCTTCTTGCAATGCTCGCACTTGTCTCTGCAGCTCTCTAACCTCAGGTGTCACAGCACCACCTCTTCCGCCACGTTCTCTTCGTGGAGGCATTTTCGCGATGCGCGCTGAAACCCCAACCACAGTCCTGGTGCAAACTACCTCACAGTCGGCGATCTGTTTACACACTCAAGAAAACCTGCTCTGATACCACCTGATGAAGGGTGCTCCCCTTAATACCACAAACACATAACAGAAATAGAGAAACAACAACAATATGCAAGAACAGAAAATTGGCTTCTTATTATCTCCACAAATGTGGAATTACAAACTTTCAGAATTACAATATGCAAAGCCACATGGGCATTCCCTTACAATATTCTGTAGGACAAAGCCTCGAGCTATTACCCAGATCTACTACCCAGAACTATTCTGAACTGCCTAAGACAATAATACAGCCTTCCTTATATAGGCAATTTTCCACCGCCTGGGAAGGTTCCAGAAATTTAGCCCATAGGGCCGACCAAACTTAGAATTATTTTATTTTTCAATTTATTACATCAAAGTCGGCTCAAAATAAATTTTGAAACCCGAACATAAATTTTGAAGAAAAATCATTTTCTGGCATTTCAGCTGACCCAACTTCCGAAGACCATAAGTCATCACCAGTTGACCCGATTGACTATTGTAACCCCATTTCGGAAAGGGCGCGAGGAGCTCTACAACACTTGAATTAAGCAAGCTTCATTCAGCCCAAAATTTGACCTCATTCGGGGCCTCTAAAGCCTTCAAAACCGAGTTCAAAGTTTCTGCACCCTGTTTCCAAAATCAAAAATTTTCAATATCTTCAAAACCAGACTTGATCTAGCCATGAAACTTTACTGGCAGGCTGGTATGACAGAGATGAACCTCCACATGTGAAATCAGAACAATCCAAGATCGTATGACCAACTTACTAAAAATAGAAAGTTTCTAGAAAATAGCAGCTCTGCACAAGATAGCCCTTATTGAAAAGCGAAAACAAATATTTTTGGGTGATGCAAGATTGCTCTTACACCCAGGATGCTCCTGCATCAATCATCCTTGATACAGTGTGCACTACCATGTTTGATGGAAAAGTTGCACACACCTATTGGAGAGATATAGTCAATACAACAGTGTATACTATCAATATAATTCAATTGAGGCCTGGCACTGACAAGACACCTTATGAGCTATGGTTTGGTAATGTTACTAGAGTAAAATACTTTAGAATCTTTAGAAACAAGTGCTACATCAAGAGAGATGAAGCAGTAGGCAAGTTTGATGCAAGAAGTGATGAAGGTATTTTCCTTGATTACTCTACTAAAATCAAAGCTTATACATGTTTCAATTTAAGATTTAAAAATATCATTGAAAGTACTCATGTTAAGATTGATGAAAATTTTATGGTTCAAGAAAGATATCATGATTACTCACTTATGATTGAAGAAGAACCCAGACCTTCATGTAGTGAGATAGTTGTTGAAGAGATGTATGATAGTATTGATGTGGTATTGAATTACCCTTAGATAAGTGAAGAAGAAACTCCAAAGGCAGATGAGATAGTATCACCTAAAGCTACAAAGTATACTTCTAGATATCATTCTAAGGATGACATCATTGGAGATCAGAGTAGAAAAGTCACAACACGATCAAAAGGAAAGAATTCAAGAAGAAATGAGGTGGTATGTTTACTATCTCATATTGAACCCTTAAGTGTAGAAGATGCATGTAATGATTCTGATTGGCATGATGCTATGAAAGAAGAACTTGATTAGATTATTAAGAATGATATTTGGGAGCTGGTCCCAAGACCTAGTGATAAGAATGTGATTAGAACAAAATGGATATTAAGAAATAAGATGAATGAAGATAGCACAATAGTAAGAAATAAAGAAAGGTTAGTTTGTAAGGGATATGCGCAAAGAGAAGACATTGACTATTCAGACACATTTGCACTTGTGAGCATATTAGAAGCTATTAAGTTATTCTTAGCCTATGCAATGGTCAAAAACTTCAAAGTTTATCAGATGGATGTTAAGTTAGCATTCTTGAGTGGAGAACTAAAGGAAGAAGTTTACATTGAATAGCTAGAAGGATTCACCATATCAGACAAACTTGATATGGTATGCAAACTAAAGAAGGTCCTCTATGGACTTAAGCAAGCCCCTAGAACATGGTATGAGAGACTTGATGGATATATAACTAAAATTGGATTCAAGAAAGTAGTAGTAGATTGTAATCTATTCATAAGAGAAACATCTGAAGGACTACTACTTGTGGCTATATTTGTTGACGACATTATCTTTGGAGGTAATGACAAACTTAGTGCTGGATTTGCTAAGGAGATGCAGAGTGAATTTTAGATGAGTATGATTGGCCCTATCAAATACTTTTTGGGACTAAATGTGCAGCAAACAGAGAAAGGTATATTCATTAATTAGTCCAAATATGTGAAAGAGATATTGAAGAAATTCAAGATGAATGATTGCAAGTTAGTAGGTAAACCTATGATAACTGGATGCAAGATTACAAAAGAAGATGATTCACCAATAGTAGATATAACATTATACAAGTCAATGATTGGAAAAGTCATTTATCTTACTCAAACTAGACTTGATATTTCCAATGCAGTTGGCATTGTTGGAAGATTTGTAGCAGAGCCAAAACAAAGTCACCTCATGGCAGTAAAGAGAATATTTAGATATTTGCAAGGCACTAAAAATTATGATGTATGGTATCCCAATTTAGAAAATGTTGAGCTTCATGTCTATACAAATGTTGATTGGGCAGCATGCGTTGATGATAGAAAGAGTACATCAGGTGGAGCAGTTTTTCTTGGTGAAAGACTTGTCACTTGGATAAGAAAGAAACAAAATTGCATTTCTTAGTCAACAAGAGAAGCAAAGTATGTTGTAGCAGCCCTGAATTGTTCTACAATTGTTTGGATCAAGCAAATGATAAAGGATTTTGGAATTTAGATTGATTATCCTATTATTATTCATTGTGATAACACCAGCACTATCAATATGTCAAAAAATCTTGTGATGCATGCAAAGAAAAAACACATTGAGATCAAGTATGCCTTCCTGCAAGAGAAAGTGGCAAAGAAAGAAGTTAAGTTGGAGTATGTAAGTACTAAAGATTAGTTAGTAGACATATTCAAAAAGCCCTTGCCAAAGGATACTTTTGAGTATCTGAGGGAGAAGCTAGGAGTAATTCCCTTCCCTGATTCTTCTTAGAAGAAAGAAGAAAAAGCATTAGTCCTCAGGGACTAATGGAATGTTGACTACTAGCTACCTTAGGAGTAGTACCAATGCCTAAAATGAATGGCACCCTTTTCCATTGATGTCAAAGGAGGAGTAATATATAGAGTCATGAAAAAAAAAAGAAAAGAATGAGATATGTACTAAGGGTGAGTAGTATTCAGCCATGGAAGTAGTTTAGTTGAGGAAATGGAGAATATTGAAGAATATTTGCAGAGGATGGAGGATCCATCCTTGGGGGAGTTTTGATGAGGAAATGAAGAATGTTATAAAATAATTTCTCATTGGATTAGTGGTGGTTTTTCATTCCGTATGTTTCCATAAATGCCAAAGGGGGATATTGATTGAGATTTGCCAGCAAGCCAATGTTGACTATATGTTTGTCATTTATGACAACATATGGTAAGTAGCATGTGTGAAAGACTTATGAAGTAAGCCTTGAGTATATGAAGCATGGACATGTTATCAACATGATATCATGGACAAAGAGGTTAACTATTATCACAGACAATTATGTAGTAGCTTGTGTCAGCAGTGTTCCTGATAGAGTTATAGGTAGTGATTTTGTGAATGATTATCCATATATTTATCATGAAGCCTTACATGCTTGGATATGTGATGAAGACATGTTAGTAATGTTTTAATCATGGATGTAGAGTTTGATGATTAGTAGAAGTGAAGTTATGAAGTTGCTATTCACCAATTGTAGTTTCCCATGTTTATCCAGAAGAGCCGACAGAGAATTCATTAGTACAGGAGTTGTGTCTATCATTTTGGTATGCGACCTTGGATTAATTATTAGAGAAGAGTTAGTGATGTTTGGTTAAGAGTGTGTGATGTAATTCATCTTGAGAAGAAAGTATCAGTTAATTTGGCAGAGTCGATAGTGTGTAGCGCGCGCCTACACTTATTGATTTAGATAGGTCCCGGTTCATGTTGCATGCTTAGTAGAGCTGATTGAGATGTTGTATAAGATTTTTATTGTTTCTCTATTATGATTTAAATATAGTTCTAATAGGATGACTTGATTATTTCACTTAGAGGAAACATATTTATAGGCAGTCATTTGTGATTATGAAAAGCAGAGCTGAGTGTGCGAAGTGTTGAGCCATCAGTAGAAGGTCTATGTGACCACGTAAAGAGTTTGTGCTATATATTGGAGTTTTTCTAGATAGAAAGTCAAAGCATACTTCACCAAGATCTAGATATAGTGTGTTTCTATTATTCAGAAGGTTGTAGCCTTCACCCTTTAAGCAGTGTTCTCTCAGACAGTGTGTCCTCACCCCAAACAGGGTTAATTGTAAAAGAATCCTAACAGGGTCTGACCCTTATCCAGGTCACTGTACTAAATACATTGTAAAGAAACTCATAATAGGGTTAAGGATCTTCTAAAAAGGGTCATAATACACTAGTGCAGATTATTAGTGGGTGTCAATTCCCACCATGGTTTTTACCTATTTGGGTTTCCCCGTAACCAAAATATTGGTGTTGTGTTCAAATGTTTTTCATTGTGTTTATGCTTCATGTTAAGTATACTTAATTGGATTAAAGAATTGAAACTTTTAGATAATTGATTCACCCCCCCCTCTCATTTATCTCTTGGGACTATTCCTAACAAAAACTATACTCATGCGAAATCTCTGCAATCTTCTTTCTTTCGACATGTTTCAATAAATAAACTCATATCTCTTATATAGACAGATAAACTATTTTCATATCAACCATCAGATTTTTTCGCTTAATCTCCATCATAGATTTTTCCTCTTAAACCTTCCTTGGTGGTTGTGTCAATAACGCATTTCAATTCCATCCTTTAGATCTTCTCTGAATTTTGTTAGGCATGGATCTTATAACAAACTTTATCCTCAATCTTGAAATCATAACAATTTCTAGCTCATCAATTTATGTTGGCTAAACTTAAGAATTTAATACTTTCATCCATAGTCGGTTAGCAAAGAAATGTGTTGGCAAATCACAAGCTCAGTTAATACTATCACTCAGTATACACAACAATTTCTCATTTATCGACCACATTGCCTTGTACATTTTTCTTCCTTCTCCATAATAGATTAATGCAACATAATCAAGTCAACAACATGAAGTCATAGACTCATCAATAAGTTAACCAAAGTATTCCTTATCCTCATCTATTGTATCCATCTTCCTCTATGTAGATATCTCAGTTCTTCATCTCTTCTCTCCTCTTTACACATGTTTAGATATCTGTATCTAACATGATAAGTATTGTCAAACTAGTTGACATCAATGACAACATAATGACTAATTTAATTATCTTACATATCATTTTAGTACTCGTTGATCTCTAATCATTGATCTTCAAGTCATTCAGGTATTCAATCAGTTGCAATTCATCAATCTCTCCCTTTGGCATTGATGGGAACACAAGAAATATGAAATATGCCATACACATACCAAACATGTATTCTACAACTATATAAGTAAATGTTGTAGCTCGGTAAGCTCTCCCTAGTTTGATATTTTAATATGTTTAATCACTATGTTACATGATAGCATTACAAGTGCAGACTTTCCTATGTGGATTTGATCTTTTCAACTCTCAAATTCCTTCTATTCTCAACAAAAAATCTTCAAAACTCTCCTTGACTTTCTTAGATTATCTCCCCCTTAGATAGATGTGATCTTGATCTTTTTATCATATTATTTATCTCTCCCTTTGACAACAATGCCAAAGAAAAACATAAAACATATAGCTTTGCAGTAGCCAAGTGACTCTCTCTTGTTCGATGTAGACTATGTATCTCGATATACTCATATGCCAATTCTTTGGTCTAGTACCTCAAATCTTTCACAACCTTAGAAAAATCCAAAGTGTGAGCTATGTTGCATCAACATGAATGATCTTCTAATAAGATTAGGCTGATGCAACCTTCATATCACATTAGTTATCAGTAGATAGGGGATGGACCCCTAGTCGAGTCCTGAAGTACTCAAAATTTTCCTTGGATAGAGGCTTGGTAAAAATATCAGCAAGTTACTCCTTTGATGTAACAAATTCTAGTTTGAGTTTCTTCTCTTGCAATTGTTCTCTTAAGTAGTGATACTTAATAGAAATATGCCTAGTCTTTGAGTGAATTACAAGATTTTTTGAAATATTTATTGCACTAGTGTTGTCACAATATATAATCATCGGCTCAGTAATTACCTCATTCATCCATTCCAACACTTGTTTGATATAAGAAATGTTTGAACAGTTTGTAGCAGCAACAACATACTCTGCTTTGGTAGTAGACTGATAAATACAAGGTTGTTTCTTACTTGTCCAAGTAAAAGGCCTTTCACCAAAGAAAAATTCTCCTTCAGTTGTACTCTTTTTTTAATCTATATTTCTAGCCCAATATACGTCGGTGTAGAATCTTAGTTCAAATTTTCCTTCCTTAGGATACCATAATCCATATTCATCTACTTTCTATAGGTATCTCAAGATTATTAATACTGCAACCATGTGTAAATCCTTTGGATTGGCAAAAAATCTAGCAAAGATCCCCACTGCATGTGTAATATCTAGTCTACTGTGTACTACATACATCAGTTTACCAATCATAGATCATTATAATGTCTGGTTTACCTCTATAGATTCATCATCTTTAATAGTCAGTTTGTAGCCTATGACCATCAGTGTTCCAAATGGCTTAGCATCTTTGATGCCAAATGTTCTTAATACTTCCTTTATGTACTTTGATTTTGTGATGAAAATTCCATCATTCTGCTAAATAACCTACAAGCCTAGAAAGAATTTAATCTCTCCAAACATAGACATTTCAAATTCTTTTCTGATCTCACCAGAAAATGATCTACAAATATGATCTTGTCCTCCAAATATTATATCATCCAAAAATATTTCAGCAATCAAAATAGTATCATCAGATCCTCCTTTCATATACAAATTGTTGTTTTCCTTAGTTCTAACAAAACCAATATTTAAAGGATAAGTATGGAACCATTCATACCAGGCTCTTGGTGCTTGCTCTAAACCATATAAAGCTTTATGTATTCTACATACCATGTCTTTCTGATTTGGATCAACAAACCCTTTTGGTTGTTCTATGTAGACCTCATCTTCTAGTATTTCATTCAGAAAAGAAAACTTAACATCCATTTGATAGACTTTAAATTTCTTATGTGTAGCATATGCAAGTAACATGCAGAATCTTTCCAATCTCACAACAGGTGCAAAAGTTTCACCATAATCTATGCCTTCTTCTTGTGTATATCTCTTGCAAACTAGTCTATCTTTGTTTCTTGTAACCTCTCCATTCTCATTTAGCATATTTCTAAAAATCCATTTAGTATCGATAACATTCTTATCTTTCGGTCTAGGTACTAAAGTCCATGTCTTGTTTTTCTCTATTTGTTCTATTTCTTCATTCATTGCATTTATCCATTCATAATTATCAAGTGCAACCTATTGGTTCTTCAAAATATTTTACACTCCATCAGATACCAATATGCTTATGACTGATGTTAAGGATTGGTTAATTCCAAATATGAGAAATCTCTAGGCAATTGGACCAACTATAGGGACAAGATTGCCCTCTTCACTTCTAGCTCTACAAAACCAAGGTGGGTACACCTAATCCAATAGTTTTAACTTCATTTCTTATCTAATACTAGATCTTACAATAGATGACAGTGAGAAAGTACTAAGTAACAACCTATTACTCATTGACTCTCCATCACTGGATATAACAACATGCAAAGTAAATAAAATGTAAAAGACTAGTAATGATTATATGATTTCTTGCAGAATGTAAACAACCATGCCAAAGATGCACCACTACAGGAGATACTAATTTTTGATCAGTGCCTTATCCATTGGGAAATATATCTGAAATAGATATAGAATACAAGAACACAGATTCCAAGCCATAAACACAACAAACCAGATTCATACACTACTTATAAACATCCTTCCTGACTGAACCAAATGAATTTATATTTCACTCAGAGACTTTTAACTTGATCCTAGATCAAGGCTGAGAGATAAAACATATACACAAGTAAACCCTGTTCAAAGAGTCAGAAAACTCAAAACCCAAGAAACACAACTGAAGGAGAGATCTAAAAATTGAAAATTGCATTAAGTATGAGGACTCAAGTTCCTATATTACAAACCATTTCAGAATACAACACCTAGATAATATGAAAAAGATACAGAAGGTTTTTCCACTGTATTGACACAACTTAGCAAAACATATTACAATCTGGACTGAGGATACACACTTAGCTTTTCAGCTTCCTGTGTCAAGAATTTCCAGCCAATCCCTCTAAATGATCACAAAAATCCTTTTATAAGAAAAAGGATGCAACAAAAATATCATTTAGGGAATTTTTAGGGCAACACAATCAACCCTAAGACTCTCAAAAATATCTCAAATAAATATGATTTCAATTACAATCTAGAAACATCTTTACAAAAATCTGCATCTTTACCCAAAATTGACCTCGAAATTACATAGTCCATTACTACTCTTACCAACTTTGTCGAATCTAATTTTTAGCACCACCATTGGAAAGCTCGTTTTGCATTGATTTCAAAAATATACAACACTTGCATATTTGGGAAAAATAAATCCCTCAAACATTATTCTTCGTGAACAACCTCCATTATTTAAATTTTTGACCTTTTGATATAGTTGACTTTATCAAATTCCAATTTTAACTTTATGGAGACCTCAAATTTCAAGGTGGGGCCCATGCCACTTGGCACCACCTGATTCATCTACTGGTCCAGCTCATCTGCCATGTCACACCTCTGCCACAAGTCACTCTCTAGTTTGCTAGCTTCACTTACTATGTATCCACCTGATAGCTCACCTCGGGACACATGTTAGCCTCTTGCCATTTCACCATGGTTAAACCTCGAGCATCTTCAACCTCATGCTTTGGTGAGAACCGCCAGATCACCACGCATCCCAAGGTGGCTGACCATTTGCTCAATGTGTTAGGCCATTTTTACAGTCATTGCAAAATCTCGTGAAGTTGGCCTCCTCCCTGAAAATGTTTCTTGGTTTGTGTCTTGCCTTGTGTTCCTTGTTTTGTCACTAAACTCTAGTCCAATTCGCATGTGCTAAAGTGCAAAATCTCAAAAGATATTCAAATTTTAAAGTCTGCTAGAAATATTGTCAAATTCTACCACAGTGTCGAAAACCCACAGTATTTTTCCAAATCCAAGTTGTTTTCGACCTTTTTGGCCTGCATAAAAACCCTCGATGTTTTCAGTTTCCCTACTATCCTTTGTTTCATGTTGAAAATTCCTATGTGTTTTTGATCTTTTGTCAAAAACTTTGTGTGTTTTCAATCCTCTTTCATCGAAAACATTGTGTGTTTTCGATCCTCTTTCATCGAAAACATTGTGTGTTTTTGACCTCGCACTAGTTCCCTATTTGCTGGTGTTTTCTCTAACTGTGCAGGTGCGATGGGTGGTGGGGCCCAGTCTTTACATGGTGTTAGTCACATTTTCTCCAAGTCTCCAGGTGGTTACATCTTTTCTTCAGCGATCTGGCGACTGTGCTATCGCGAGATCTCTTCATGCTTGGTGGTTGGTGCCTAACCTTCAGCGACCTGGCGAGCGGTCTATTTCTCTTTAGCCGCGTGATCTTCAAATATATGGTAGTTATCTACTAGCATCTCATGATCATGCAGGCAGTTTGTTTCATAGTCACTAAATGCCTGGCAGTCATGTGGCGGTCTTTGTTCTTCATGCTTCAGCACGGTTAAAGTTTGGAGAGGATCGGCGGTTGTCATATGTTCGTGTGGTGAAGTTGTGCAATGTTTATCCTTCATGCTCTTGCGACAGCTGTTGGATTTTCTTGCAGGGTAGCGATGGGGGGACAGATGGCATATTCTTATTGGCTATTGCATGGCTACATGTCAAACTTTTCTAACATGTGATCATGCGACCGCTTGCCATTTGTCCGCATGGGTCTCGATTCCTAGCAGTTGGTGGTTGCTGTTCAGGCTGTGTTCCAGGTGATGATGTGGTAGCTTATGATTGGCTAGTGCATGATCACATAGCCCAGTTTTTGGCTATGCGATCATGGGACTGCTTGCCACATGTCCCTGGGGCCTAGTAGTAGGTGATGGGGCATTGTCTGTATGTGGTGGCAGTGTTCTATTGCCTGGCGGGTGGTGGTGTTAACTTCACGCGATTGGTGGTAGCGGTGGCGGTTTGCTGGCGGTCAGTCACATGTTCACATAGCCTTTTGCAAGGCTATGTGATCATGTGACTGACATTTGCAGTGGCAGTTGTGGTCACAGCACGGCTGTGGTCTGTAGGTGGTCGCACGTTTGCATAGCCTATTTTTGGGCTATGCGATCATGCGATAGGGTGCCATGTGTCATGGGGCTCATTTGTGGCTGTTTGGTGGGCTCGATGGCAGGTGAGGTCATGGTGACCTTTGATTGGTCTGTGCTGGCGGGATGATAGGTTCAAACACGGGCCTGGGCTTGGTTTCTCGATGGTGTTTTGGCAGCCGGTGGGGTACAAGGTAGAGGCTTGTCGCATGTTCACGTGAGCTAGTTTCTCAGCTTGAGAACATGTGGCAAACCCTGTGTAGCAGCGGTCTAGTGTCGGTAGTTAAGAGAAGGCACTAGGAAGTCACGTGTTGCATGTTCACATAACCCATTTTTGGGTTATACGATCATGTGACCAAGCATATTTTGTAGCCAGTTTCCTGTGGCAGTGAGTTTTGACTATGCAGTTACGTGACTGAAGGCGAATGGTTAAAAGACTTAATCCTCGCAAATTGCATGGTGACCGTTGCAGTCGGAGTTTGAATATTTGATACCATTTTTATGGAATTGATTGCAGAATTGACCCTATTCGATAAGAAATGACTGGTTTTCTAGCCATTTCTTAACTTGGTTGGTGGAGGCTATACCCTACCTATTTATAGCTTGTTGCAACCTATTTTGGGTTCCCATGGCAGCTAGTGGTATAAAGGGTCAATTTTTTGACTTGTTCAGGGTTCCATTTTTTGTTTGGTTCCAGTGGGAGATAGAAGGCTCTGTCACATTGCATGTAAGCTGAATAGAAGTCCTGGAAAAATTTTGCAGGTTATTGAAGTGGTTTGATCTCTATCTCACTTTGGTCATGTACATGACTAATTATACTTAATGTAAATTTTTCATGCTTCCAAGTCTCTCCTTGGTGTCATTCCTATGAATCTTGGATTTTCTGATCCATTGCATAGTTTTCTCTTTGCATATGTTCTTGTCTTTAGTTCTTGGTCTAGGATCAGGTGAAATATACTTTAGAGGGGACATAGATTCAATCTTTGATGTCTACAGAAGGATCTTATAAGTAGTGGATGGGCTGGAATATTTATATTTATGGCTATGAGTCTTTGACAACAATTGGTTCATGTTCTCATTGTTTGTATGTGAGGTCTGCCCAATGGATAATGGCACTGATCAAGGGTTAGTATATGAAGTGGAGTCCAATGTTTGATGGGTTTCTGGCTATTTCCTGCATCATCTTTATATCAATACCATCACCAGTAATACCTTTCACTAGACCATTTTACCTTGCATAGTAGAGTTGATTCAATGAATGTCTGGTTAGCATTTAGCAATCCTTTACTATGATCTTCTTTATGAATCTAGAAGTATAGGGTGTGTAGTGAGTTTGAATTTTGTCTGGATTAGGTGCACCTGCTTTGGTTTTGTAGAGCCAAAAGTAGAAGAGGGCATATTAAGACCCTATAGTGGGTCTAGTTGCCTTGCAGAGCTTTCACATTTGGATTTAACTAGTCCTAATATCAGTCTCAAGGCATATTGGTAGCCATTTGTGCATAAGAGTTTTCAGACACCAACAAGATGGTGACTCTGCTATGGAGAAACAACAAATCCTATTAAAAGAATCATGATCTCTGGTGGCCATTGGTAAGAGTCAGATACAAAATTAGCATTTGCAAATTTTCTCACCTAGTTGTGAGTGGCGGCTCTAATTTTCTCTATTTGATTAGTGTGTATACCTGGTGTAGCTTTGTGTTGGTTGGAAGACGAAATAGTGAAACATTTTCCTCTCAAGGAGGTGGCGGCTCTACATGAGAAAGTTATCTAGTGGAGCTTCAAGGTGAGCTCAGGATCTACCCTGCCTTCAAGCCAAAGGTTTTCTACAGCAGGATTTTCCCAAGTATTTTTCAAGTTTTAAATGTTCCTTATAAAGTGGTCAAGCACTAAAAGAAGGATAAGGTGTAAGCAGAGGTTAGCATATTTCAAGTTTTCAGTTGTATCTTTACAAAATTTTATGGAAGTAGTGCACTAAGTTGTAATGGGTAAGCTTGAGGAGGAGCTTGCATTATTAGATCAGGGCATCTTTAGGGAGTACATAAAATTGATAAGTTTGAAGGTGGGAGGTAGAAAGGATTTATCCATATCGTTGTTCTATGATAGATTTTGTGAAATGTATGATGAGCTTCCTGAGGATGTTGAGTTTCCTGAATTTGACTTCATTGGTTTATTCTTGGAACTTTGCTTTCCTGAGTCAACCAGTTGGTCAAATGCCTTGTGGGAAGAGTATTATGGCTGTATTAGGGATTGGGTACTTGGTGATGCTGATCTTGAACTTGAGGATGCATTTGGGGCTTTTCTCAATAGTGCTAATATTGAGAGTGATGAAATTTATGAAGGAGATGTGTCAGGAGTTGACACTCTTTCTTGCAGTCATGAAAGTGATGCCTTTTGTCAATATGGGGCAGAAAGTTTATGCAATCAATCAAATGAAGAAGACAATTGGATAGATGAAAGTATTGCTAATGATTGTATGGTAGAAGATGATGTTCTTGAGGACAACTATTTACTTCACAGTGAACAAATTTTAGATTTATTATCTTGTGAGTATCTTAGGTATTCAGGGGGTGATGGCTCTGGGTTCTTACATCTAGCACACATTGATTTTGATATGGAACATGAGTCAATAGGATTTGACTTTGACATGTGTGCCTCTGATTCTATTGCTACCCCATCACTACTTGATGCAAACTAGGTACAATATGATATATCAGATGATGAAGTCATCAGTGTTTGTTCATCTTCAAGTAATGCAAGTGTCCCTGATGTGGTATTGAATACTAGTTGGGAGAGTTGTGTAGATTTTGAATTCTTTTCTGATTTTGAATCTGTTGCTAGGACATGGGAGGATGGTCTCTCAGCTACTCATGCTTCACCATCTCATGGACAGGTTGATGTTTCTCTTCCCACCTATCAATAATTTTTGGTTTTACCAAATACTGACATGATGCAGAGTGCTCCTATGTTTCATGATGATGTCCCATGTGATGAGTTCCCTTAGTGTTTGCATGAAGATCGGTGTATCTTCTCCTTGGAGGTGCAAATTTCTGGTATGAATGGATCCAATAGCAATTGCACTAGTAGTTTGATAGAGCTGGAGAGTTTTTCTTTTTAGTTGGATAGTAAGCTTCCCAAATGTGGTGGTAAATTTGAAAGTGATTTATGTTGCAGCTCCTTTAGCATTTCTTTTTTTGACTACAACATGCATGTGCCACAGCATTTTTAGAATTGATATGATTACTTTTCCAGCCCTCATGAGGAATGTGCCAGCAATCTTTGTTTTAAGCTTTTGAAGGGTGGATATAATTGGTTTTTATCACATGGAAGAAAAATTTTCAGTTTGTCTTTGATGTGTGGAGATGAAAACTACTTGTTTGACAGAGGCAAGTATTGATCATAATTTTGGGGCCTTGAGCCTAGTTGTAAATACTGTAAATCTTTGTATAGTCTTTCCCTTTTCTATTGTGTGTTTCCCTTCCTGTTCTCTACATTTTTGGGTTTCCCATTTTTGTCCAATGGTTGGTCTGCTTTGCCAGTGATTCTAAATCCTTTCCATGCCTGCAGGAGGCATGCATCCCCAACTAGAGCCACTGTTAGGCCATTTTTTCAGTCATTGCAAAATCTTGTGAAGTTGGCCTCCTCCCTGTAAATGTTTCATGGTTTGTGTCTTGCCTTGTGTTCCTTATTTTGTCACCAAGCTCTGGTCCAATTCGCACGTGCTGAAGTGCAAAATCCTAAAAGATATTCAAATTCTAAAGTCTGTTGGAAACATTGTCAAATTCTGCCACAATGTCGAAAACCCACATTATTTTTGCAAATCCACGTTGTTTTTGACCTTTTTGGCTTGCATAAAAACCCTTGATGTTTTCGGTTTCCCTGCTATCCATTGTGTCATGTTGAAAATTCCTATGTGTTTTCGATCTCATGTTAGAAACTTTGTGTGTTTTCGATCCTCTTTCATCAAAAACATTGTGTCTTGTCGACCTCACACTAGTTCCTTGTTTGCTGGTGTTTTCTCTAACTACACAAGTGCGATGGGTGGTGGGGCCCAGTCTTTGCATGGTGTTAGTCACACTTTCTCCAAGTCTCTAGGTGGTTACATCTTTTATTCAGCGATCTGGTGACTGTGTTGTCACAAGATCTCTTCATGCTCGGTGGTTGGCGCCTAACCTTCAGTGACCTGGCGGGTGGTCTATTTCTCTTTAGTCATGTGATCTCCAAATATCTGGTAGATATATGCTAGCATCTCATGATCACACTGGTGGTTTGTCACGTAGTCGCTGAATACTTGGTAGTCATCTGGCGGTCTTTGTTCTTCATGCTTTAGCATGGTTAATGTTCAGAGAGGACCAGCAGTTGTCATATGTTCACGGGGTGAAGTTGTGTGATGTTTATCCTTCACGCTCTTGCGACAGTCGTTGGATTTTCTTGCAGGGTAGCGATGGGGGGATAGATGGCATATTCTTATTGGTTGTCGCATGGCTACATGTCAGACTTTTTTGACATGCGATCATGCGACCACTTGCCATCTGTCTGCATGGATCTCAGTTCCTAGTAGTTGGTGGTTGTTGTTTAGGCTATGTTCTAGGTGATGATGTGGTAGCTTATGATTGGCTGGCGCATGATCGCATAGCCTAGTTTTTGGCTATATGATCATGCGACCACTTGCCACATGTCCCTAGGGCTCCGTAGTAGGTGATGGGGCATCGTTCAGATGCAGTGGCGGTGTTCTATTGGTCAGCAGGCGGTGGTGTTAACTCCATGCGGTTGGTGGTAGTGGTGGTGGTTTGCTAGCAGTCAGTCGCATGTTCACATAGCCTTTTGCAAGGCTATGTGATCATGCAACTGGCATTTGTGGTGGCGGTTGTGGTCATAGCATGGTTGCGGTCTACGGGTGGTTGCATGTTCGCATAGCCCATTTCTAGGCTATGCGATCATGTGATAGGGCGCCACATGTCCTGGGGCCTGTTTGTAGCTATTTGGTGGGCTCGGTGGCAAGTGAGGTCGTGGTGACCTCTGATTGGTCTGTGCTGGTGGGATGATAGGTTTGAATGCGGGCCCAGGCTTGGTTTCTAGGTGGTGTTTTGGCAGCCAGTGGGGTACAAGGTAGTGGCTTGTCGCATGTTCACGTGAGCTAGTTTCCCAGCTTGTGAACATGCGATAAACCCTATGTACTAGCGGTCTGGTGTCGGCAATTAAGAGAAGGCACTGGGAAGTCGCATGTCACATGTTCGCATAACCCATTTTCAGGTTATGCAATCATGTGACCAAGCATATTTTGTACCCCATTTCCTGTGGCGGTGAGTTTTGACTGCATAGTTGTGCGACTGAAGGCGAATGGTTAAAATACTTAATGCCCATGAATTTCATGGTGACCGTTGTGGTTTGAGTTTGAATTTTTGGTACCATTTTATGGAATTGATTATAGAATTGACCCTATTCGGTAAGAAATGACTAGTTTTCTGGCCGTTTCTTGACTTGGTTGATGGAGACTATACCCTAGCTATCTGTAGCTTATTGCAACCCATTTTGGGTTCCAATGGCAGCTAGTGGTATAAAGGGTCAATTTTTTGACTTGTTCAGGGTTCCATTTTTTGTTTGGTTCCAGTAGGAGATAGAAGGCTTTGTCACATTGCATGTAAGCTGAATAGAAGTCCTGGAAGTCTTTTGCAAGTTATTGAAGTGGTTTGATCTCTATCTCACTTTGATCATGTACATGACTCATTATACTTAATGTAAATTTTTCATGCTTCCAAGTCTCTCCTTGGTGTCATTCCTGTGAATCTTGGATTTTCTAATCCATTGCATAGTTTTCCCTTTGCATATGTTCTTGTCTTTAGTTCTTGGTCTAGGATCAGGTGAAATATAATTTAGAGGGGACATAGATTCAATCTTGGATGTCTACAAAAGGATCTTATAAGTAGTGGATGGGCTGGAATATTTATATTTATGGCTATGAGTCTTTGACAATAGTTGGTTCATGTTCTCATTGTTTGTATGTGAGGTCTGCCCAATGGATAATGGCATTGATCAAGGGTTAGTATATGAAGTGGAGTCCAATGTTTGATGGGTTTCTAGCTATTTCCTATATCATCTTTATATCAATACCATCACCAGTAATACCTTTCACTAGACCATTTTACTCTGCATAGTAGAGTTGATTCAATGAATGCTTGGTTAGAATTTAGCAATCCTTTACTATGATCTGCTTTATGAATCCAGAAGTATAGGGTGTGTAGTGAGTTTGAATTTTATCTAGATTAGGTGCACCCGCCTTGGTTTTGTAGAGCCAGAAGTAGAAGAGGGCATATTAAGACCCTATAGTTGGTACAGTTGCCTTGTAGAGCTTTCACATTTGGATTTAACCAGTCCTAATATCAGTCTCAAGGCATATTGGCAGCCATTTGTGCATAAGAGTTTTTAGACACCAACATAATGCTCTACTTTGTTAGTGCTTGGTCACCATCCTCTGCCAAGTTTCAAGCTCTGACTGGTCATTGAATCCATCTGGATGCCAAACTGCATCATCATGCCACATTATCAAGTGACAAGTGTCAGCCCATCGCTATACCACTATATTAATCTTCATGAAACTTTATCTTGGTGCTTTGGCAAGGGTCATCGATTTGGTGCACATCTTGAGGTATCAATAGGCCTTCATATTTATTTTTCATCAAAATTACATTACCTCACATCTGGGCCCGCAATCCATGTCATTGTCTCAGTCTATGTGCATGTGTATGAATGGTCTTTTAGCTATGCATCTATTTGAGACACCATGTTATTGAATGTTTTTCTTTATAAACACCTTACCTTACTCCCACAGTGTGAATGTGGGACAAACTAACTTAAGCGTATAATAAATATTTTATTCAAAATATGTTTCCCTATAACAGGCACCCAACTGGGCCCACACGAAATCAAGAGGACCATCGTATAACCTCTTCCATTTCACCTTACCTTATGTTTGAATAGTATTTCTTTTAAACAAAACACTGATATGAAGTTAGGTGCATGTGGGACTAAACACCATAGTGCAAACCCATACCTTGCCTCCTCTAACCTAGTCCATACACACCTCGCTTGAAAGCTTGCACAATCATACTCCAAAGAAACAAACTCATTTTAAAGAAAAGGAACAAGTGTTTGGGAACATAAGTCTCCACTCTACATGCACCCTGGTGTTTCATTTTGTATCAACAAGTAGCATTGAAGGTTTACACCCCCCAAATCCCTGTGGCCTGCCTCCTTTTCATTTGTTTATGCTGTAGACAATTTGGAAGCACACGCACTCCCTTTATGTTGTTATCACAAAACACTTGGTGTGTGGATTCTATTTGGTGCATGCTTGGAGGTCTGCAAACACCCCACTCATCCTCTTGTCTATCTTCAAACTTCACGTGCTATGCCTAGATGAGCATTGATGACTTTTCAAATGATTGGTGGATATATCACATGAAACTTGTGTATAATGTCCCTGACACAACACACACAAAACTTCCCTTTCTCCCATTTTGACATATTACTTGGGGCTGAGCAGTGACATCATTCTTAAGGTCTCTTCCTTTGGGTCTACAATGCAACACTCCTAGATGGAGCATGCATATGCCTTGAAAGCTCACACACCCCCAGGTTAATGTGTGAATACAGAACAATGCAACACACCCAAGTGCGTGAGGGATAAGGAGTGCACTTGTCTTCAATCCTAGAGATAGCTTGTAGTCATCACAATATTTGGTGCATGCATTTTCCTCTTTATCTCTAATTTGTGCAATGAATGCATGTACACCTTCATTCCTTCCATTGATTAGAAGTTGGGAGAAGACTACAGCATAAGTGCCATGATTTGCAGCTCCTCCTATCCAATACTTTTAAGCAGACTCACAAAGCATGGTGATTATGAACTCCTTAGTTGAAGGATCATAGGTGGTGATTGTTTCAGTTCCATGGACATTACTACCATGTCCAAGTTCAGTCATAGCAAAGCATCCTCTAACAACATAGTCTTCTATTTGTATTGACACCTCCCATATGCGCTAACAGTCTCTAGTCCTATGCGCTGGCTTCTCACTTGCTGGCATTAATTTCACTTTACAACAAATGGGAGCTCCAAACTTCAATGCATCCCTTGAATCTTGGATCAAAGTTCATCTTCATCCCAAACAACATATGGGTGAACAAGGGAGATAACTTGTAAAAAGAATGATTGCTATCATCAATTGTCAAGCTTTCCTTTAAAATATCAATGTCCCCGCAATTGACTAAATTTTGAAGTTTTGTGAGCACCTCAAAACCTTTTGAATGTTACTTTTGCTAAGGCTTCCAAGAGTCATTTCTAATATATTGATTTCAAACTCTATCATGGAAGCCTTGTAGATCTCAAAATTGAATATGAAATCCATAAGATCAATCACCCATGGATCTAGTTTACCCTTTGGAACCCATAGTAGCAACATCCTTGGTCAAGATTCATCATTTTATAATCAAATTTCAGAGGTAAAACCTTGCTAGGCTGCTTCAAAATAATGAGGCAGGTCGGGCCCTAAGTGGGTCCAACTGAAAAAAATTTTGACCTCAAACAACCGGCCCTAAAAATGATTTAGAACGTCTGGCAACTGCGAATGGATCTGACCCAGATAACTGAGAACCTTTAAAAACTTTAATTTTTATCATTTTGCCAGTTGCCAAAAATGAATACATTGCTTTTAATCATGCCATTAAATCACTGATGAAAACTTGTCATTGGAAGCTAAAAGTTGGTGGATAGAAACTTTGTACTATAGACAACAACCCTGTTAGATGGCTTCACCTAAAACTGAATGAGATGAGAAATTTTAAAACTTGAAAATGCCACTCAGAATTGGCGGCAGATTGCATACTGTAAACACTACCGACTGCCTCAGAAAGAGATGATCTAAAAATATCAGATGGTGGGCTAAAAATGCACCACTGAATTTGTTAGAAGAATCATCAAAAAAGATCGCAACAAAACAATCTTCAATAGGAAATGATCATCTGGCAAAAAGCTACGAATTTCTGAAAATAACCACTTTGCAAAGTTTTCTATCCGTACTTTTCAACATTATAAACACATTTTTACTGATCCTTGCAACCTAATGAAATGGGACCTTCATAGCCTGAAACTCTAGGTACATGATCTTTGTTATGCATAGAAAACAAGGCTTTGATCAGATTCCCAAAGTGATCAACAAATTATCAATTATTAATCTTCAAAATTGGCCACATAGAACATTTTGAACTAAAAACAATCAAATTTGTAGAAATTGTAATTGGAATTGATCGAGCAAAGTGATCAATCAGATTCGTCATAAGCTGAAACTCATCAAGGTGAGTCACTTTCATGTCTAAATTATGGATCAACCTTCAATTATTCTTGACCTTGATCTAGGTGCAAATGGCAAGATCCCAAAGTGAGCTACTCAAAAACTGAACTATGCACTGCCGGAGGAACGTAGCAATCTGCAAACTGAATGGCTCTGGCAGACATGTCAAACGGGCACATGGGGGGCTGGAAATTGGCAAGATGACTCATTCCCATGTCTAAAAAATGATGCAATAACTAGCACTTTATGATCAATCTCAGGGTACTTAATGCACTTATCTGAATAGGGCCTCCAACTAAATTGTGCAACCCATCCTCATCAAATTGGTATAAACTGGAAATGAAATTAGATTGGCAAACTGGGCATATGGATTCATCATGGCCTAAAAATTTCTATGGTAGCACTTTCTCATGATTACAATATGATTCCACATTCCTTTCATCATGACCACTAACCAGGTGTTAGATGCAAGCCTCCGAAGTAGGCCATTCAATGAAAACCATACAAGATGTAAAGTGTTAATTTGTGCATAGGCTTTCAAATGGGTACACTCAAAACTTGTCCAAACTAAAATTTGAAAGTTGTGAACAACTGTATATGTCAAATGAAATGTGAGGGACACCTGTCCTATGCATTATGCCATAAAATTCAACAGGTCCATCCTTACATGCACTTGAACCCAGGTTCCTTTAAACTTCTCTTTGAAGGTCACAAACTTTGGCTTAAGAAAATTTGCTGAACATGGGCTCAAAACTATATGAATTTTTCACAGTACCAACACAACCTTAACATTATTTGGTTTAAACTCAAAAACTAAGCATGTATTCTATCTTAACTTACTTCTTGTCAGCATGCTAGCTTGCTTGTCTCCAATGATTTGGTTCTTAGGATGATGTCTTCTGACAAATCTTCCCAGCACTTGATCTCTCCTTTGTTCTTCATCCTGTTCAGGTTTAATTATTTTCTCGGTAGCTTCTTCATGTTCCTTAGTTTTCCTTTATTGTTCCTCAATGTTATTTTCCTAATGCTCGGTCAACTCAGCCTGTGGCTTTGGTAAGTACTCTGGATGCTCAACATAAGTAAATCTACCATAGTCTTCTGGCTCCATATTGCTTTCTTCCACATTTTTATCATCAAATTCATCAACTCTGACATTAGCACTTTCAATAATTTTATTAGTGACCTTATTCAGATGCTTGTAAGATTTTCTTTTAGTAGAATATTTGATGAAGGGTGCTCCCCTTAATACCACAAACACATAACAGAAATAATGAAACAACAACAATATGCAAGAATAGAAAATGGGGTTCTTATTATCTCCACATATGTGGAATTACGAACTTTCAGAATTACAATATGAAAAGCCACATGGGCATTCCATTACAATATTATATAGGACAAAGCCTCAAATCAATACCTAGATCTACTACCTCAAACTGTCCCGAATTGCCTAAGACAACACTGCAACCTTCCTTATATAGGCAATTTTCCACCGCCTGGGAAGGTTCTAGAATTTTATCCAACAAGGCTGACCAAACTTAGAATTATTTTATTTTCTAATTTATTACATCAAAGTTGGCTCAAAATAACTTTTGAAACCCAAACAAAAATTTTGAAGGAAAATCATTTTCTGCCATTTCAGATGACCCAACTTCCAAAGACCATAAGTCATCGCCAGTTGACCTGATTGACTATTATAACCCCATTCCAGAAAGGCCACGAAGTGCTCTACAAGTTTGATTGGTGCAAGTGTCTATCACCCAAATTTTCAACCTCATCCAGGGCCTCTAAAGCCTTGAAAACTAAGTTCAAAGTTTCTGTACCCTGTTGCCAATACCAAAAATCTTCAATATCTACAAAGCTAGACTTGATCTATCAATGAAACTTTACTGGTAGGATAATATGACTAAAATGAACCTCCAGGGAAGAAATTAGAACATTCTGAGATTGGATGACCAGCTTACTAAAAATATCAAGTTTCCATAAATATTAGCTCTGCACAAGATAGCCCTTATTGAATACAAAAATAAAAATATGTTTGGGTGATGCAAGATTGCTCTTACACCTAGGATGCTCTTGCATCAGACACCCAGGGTAATTTGAGAAGTGACCCTGTCATAACTCAGGTGTGCAGAGGAAAACCAAGATGGTTAACCTCTTCCTTCATTAGCCATGATGAATCCTCAATAGGTCATCCTTCCCATTTGACCAAGTATTATTCATATGTCATGTTCTTTGTGCTTCTTCCAACATGACTATCTAGTATATCTTTAATCTCCTTGATATCTGAACTGGTTGTTGTTATACTCCATTGTGTTGTTGTAACCTCATCTTTGACACCTCCTTCATGATACTCTGTTAGATCTAAAATGTTAAATACTAGTGAAATATTCAGCTCAGTAGGAAACTTGACCTCATATGCATTTTCTGAATCATGCTTCTTTAGTATCTTACATGGCCCAAACTTCTTCATTTTTAGCTTGTTATATGTACCAACTAGAAATCGCTCCTTCCGCAAACAAACTATGACTTCATCTCCAAACTGAAATTCTTTATCCCTCCTTTTCTTATATGCCTTAGCCTTATACTATGCATTCATCTTGATAATATGCTTCCTCACCTCCTCATAGATGTTCTTCAATTGTTCTGCAAAATCCTTAGCTTCCGTGCTGCTTATTTCTCCTTTATCTATTTTTCTCAACTTAGATGCATTTCTGGGACTACTTCCATATTCAATCTATGGATGATGTGATGAACTAAACTTCAAATCTATCTTCAACTCTTCACTTTCTGCTAGTGTCATTCTATGTGCTACCTTATTTGGCAAATTGGCTCCTAGAATCAAGTCCATCTGATCACTGATCTTTCTTACTAGTGGTAATCCATTAGGCGCATTAATGGATACAATATCCTGAAACTCATTCAATAATTCTACAACTTCTACAAGTACATCTTCTACTTCCTCTTTCCCAACCTTTGGAATTAAGGTAAACCACATATGCTCATGCCTCATACCATCTGAGAAATTTCCTCTATCAACAAAAGTTATTCTTGCATTACCACATACCTTTTCTTCTATTTCCTTCAATGGTTTTAGCTTATGTCACACTCCATCCTTTGTCAAGGAATAGGTATTCACATGGCTATCATGTACAACACATCTATCAAACTACCATGGTCTACCCAACAACATATGACACACATCCATAGATATGATATCACACAGTACCTCATCATGGTACCCGCCAATCTTGAACTTTACTAGCCATTGTTCACTAACCATGACCTTGTGGTCATCCTACACCTAGGCAACCCAGTATAGATGTGGATGTTTCTACCTTTTGAGTTTCAACTTTTTCACCATCTCCTCTGACACCAAATTATTAGTACTACCACTATCAATAATCACATCACAACACTTAACCTTACACTTGCACCTAGTGTGAAATAGGCTCCTCCTTTGCTCAGGTTCATTTTCACCACTCAGTAGGACTCTTCTATTGATCAACATTTCTCCTCTTTTAGCAGCTTCAAAATTTGATGATCTGGCATCTTCATCAACATATGAAACTCTTGCTTTGCCTTCATTCCTCCTATCCATCCTTCCTTGGCATTGAGGACATTCAAATCCCCTATGACCTTCTTATCCACAGTGAAACATGTTCCACAAAAGCCTCCTCTTCCAAATCCTTGTCCTCTTCCTCTTCCTCTCTGATCTATATCATTCTGATCATGGAGATGATTTAAATTATCTCCTCTCTGATTTTGACTATTACTACCCTCATCTTTCTTTTTTAGATCTTCATTTCGATCTCCATATGACCATCCACCAGATCTTCCATCATGACCTCTTCCACTTTGTCTACTCTCAAACTTCTTGTTCAACTTTTCCTCTACTTTTAGGGAAAATTGGTATACCTCTTCAATACTGTTCATTCGAACTAGATTCAATTCTTCCTGAATGCTCGGCCTTAACCCATTAAGGTAACAGGAAAATTTCTCCTTGTCAGCTTCTGCATGGTCTTTTCTGATGAGGATTTGATAGAACTCCTCCGTATACTCCTAAACAGATCTTCCTTCTTGCTTCAAACTTTACATTTTCTTCAGTAGGTCAAGCTCATAATCAATAGGGATGAACTGTCACTTCAATTTACCCACCATCTACTCCTATCTTGTGATTTTATCCTTTCCTCTTTGATTTTTCTCCAATTGAATCTCTTGCCACTAGATCTTCGCATGACCCTTTAGTCTTTCCTTCGCAAACTTGACCTGATCAGGATCCTCAATATCTTCATACTCAAAATATTCTTCACATTCATTGATCTAGTTGATCAACTCCTCTAGGTTAAGATTTCTGAAAAATGTCCAAACCTCAATCTTAGGTCTTTTCCTGATCTTTGAGATGGCTCAGAAAAGTCTTTCTTCCTCCTAGTTCACAACTTCAACTTCTCCTTCTTGATCTTCTTCTTTGGCTTCATCCTCATTTTCTTCTCTGACATTAAGATTCATTCCTCTATGAATCTCCTCTTTCAATGCTCACACTTTTCTTTGGAGCACTCTAACCTTAGGTGTTACAACACTAGCTCTTTCGCCACATTCCCTTCATGGAGGCATTTTTGCGATGCGCATTGAAACCCTAACAATAGTCCTGGTGCAAACTGCCTCATAGTCGGTGATCTATTTACATGCTCAAGAACTCTTGCTCTGATACCACTTAATGAAGGGTGCTCTCCTTAATACCACAAACACATAATAGAAACAGAGAAACAACAACAATATGCAAGAACAAAAAATGAGCCTCTTATTATCTCCACAAATGTGGAATTAAAAATTTTTAGAATTACAATATGCAAAGCCACATGGGCATTCCCTTACAATATTCTATAGGACAAAGCCTCAAATCAATACCCAGATCTACTACCCTGAATTGTCTCAAACTGCCTAAAACAACACTACAACCTTCCTTATATAGGCAATTTTCCATCTCTTGGGAAGGTTCTAGAATTTTAGCCAACAAGGCCAACCAAACTTAGAATTATTTTATTTTACAATTTATTACATCAAAGTCGGCTCAAAATAACTTTTGAAACCCAAACAAAATTTTTGAAGGAAAATCATTTTCTGCCATTTCAGATGACCCAACTTTCAAAGACCATAAGTCATCGCCAATTGACCCAATTGAATATTATAACCCCATTTTGGAAAGGCCACAAAGTGCTCTAGAGGCTTGATTTGTGCAAGCACTTGTCACTCAAATTTTTGACCTCATCCAGGGCCTCTAAAGCCTTCGAAACTAAGTTTAAAGTTTATGTACCCCATTGCGAATATTGAAAATCTTCAATATCTACAAAGCTAGACTTAATCTATCAATGAATGTTTACTAGCAGGCTGATATGACCAAAATGAACCTCCAGGGAAGAAATTAGAACATTCCGAGATTGGATGACCAACTTACTAAAAATAGAAAGTTTCTATAAATAGCATCTCTGCCCAAGATAGCCCTTATTGAATACAAAAACAAAAATATTTTTGGGTGATGCAAGATTGCTCTTACACCCAGGATGCTCCCGCATCAATATCTAAGAAATATTTCCTCATCCCCTTTAGAGTCAAATTTCCCATTCCTATCATCTTTCAGAATAAAACATTTTCTATCAAAAATTTTGAAGTAACTTACACTCGATGTGTAACCAAACCATAACTCATAGGGTGTTTTGTTTATGTCCTTTTTCAATTGTACTAGGTTTAGAACATATACAGTTGTGCTAACTACCTCTCTCCAGTATACTTTTGCAACATTCTTTTCTAACATCAGTGTCCTTACACAATCAACAATTGATTTGTTTCTCCTTTCAGTAATCCCATTCTGCCATGGTGTTCTAGGAGTACAAAACTATCTTTTTATGTCATGCTCATTACAATAGTTAGTGAATTCATCAAAAAAAAATCACCAACACTATCAAACCTCAAGCATTTTAGTTCTTTCCTGGTTTCTTTTTCTACTTTTTCTTTGTACCATTTAAACATTTTAAATGCCTTAGATTTCTCTTTTAAAAACATGACAATCATCAATCTAGTGTAATCATCAACAAATAAAATAAAATATTTGTCTCCATAGTAGCTCTGAGTTCTCATAGGACCACATAGGTCAGTGTGAGCTAACTCCAAGATTCTTTTTGTTGAATAGTCTTTACTCTTAAAACTAGATTTTGTCATTTTCCCCATTTGACATTCATGAAACATAACATGATTAGGCTTTTTTAGGCTATGTAGACCTCTAAGCTTTTTCTTTCTACTGATCTTAATCATGTTATCAAAATTTACATGACATAACCTTTTATGCCATAACCATGCATCCTCATTTTTCATCAGTAAACAAGAAGTCTCAACATTGTCAACATAAAATAAGTTACCTTTAGAGTGTCCTCCTATTCGGACAAGCTTTCCACTTTCATCAAATATCTTTACCTTCTCACTTTCAAAAGCTACCCGGTGACTTGAGTTGTTAAACTATGCCACACTTCACAAATTGTAATTTAGTCCATTAACCCAATAAGCATTATAACATTTGATTTTATCATTTATCAATAAAGATCCTTTTCCTCTGACCATACATGGTGTATCATTACCCTTTCTTACTGATCCTCCATTATAATGCTCAAGATGATCAAACTTTTCTTTATCACTAGTCTTGTGTTATGTACAGCCACTATTATGATCCAAGTATCATTTTTACTAACTTTAGAAATGAGTGTTGTCTCTACATACCTTTCTTCTTTAGCAGAATCATCCTTCATCACAACAAATACTACTTCAACATCATCATCTATGTCGGTATAAGTATCATTCTCCTCATCAATGTAACATACATTTTTTCCCTTATCTCTATGATCTTGGTTGTCTCTGTTGTAGTGTCGGTAACTTTTGTTGTTTCTCCTTCCATAGATTCCTTCACCAGATTGATCTTTGTTTCTAGCTTCATCTGTCCTATTTGGGCATCTAGCAGTAATATGGCCAACTTCGTTATAGTTAAAATATGCTAAAGGTAATTTACCCTTATATCTATATTTACCTTTAGGTAATCTTTGGTCCATAAGAGCTTCAAGTTCATCAAGCTCATCATCAGTATTGCTATCACTGTCATTCTTTATATTATGTCTACTGCTAGACTTACTGATCTTCAAAGAAGACATGAAAGAAGACTGAACAGATGGTACAACACTATTATCAAAATTATTCAACTCAAAAGTTTTTATCTTACCAATCAGACTATCAAGAGTGAGATTATTGCCAGGTGCAGACCTCATTTCATGTACTACAAATATTATTATTGCATAAGCAGGCAATAAGGTTCTTATAATTTTACTTACCATTGTATCTTCATCAATGACACCACCAAATCCTCTGATAGCATTGACTACCTCCTTTATTCAGTTTGTATACTGTACTATGTTTTCTCCTTCCTTCATTTTCATATCATCAAACCTACCTATTAGGCTTTCAACTCTAGCTCTCTTGACATTAACATCACCTCCATAGACTTGATCAAGTTTATCCCACATCTCCTTTGCAGTTGTGCAATCTTTGACATCCTTGAGTTCAACATCAAATAGAGTAGCAACAATCTTTATCATAGTAATGTTGTGTTCATGTCGATCTTTTATTTGATCAAGATTCAATGGTCCAATCATCAGTTGAAAGTAGCCATTTTCAAGTAGATGTAATGAAGAATCTCCAATTCTAGATATATGATGTTTCATTTGACTTTTCCATATGGTAAAATTGTCCTTTATCAGAATTGGCACCTCCCTCTTATAAATCTTGTGATCTTTCTGCTGAAGCCCTTAAAACTTTGTTCCAAGAAACCAATGTTCTGATACCAATTGTTATAATAACTGAGAGGGGGGATAAATTGGTTAGATCGGTTATCCAACATTCCCAAACCTTAAGATGTAACTTTAATAATAGTTTAAACAAATTATGCAGTTTGGTAACAAAAACTCTTAAACTGTTTGTGCCTTTACTGATTACTAGTTAATTAACTCACAGTAATTACCCATCAAGTCAAATATGCAATATGTAAAGTATGAAAATAAAGAAATCATCACAGAAACACATAACACAATGATTTAACATGGAAACCCTATTAAGGGAAAAACCACTTGGGACCAGTAACCCAAAATAATTTTCACTCTTCTAAAGTGAGCTCGGTTAAGAGCCAACCCTGTTAAAGGTTACAAACACACTGTTAGGTGTGACCTTGTTAGAGGATTTAAGACTAACAGTTGTCGTTCAACCAACATTCACTATGGGGTTTATTGGTTCTTCAAAATATTTTACACTCCATCAGATACCAACATGCCTATGACTAATGATAAGGATTGGTTAATTCCATATATGATAAATCTCTAGGCAACTGGACCAACTATAGGGACAAGACTACCCTCTTCACTTCTGGCTCTACAAAACCAAGGCAGGTACACCTGATCCAATAGTTTTAACTTTGTTTCTTATCTAATACTGGATCTTACAATAGATGATAGTGAGAAAGTACTAAGTAACAACCTATTACTCATTGACTCTCCATCACTAGATAGAATATAACATATAAAGTAAATAAAATGTAAAAGACTAGTGTTGCTTTAATGTTCTTAGGATTACAAGAATTCAATCATTCCATAGAAAGAAAAGATGGGAAAATATAGGCCAGTGTCCTATCCATTGGGAAAAATGTCAGAAGACAGAATGAATACAACAATGTTTGAAAGATAACTGGTCTTGAAACATAAATACAAAATATTCCAAATCTTTCCTACTTATAGATAATCCTTAAATAGATTTAGTAAACATGCATCCCACTCAGAGCAATATTTAATCTAATCCTAGATCGAAACTCAAAGTTAAACACATACATATAAACTTTCAGAAGACTTAAAGATTTACTGAATAAACTCATAGGACAAAAAAATACTTGACGTTTGTATTAAGTATATCCTTGAATGTTGCACACATCATATTCTAAATCAATAAGCTTGCAAAATAGCAGCAACAACCTATACTTCTTTTCTATTTCTTTGATAAAATGATACAAGATTTTACAATCCTCGACTGAGGGTTAGGGTTTCAGAGTTTCTATCTTTTTAACTCCTAGACTCTCAATGCCTAGAATGATCATGGAAAATCCTTTATATACAAGGAGATGCAACAAGCTACTGATCATTCTAGGGCTTGCAAAATTTCTAACCTAAAAACCTTTACAACTACCTCAAAAAGTTTACAATAAATACACAAGTCAAGTAGGTGAGATATTTGTAGCCGAGCGACCTTGCTTTATGTTTTCAATACTATCCTTGGATCCCATCAACAAATCTAATTTGAAACATCTCGATGTCTATCCTACAATGAATGTCTTTCTATATCTCAACAACCTCTATGACTCAAAAGCAACTGCCTTTACTTGCTCTAGGAAGCTAACAGAGTATTAACTTTTTCAACATGAGGTATGTACTGATATCTCCATTTATTGTACACCTCCTCACTTGGGAACTCAAAATTGGCAAACTCAGTCTTCTTACTTGATAACTATTCCCATTCATTTTCAATTTGAGTAACCCTATGCTGAATATTGTCAAACATTGATTTAGCATTTATTAACAACTTGATAACACTTCTAAGAGAAAAATTGCCACTTAGGACACCAGTCACCCTTTCTGACAAAAGTGCATCCATCTCTTCTCTCCATTGATATGCTTCTTTAAATTTTTCCTTATTTGTGAAAATGGTAGGCACTAGTTCATAGTTTGAAAGTATTAATTCAGCATTCAGCATACTTGACTTTCTGATAAAATTATCTAAAATGATGCCATACTATACCATTTTCTTCACAATCTGATGCAATGGTTTAATTAGTGGATTAGGATCCTCTTGGCCATTTGATAGCATTCGAAATAGCTTTATACTAGGAGATCTCTCAATCCATTTCTTCGAAATTGGTGACATTTCAATCTTCTCCTTATTCAAACTTTCAAGTAATGAATATAACTTACTCGCATGACTATGCAGAATGGAGGTCTTCAAATCAAGGGAAAACTACATGATTGCATCTGTTATTTACTCCTCATATTTTTGGTTTTCCAAAGCTGTGGCCTTCAGATTTTCATCTTTTTCCTTCTCCAGTTGTATTCTTATTTCCCTCAATTTATTTGTCTCCTCTATTAATCTTTGTTTCTCCCAAGTAACCCTTGCATCCAAACTTGTCTCTGGGTAGGGGGGTGGTCATAACTCAACAATTGGGCTTGAAGATGAAGCCACTACAGGCTTGTCAAAGATTACCGATTCAGGAGACCTGTGATCCAAGGGTCCAGACAGTTGAGTAATTAATTTATCTTTTTGAATTAGCTCTACTTTGAGCTCATTATAAGACTTAAGAATCATTTCAAACTTGAGTCTAAGCTCCTCCTTCTCCTGGGCATCCTTTTCTGCCACCTTGACATTAAATTTGGCATTTTCCAAGATTAAATTTAATGCCTCTACACCAGAAGTTTCTCCCACCCTTTGTACTAATAAACTGCCTACATATGCTATAGAGAGATCCTCTCTCTTTCCCTTGTTTTCCTCCCTCTTTAGGGACCACATCACCAAGGATGCATGGTCATCAGAAAAGGCAATTCCCCTAGCAGCTTGTTTGGCTTGCTCTATAGTAGCAAGAGTTTTCACTTTTCTCTTCTTGACCTAATAAAAAACAATTGCATCAACAATACCCCACTCTGGCAGAATCAACACCCTTGTAGTATGAACCATGGCCCTTCCCTCCTTAGGAGTAATTTTTTGAAACTACTCATCCATCTCTACCTTGATCTCATTTTCTACATCAGTTATATCCCTATCAATGAACTCTTCCTTTCTCTTCTCACAAATCTCTTTGTATTGATTTATTTTCATCCTCCATAAAAATTGGGAGAATGCCCTAGTCTTAACAAATTTATCATCAGCAAGGAAGGAATCACTTGCTTGTTTCAAAATAGGGTCCAATTTTTTACCCTCAAATTCATCAACAATTAGGTCCATGGCTACCTCTTTAGGTGTCTCAGGCATCCCTTCTTGCAACTCATCATTTGAAACAAAAATGTTTCCCTCATTTCTCAATTGTACAAGTTGTTCTCCAACCCCATGTTCATCTAATTTGATAGGGGATTGGGAAGGAGAATAAGCCTTCTCTCCTGACCTTACTTCTTATTTCTGCCTTTTAGGAGAGGTTCCCTGCATTGCTGGATCATTAATGGGCCTTTTCCCTTTTGAAGTAGACAGAATATCCTCACTCTTTTGTTGTGGTGGCAAGACAATAGTATATCCACTTCTCTTCTACATTGTATAGACTCCCCTTGGGGTCAATTTAATATACTTAGGCTGGCTCAAAATCTGCCTAGCCATTTCAGGGTCTGTCTTTCTTACAACAGCCCTCTTTTCATTTATCGCATGCATGATACCCTCAAAATGTTCAATTAGGGCATCCACTTTCCTTGCCCATGGCTCAAAAACTTGTAATGGGTCATAGGCTCCATCAAAATTCTAGATGAAATCTATAGTCTTTTCGTAGACAATCAATTTCTCTTTCTTAACTTCTTGAGTTTGAAGATCAAACTCATTCCTTATTATGTCCCCAGGGAAATTGAATTGATGCTCAATATGAGCACACCTTATTTTATCTTTGAACATTCCTAAAAGAAAACCTTCTATGTCTGCACACCTAACCATTGCTCTGGACATTCTATCAAGCTACAAGACCTTATGTAAATGGACCCATCCTCCTTTAGTAATCACATATTGGTGTGCAATAGTTATATCTAGGAAAAAAGTTCCCCTTCCCTTACCAGTGAGAGTGGACTCTTGCAAGTCACCAATCTGTCTTAAGATTTAAGCATATCCTATTTTTAGTGGAACTTGGTAGGGCAATATATAAGGTGCCACTCTACAAGCATACACTCTGAAAATTGTAGAAACATGGTATAAAATTATATCCCCAAAATTGTGGACAATAGTGATGTCCTGATAGTATTCCTTTGGCCTGATCAGTCTCAGTAACTCCATTGGGATTCTAGTATTGTCAAAGAAAAGAAAATTCCTAAGTCTAGAAGCAAAATCTCTATCAAAAGCAATATAACTAGCATCCATCTTGTCCCATGATAGAGTTGTGGTCCATAGATGGACTAGGAGGGTTTCTCTATTTCTTTATTTCACAATATTCACTGTTGAACTAAAAAATCCCTCCCCCTTGTATAAGAACATGTGCAAAAACATTGAATACCATCCAAATGGCCCAGTAACCTTCATGTTCTTAATTCCCTGCAATCCCTCACGGATCAAGTCAGCCAAATGAAATGCAAAATCAAAAATCAATGCCAACTACGGGTGAAGTGTTTGTACCATCATGAACATGTATGGGACTAGCATGTGAGTTTTTTCATCATAACCTAGAATTAAGGTGAGAGACTTATAAAAATCTTGTGCTCTCTTACTCAACAAATCTAGCCTAAAAGGCTCTGGGGTGCTTGCACTTACAACACACATTGATCCAATTTGATCAATGAATTCTCTTAGAAGCCCTTCTCTCAAAATATCCTTATGTACCTCATATATCTTTGTAAAATATTTAAAATATATCTTCTCTAACCCCACCAAAGGTTCATTCAGTGAAAACACTTCCCTAATCTCATCCTTTGTAATGCTAATTAGGTTCTTTCCATTGACATCCTTGACACACCTTGTCATAGGATCATAGCACTTGGAAATTTGTATCAACAACTCAGCATCCATGAAAACACCAGGGCATATTAACTTCCCAACATCAAATTTCCATATGTTACTAAGGGGAGCATAGGAATTTCTCCATGAGTAGGCTGCCCTAAACAAGCTAAAGCCATTATGATTCTCTCCCACCTTAGCATCTCGCATCCAATTTCCTCTGTCATGGAGTGCCTCAACCACTGAGTCCCTAGGTTTCTTGGGACAAGCTCTTTCATCCTTGCTGCCCCATTATCAGAACGCAGGAGTAATTGCATCAAATCTTTAAAAACCCCCCTGTTACTATACTCTATCTGACCAGACAAATTCCTCTTTGGTGACATTTTGAAATTAGGGATTTTACAAAATAATATATGAATATTTCAAGAGAAACCTAAATGCTATCAACTAGCAAATAGAAACTTCCTTGCAATACGTTCATAGACTGTAAGCAACTCTTAACTCAGAAAATAAACCTATCAGATGCCTGCAAATTCTTTTCTTAAGATTGCTCCTTTAGGAAATCCAGATCACCAGAAGGTTTATGAGAGTAGTAAAGAGAAACAACATTTGAATTTTGATATATAATATCACCAACTTCTTACAGTCCATCCACATGTAGCTCATTAAACCCACCATTACTGAAAGTTGGTTGCCTCAGTGTTCACAGGACATGAAAAACATCATTGAGCAAAAATTTGATTTCAGACCATAGATATATCTCCTTTCCGACGCATCAGTTGGTTGGCAAGTCTAATAGAAAAACCCTGTATTATGTTTCCCTAAGTTAGTTCTTAACCAATGAGAACATTTCAATATAGCCATGTGAAGAAATAAGTAACATAACTTTATCTCGATTAGAAATGGACAGGTGGCACCTCATTGCTAAAGCGCAAGCATAAAACTCAAGCATCTTCATCTAGCAATATAATGATAATCGCTAGATCTTGTTGTACTTTAATCATTTGAAAGATAGGCCCTACCATGACACCTCACCTACCTTTTCATTGAATCACAAACTACCACACTACAAAGACTGGCAAGTGGACCCCCTCTCACCTTTTCTTTCTTGGCACCGAAAACCCTGACAACCGCTAGATCATAATTTACTACACCAATAGAAAGTCAACATATCAGAGTGAGCTGGCACTTTTAGGGCCCACTTCACACTTCAATCTTTAAAGAGAATCAGATGGTCATCGCTATACCACAAGCTCAAATTCCTTACATCTTTCATCAATGGTATAACGACAACCATAAAATCAATCTATCATTTATCGCTCTGAAAAGTCAGACCCCATAGCTTGATACATCACTTGTGTGTACATCAAATCATAACATGCCATGTTTACAAATGAGTGGGCCCCTTCCTAAATTTCTCTTTAATATAAAAAGGCTCTGTCAGCCGCCACGTCACCTTTGCTTCAACCAATCAAAAACATACATGTCATAATGACTTGGAAGTTCAAGGTCCCACCTACCATCTCGTCCACCTTAAAGCATCAGATAGTTTTTGCTATACCATGATGCTTAAAAGGTTATTATCTTGGTCCAATGGTATAGTGACAGTCATTGATGTGATATGTTCTTTAAATGCCATCACATCTTGTTACCAGTCAGGCCCACTTGGATAGATGGCACCTTCTCGTTAAAGCGCATGTTAGATATTCCGACAATGGGAAGGCTTGCAGTTCAATGATAGCAACATATTTTAGAGAGAACAAACTATTGAGAAATAATACCAAAACTTAGGCCTCTGAATGAAATAAATTAAAAAGCACCCCGCCTAACAACCTAACAATATAACCTATGAAGTGATGGGTCAAAGGGGGTGAAAATTAGCACATGCATATTTTGGAGAATTAGTGAGCCAAAAAGTAATGCCAAAATATAACAAGTTTTAAAAACAATTAGGGCTTTATCAAATGTAGGGTTTTCAAAATAAAACCTAACCCTTAGATCCTTAAAATGGATTATTTTTCAAAATACTAGCATGGGGCTGGACAAATTTATCATAGTGATAATAGTGGCTCATGCTTGGGGATGTGTATCTCTAGTAGATACAATGAGAAAGCTAGAATCTCCTAGAAGAGTAGACCAGAACAAAACTTTGACCAAAAATAGGGAACTATACACAAAACCCCTGAGCTAAACTTGTACAGAGACCCAAAAGATTTAAGAGAAATAAAACTTTAAGAATTGACCATGAAATGGCAATTTGATAAGCTCTCCTGTTAAATTTTTCAACAAATAAGAATTTGCTCCCCATTTTTCTTCAATGATATATGGGCCTAACCAAATGGGATCAAACTTCCCATGCTTTCCTTTATCTTCTAGTCTTGTGTTCCACATTAGGACCATGTCACCATTTATAAAACTCCTCTAAGTAGTCCTCTTGTCATAAAAGACTTTACATTGGGCCTGCATCCTCTCATTCCTATCATGTGCATCATTCCTTACCTCATTTAATTGAATCAAATCATTCATCCTAACAGTCATATCTTCTTCCACATCATCATCATATGCCTGAAGGAACTGGTACATGTGTAATAAATTGTTTTGTGGAAACCTTGCATTGATCCCATATACCAAGTCAAAAGGGGCACATCCTATTTCTTTTGTGATTGTAACCTTGTCAGCCCATAGGGCCTGTAATAATTTGGAATCCCATGCCTTCTTGTTTTTATCTAGAACTCTTTTCAAAATTTTAATCAAACCTTTGTTGTTGGATTCTGCCTGGCCATTACCCTGTGGATGGTAGGGAGATGAATATGAAATTGTTATACCATTGTTTGACAAAAACCAACAAACTCCTTTGACCTGAAAGATAATGCATTATCAACCACCATGGTCTCTGGGCAACCAAACCTTGTAAGGATGTTTTGCATCATAAAGTCTGTCACTACCTTACTAGTTGCTCTTCTGGTAGGGATTGCCTCAACCCACTTGGTGAAATAGTTAGTCTCCACCAAGATGTAAGAATATCCTCCACTAGACTTATTAGGGATCTCACCAATGAAATCCATACCCCACTTCTAGAAAGGAGACTGAATAGTAACAAGTTTAAGAGGCAAGTTTCCATTAAATTTCAATTTCCCTGCAAACCTTTGACAAGGATCACACTTCTTTACAAACTGATGGCTATCTTTGAAGAGTGATGGCCACCAAAAACCTGACCTGATGATCTTGTGGGCTATGGTTTTTTCCATGTAGTGTGCTCCACAAATCCCATTGTGCATTTCATCCATCAAAAGTTGGGCTTTATCATGATCTACACACTTAAGCAAAACACCTTCATTATTCCTCCACCATAATTCACCATTTATGATTGCATATCTTAAAGAGTGAAGCTTAATAGTTCTTTTCTTATTGTCATCCAAGTCTGGAGGTAAAACCATCTTTTGTAAATACTTGACAATGTCCTTGTACCATTCACAACAATCCATGTTGCATATAAAAGGTTTTTGATTCTCCTCCAATACATTTATTTGGTTTGCATTCAGATTGCTTTGGGCCATCAACTTTGCTAGGCCTAATCCACTTACCAGCTTTGTAATGTGGATATCAATTTAAACTCTTGAATCCTATTAATCCATCTACATCTCCTTCCCGAAACCTCTTGTTGGACCAAAATGTCCTTGACTGCAGCACTTGGAACATAGGCAACCACTGTGGCTCCCACCAAATAGCATCTGAATGTTTTAATGGCCTTGACCAAGGCATACACTTTTTTTTCAATAATATCATAATTTAATTTTGTCGCCTGCAAAGTCTTGCTGAAAAAGGAAATAGGTTGTTCAAATCCATCAACATTTTTTTGTAATAGCACTGCAACAATGGTATGTGTAGATGCAAAAGAAAAGATCTGCATTGGTTTGCTATAGTCTGGTGTCTTCTGGACTGGGGCATGCTTGATAGCCCTTTTGATATCACTAAAGGCATGTATTGCTTCCATATTCCATTCAACCTTTTCCCCTTTCTTCAACATTCTTGATATGGGAATACTGATTTCTGCAAAATTTGTGATAAACCTCCTTCAAAAATTGACTTGTCCTAGAAAAGACTGAATCCCTTTGATATTCTTTGGTAAAGACAATTTATCAATAGCTTGCACCCTTTCAAGATCTATTCTCTCTCCATCCTTTGAAACAATATGTCCTAGAAGTTTTCCTTCTACTACACCAAAGGCACACTTCTTTGGGTTCAAAGAAACCCCATACTCCAAAGCTCTAATGAAAATTTTCTCCAGGTGTTGGCAATGTTGTTCCTCCTTAGCTGAGAAAGTTGTCAAGTCATCCTGATATACCACCATAAATATATTAATGAAATCTACAAAGGCCACATCCATAGCCCTTTGAAAAGTAGCACCAGCATTAGTCAACCCAAAAGGCATCCTAACATAAACATATGTCCCCCATGGGGTTTTGAATGCAATTTTAAATTGCTTTGTGTCCTTAACCATAACTTGGTTGTGACCAGAAAATCCATCCATCATAGACATTAGTTCTAATCTAGTGACCTTCTATAACATATTCTCCATATTTGGCAATCCATAGTTATCCTTCCGAGAGTTTATGTTAAGATTCCTAAAATCTACACATAACTTGATATCACCATTTTTCTTTCTGATAGGCACTAAGTTTGAAACCCAAGTGGAATGTCTAATAGGCTTGATTATTCTAGCATCCATCATCTTTTTGAGTTCACCTTTCATCTTAGGGGCCAAGGTAGGGTTAACAGGTCTCAACTTCTGTCTAAAAGGATTTGTGCCTTCTTTGAGTGGAATTTCATGTTGGAAGAGGTCATCTCTATAGGATTTAAGATCTTCATAAGACCAGGCAACAACATGCTTGAATTTTATGAGAAGGTCAATCAAATTTTTCCTAGTTCTTGGGGATAGACACTTGCCAATATAAACCTTCTTGGGAACTATATTTGTTCCTAAGTTTATTTCTTCAAGCTCATTGATCTTATCGGTACTAGTAGAGAACACCTTGTCCTTATTGTCAAATGCCCTTTCAAAAGAAACTAATCCTTTGGGAACTCTGTTTGATTTCAATTGTAAAACTTCCTTCCCAAAGATAACATCTTTACCATCCATTGTGTCAACATAAGTACTGAAATCCATTTCTTTATCACCAAAATGAGATTCACACTGGAAAAACCTCAATATGTCCTGGTGATCAGAGAAAACCTACCAATTATCTAGATTGTTAGGGATAGAAGGCCTAGTTTATACCTCTATATTGGAAACATCCGCAAACGTAACATCTTCTGGTCCAAGGGCTATATTAGCCAATAAGTCTGTCATTCTATTTTGACCTCTTTCCATCCAACAAATATTAAAAGCACTAAAGCTTTCAATCTCATCCCACACTGCATTCCTATACTACTTTAATCTCTAAGTTTTTTGAAGTATATTTTGATCTAACTTGGGAGAAAACTAACTTAGAATCCCCTATTACTTTGAAAAATTTTATGCCATGTCTTGATGCTAGCCTTAAACATATTAATAGAGCCTCATATTCTGCAACATTATGTGTTCATGAGAATAGCAAAGAAAAGGAGAATTTGAAAGTTTTACCATTAGGAGAAATGAGTAATATTCTAGCTCTAGACCCCTCCTTGCTATTTGTTCCATCAAAGTACATGGTCCATAAGCTATCAAGATCAATCCATTCCTCCTAGTTTTTTGACTTGTGGACTAGTTCAGCATCCCCCTCTACCTCCTTACCTTGAACTTTGAAAGCATTAATGTTAGTATCAAGGAAACAATTCATGGTATCTTCTTCTTCTTCTTCATTCATGTGTGGAGTTCTAGATTCCTTGGTGACCTTGATATTCTATCCTTCCAAATTAAAAGTGGCAAATGACAAGTCACATTGTATGCTACCTCCCATGGAAGCACTCCACTTTCTTGATAGTAACATCCCATACTGGGGAGGAATATCCACTACCAAGACACTCATGGTCAATTGTGTATTGGGGTATGCAGCGAATTTGTAAGGGAGGGCCTTGATAGTACCAACAACTAGTACTTCCCTTGAATCCATTGCTTGACACCTACCATGGGGCGTGTCCACCTTCAATCCCAAAGATTTCATAACCTTAGTAGGCATAATAGTATTTGATGCTCTAGAATCAATCATGCAATGTTTTAGCAACTTTCCATTTATCTGTATTGTCAAAAAAAAGGGATCAATTGTTCCTGCTATAGTACTAACAACATTTGTATGCAAATAAATTTGGGGGATTTTAGAAACAATCTCCTCATTGCAATTTCCATCTTCATCATTCATAATTGCTATTTGTTTCTCAGTTCCCTCAATTTTTTTGGAATCCATGGGCACCACACCATTTACCCAATTCAAAGCCTTCTCCTTATGTTCTTCTATTCTCATCATCTCTAATAATGGAACTTTAATAGTGATCTAAGACAATAGTTTGCTCATATCAATTGGGACATATTTTAAATCAGAGACATCAAGCTTTGAACTTGTAACTTCTTTATCAGTATCTTGGATGGATATGCCTATAGTTTTTTTATTATGGACTTCATTCTCTTTCTGTTGAGCTGGAACAACTTCAGCTATGGGTTTGGGTTTTACCTTATAGATAGTTTTAGGTTTGGAATTTTTCTTTATTTTGACCTTATCAACAGTATTAGCATCCTTAGACTTATCCTGAGTCATTTTTACATCTTTATCTATTTTCTTGATAAAAATTCCAGCAGGCTTCTGACCTGGGCTAGTAACCACCCTATTTCTCAAGTTGTAATTTGTTTTAGCTTGAGTAACCATATCCATTGTGATCAAGGCAATTTCTTCATCAAATGGTCTTCTCAAAACAATTGTTTCCTTATTCCTCACAACATTGCACTAGATATTGTCAGGTTCACTATCTTCATCTGAGAAGACTTGTTGATGGTATGATTCAATCCTAGCCTGAGAATTAAGAAAATATTGATTTTCATCCTCTTCAGTAGAATCAACTTCATCCCATACATGGGAAGAAATCATCTCACAACCTTGATCATCACAAGGCTAGTCCTCATTAGATTCTTTCTCTTCTTGTGGAGAGACACTCTAGGATATGACACAATAATTAGGATCATGTGGTGACTGACAAGCCATACACCATGGGACCTCTTCCACCACATTCATTGAGTTTCTCTGCAATGGATCAAGGGTTCTATCATTTAGTTTATCCCTTCTATCAGGAAGGATAGGCTTCCCATCTTTCCATTGAGTATTATATGGGTAGTTCTGCATTCTTGGCAATTTGTTAAAATTATTAAAGGGGGGCTTATCTCCTCCTATAATTTTATTGTTTCTATTTTCACCAGCCTTCAAATATTTTCTTTCTTTCAAGATCTATTTTAAATTGTCATCTTTGGGTTTCACACTTATAGGTTTTCTTGGATCCTTTCTATTCAACAACGGTGATTTGTTTTCCTCCCTTCTTCCCAACTTCCTTGAGATTCTTCAGTTGCTCTCAATGTTCACAGCTAGCTTGTAAGCTTCAACAAGACTGCTTGGATTTTTGTCCCTCAAAAGGTAACCCATCTTTGAGTCAAAAGCATTTAGATATGTGATAAGACACACCCTATCATCTAGTCTGATAACTTGTAGGAGCTTATGCATGGCCTTTTGGAATCTGACATTAAACTCAACAACATCCTCATTGAAATTTTTCTTTATGTTATTAAATTCATTTAGCATAAAACCCTCATGTGTTTTTTCACCATACCATTCTTTGAAACAATGCCTAAGCTGATCCCATGAACCTATGCTAGCATGTGGCAGAGCCCTAAACCAATCTCTTGAATCTTCTGTTAGGGATTGTACAAACAATTTCATGATAACATCATCTGGCACAATGTTATAATCATCAATCACATCAATATACTTTTTTAGGTTCTCTTCACAAGTATAGGGTTAGGATACCCAGGGATGCTAGTGAAAACCAACTATTTACATCTTTCATGTACAACCCCTATATTAAAAATACTGGCACCCTGAGATGTGGATGCATTAGTATTCATAGTGGCAGGGATTTTAAGTCCACCTAGTGGGGGAATACTGCCTGTCTGATTTGCTAAATTTGTGACTTTTCCTCCTTGTGTCATAGTAGAACTAGCAAAATTTGTGGGTCCTATACACCATTTTAGAAAATCAATCTTCCTTTTCATTTCCAATCTCGCAGCTTCTAATTCTTCCTTTTCAAGTTCCTTAGCTAGCAATTCCTGTTCCCTTTTGGCCTTTTCAAGGTCTGCCTCCAATCTTAGAGTGGAATCTATGGGAAGTTTTGGGATTTGAGGCTCTTTAATTGAAATTCCTACCTTTTGCTTTCCCTTATCCTTTGGATCCCTTGTTTCAAATGTCTGATGGACAACAGGAAACTCATTTGTCTATTTAGGAATGGGAACATAATTTATAGCCTCTAAATCTAACAGTTGTCTTCTTAATTGGTCAGCCCTCATCATGGCATGTCTAACCTTTTCTTCCTTTTCATTCTCTCTCTTCTGCCTAATGGCTACTTGTTCATGAATTCTTCTTTCCAATTCATATACTTCCTCAAATATCTCTTCAGAATTAGGCAAAGTTGTTTCAGATTCAACTTGTTGTGCTTGTGGTTCTTCTTGTTGATCCTGAGACTCATGGAGGCCTTGGGGAAATGATGAACCAAGGGTGAAAGGGGGGAAAAAGTCTTTCCCACTGCTGCTTTTACTTCTAGGCCTTCTCTCCCCCCCATGCCATCTATTTGGGACTATTTTCCTATTGTGGGGTAATCTTTGACCCTCTCTTTGTGTAGGGGAATAATAATCCTCATATTGGTTTAGACCCAAACCAACCGCCTCCTCATATTCTGAGGCATTTCCTTCCTGACTGGGAGGAGCAAGACCCTCCTATCTTGAGTTTCCCTTCTATTTCTAGGTAAGAGACATGTCACTGATACTTTTTTCACTCCTAACCTAGCCTCATCTAGATGTGACAGGAAGCTCACCCTGCAAACTTTCCTCTAGGTGTTCCTTCCTCCAAGACCTTGTATTTTTTTAACTCATAGTAATATAGTGATATTAATTAAAACACTGCTACATAGATGTTTTAGAGTCACCACCCAAGCTATATGGGATTATTCTTATGATTTTATAAATCAGGAAGGGTAGGAAAAATAAAGGAATCAACTCTATAATCAAAAGTAACCAACTGGTTTTGACAATAAGCAGGCCAAGAGTCAAGCTCAACTTGTACCTGTGTTATTAAATACAAATGTTTACAACTTAGAGATATCCACTTTTTTGAAAATAGGTAGGTTAGGGTTCTATCTCAACTTTAAACCTGTACTATTTGCTCCTAATCATAATCTCTACTCCCCAGTGGAGTCACCATTTTGTTGGTTCTTCAAAATATTTTACACTCCATGAGATATCAATATGCCTATGACTGATGTTAAGGATTGGTTAGTTCTAAATATGAGAAATCTCTAGGCAACTGGACCAACAATAGGGACAAGACTTCCCTCTTCACTTTTGGCTCTACAAAACCAAGGTGGGTACACCTGATCCAATAGTTTTAACTCTATTTCTTATCTAATACTGCATCTTACAACAGATGACAATGAGAAAGTACTAAGTAACAACCTATTACTCATTGACTCTCCATCACTGGATAGAACATATAAAGTAAATAAAATGTAAAAGACTAGTGTTGATTTTGTTAGGGCTTTTCCCTTCAAGACCAAACTTGAATCAATAGATGGGCTTGATTCTTAGCGTAGGAACTCAAGTTTGACAAGAAAATAGTCCAATTGATGAGGATAAAGAACATCCTCCTTCTTCTTTGAGATCCACATCACTTAGGCAGATATTGCCTTATCTGCACACTCAAGACACCTCATGATAAACAATAGGCCTATAGATAGATTATTGTAGAATAGTCTTCAAACCCCTATAGGTATCATGTACCCCCATGAAGTCAATTCTTAATGCAATAGCCATACTTGCATAGAATGGGTATGAAAACCAGAGACCTATACTAACAACATGAAAGGGAAAAGGTGGAACTGAAAGTAAATGATTTAAAGATGGGTTGAAAGGACCCCTGAGATGTCCTAAGTCCCTCATACACCAGTGCCTTGTCCAATGGGCCATAGAGTCAAATACCCTATTGCAATACACAACTATGAAACAAGAAGACAAAATAATCAATGTGTTGATGCCTAACATAAATCACACACCATGACCAAACCTCACTTTAACAACCCACCTGTGTATCTAGGTATGTTATTACCCATCCAAAGGATTTTCACCCTCCCCTTAGAAGAGATCTATAAATAGATAATACATTAACTAGCATCCACTGGAAGACAAGCATGACATATCTTTGACACCTCAACTCATACATACATGAAAACTAATCCTAAACCAGTTATCTCTATGAAGACAACTCCACTTGCAAACACATGAGAAATGCAAACAGAAAAATCAAACACCCTTGATGTGTAATTAATGAGTTTAGAATTCAAATGGAGATAGCTTGGTTATAGTAAGAGTAAATTGAATCCTCATACATAAGAAAAATCTATTACAATACATATCATATTTTATGAACCAAAAAAGGAAGAAAGAACACCCTATATGTAGAGAAGTAGAGAAAATCTATAGGAAAAGGACCCTTCATGGAACTGAAAAGGAACCCTCAGGAACTAGGATTTCATAACCCTTACAAAGTCAAAACTTCAACCATATATACCCCTGGTTATCTTGGAATCCTACACAAGTTAGGATGCAACAAGCTACAGATAACCATGGTAAGGGTTAGGGTTTCCACCCACCAAAACAATTCAAAAGATTAGAATTCAATTCGTTGGATGGAAAACCAAGCAACCTGGTGAAGAATAGATTTGAAATTGATCTCCAATTATGATAATTCTCATAATAGTGTACAAAAGATCATAAATTCACCATAAAAACTAGTCTATTCAACCACTTGCCACACACCTCAAGCTACTCTTTGCTCATTCCTTACATGGTATAGATCTCTGCAATCGATCATCACACCCTTGACCACATTGCAGCAACAAAGAAATCATTTCTCACCAGCTCCAGTCACTTCTACATTGAAATTCAGTCCTTTCTGTCACTAAGAAACCATCAAAAATTTGAATTTGAATTTAAATGGTCATATTCATGGTGCCCGTAACATATCAGCAGTCAATATTCAAACCTTGATCAACTTTAAAGCCCCACCGTTAGATCTATTTACTTTTTCTAGGCCCGTGTGCTTTACATTGCTTTAAGTAAAATTGATGGTCATCATTATACCACAATGCTAAAAGTTGAGCATCTTACCTCAGTGGTATAATGACAACCACATGATCTTCATAGACTTGTAGGCACTTACTTCCTTTGAAAATTGTGGCCCCACAAACAAATCCACCTCAGCACACTTGGACCAATGAAAAAGAGCACATCGATGATGAATCAACACATTAGACCCACTTTTCATAAGCTTTAGATTGGATGGAGGTCTTATAATCTCATACCCCTGATAGATCCCTTAAGATCTTACGCTGACCACTCGATCATCCATACTGGCATCCCTTAGAATCTTTCAGGCCCACTGACATAATCCTTATCATCCTCTAGCTTAGTGAATAAGAACACAACACCTCAGTGATGAATCATCAGACGGTCCTACCATTTCTGGCAAATCTTTTACCTTTAATCAGTATTTGGCGAATCGGTGACCGAAGACTTTCACCAGGTTGCGGAAAAGCTTTTACCTTCGCTAAAAATTTTAGCGATTGCAGGAACACTGTTCACCAAGTCACCATCTAATTTGGAACACCACCATTTTATTATGTGAATGAGCCAACCCCTTTGAGATTTTCCAGAATTGCTAAGCATTTTATCTAGACTACCAAACTTTAGACCCTCGCCTGTCAGAAAATTGATAGTTGTCTCATCTTCACATGGCCTAACAAGATTCCATCAGATTACACTCCTACCATGAGATGGAGAATCTTACCCTACCCTGACAACCCTCTAACACTAGATAAAATCAATGGTCATCGCATAATCTCAAGCATTTGACACATTCGATGAGATCTTACATCATTTGTTGATTGTCTAACAAGGTCAGGACCCACTAACACCTACCAAGTCAAGACCTCATGGACCAATCAAGCACCACCAAATTAGCATACCTGATAGTGGACCCACCTATCAGAAAGCATTACATCATAAAAAGAATCAATGGCTGTCTTAAGATCTCATGCATCTGACATATTCCTTGCGAAGACATGCCCACTGTTGATCTACTGCAAGTTTCAGGATGCTCTGACATGTCTAGGTTAGATCCTAAATCAATGGATGGTACATGATCTCAAAGGGGAAGAATATTCCTTAAGATCATGTGCCAACCGTTGATTGAAAAGGGTTCACTATAAACCACACTGACGGATCTCTAAATCATCAATGCCTCGACCAATCACCAACTACCACCTCACTAACATAGGTCCACATGTATTATCATTTAAAAAGAGGGACCACCACTTCATGATTCAGCAACCAAAGGAAAGACAAGCCACTCACTAGGTCACCTGATGCTAAGACAGAACCGCTCAATAATAAGAGATTACGTGAACACTGTGTTCGCGTAATCGCTGAGAGAAAATGCTAACTGTCGGGGAACTTAGAGAATGGGCGACTGACATGTTCATTGAATTGCTGAAAGTTTAAAAGTGACTGCCAAGGATTAAGCGAACAAGTGACCAATAGGGAAAAGAAATGCACACATGCATTATATGATCACTTAAGTGGCCAAAAAGGTAATGAAGAAATAGAATGAGGCCGGGGTAAATTAGGGCTTTCTCACTACAACCGCTAGATTTTTGAATTTTTTGCAAGGGTTTCAAAGCTAGGGAAATTAAAAAAAGGTTGCAGAGACCAGAAAAACATGCTAGGGCCATGAAATTTTGCAGGGGCAGGCCATTTTCTAAAGATTTTTTGCATTGACATGAAAATGGGTAAACAGTGGCTCTAGTTGGGGATAATGGGCAACTTGTGTCCATGCAAGAATTTAGATCTCTGGGATAGAAGACCATCTACAAAACAAAAATAGGGACCTCAAAAATTGGCAACCGAACCAGGAAGAGAGAAAGGGAAACACACAATAGGAAAGGAAGGATATCTAAAAATATTTACAAAATTTTACAAATTTATTTAGTGGCCCCAAGTCACCAAAAGAAAATCAATGACCCTCCTGAATCAAAAATTTGATTTTCATCCACAAATGTGACCAAACACCTGCAAATATCATGACCATCCTTCTGCCAACATATATGATAATTGATGGGCTGAAAAACAAAACTACACTAATCACTACCCATTTATTTCTAGTCATGACTACCATACTCATATTCATATTCCAAGAAGTAAGGAACATCACTCACTTCTTCTTGATGACTGGAAACAAAAATTTGATCTAATAATGCATCGGAAAATGTGACATATTGATTATCATGCATTACCATAGAATTACCTAGCTGAGAAGGACTTGGATCCTTAGATTTGTCTTCATACACTACATCAACCAGTGAGCAACTTGGTTCCTCTATAATATTTCCATGAATTGGATCATGAACCAAGTGAAGGTCTTCTTCATAAATTTTGTGACAATAGGACAAATGATCTGCATCATTATTTTTACCAAAAGAATTTATGTCCCAATCATTGAAGACAAAGTCCTCAACACTGTCACCATCAGTATCATATTTAGCAAAAGAAGGAAAAGGGTTTGAACAAGAAACTTGTTCATCAATAGAACTCCTATGATAGGAAAATACACTATCATGTCCTTCTACCTCTTCTCTTGCAGAGTCACTACATGAGTGGAACTATAATATACATGGGTTCTCAGGGTCACTTTGAACACTGGCCTCATTATCAGTGTCAAAGGATAAATCATAGGGGAGTTGCAAATCAAAATCCAAAATAGGGGCATACCTCTGAAATTCTTCAGCCATAAGTGTTGAAATATCTTCACTACTTAATGGACTTTGGGCCATACTTTCATCTTCCTCAGCTTCACCCCTATTGCAAACATCTTCTTTATCCAAGACAAGAAAAGAGACCTCTAGCCTTAGATCATCTTATCTAGATAAACCAATGTAGGAATCATCATCTACATCATATTCATTTTCTTCCCACTCACACAAAACATCATCAAACCGGGACAAGAAACAAGAACTCTGATATTGAGAAGAAGAAAAAGCTACAGACAAATTGGAAACATTATTACTCTCAGATCCATCTTCAGCACTCTCACATGCACTAACCTCAAAATTAGCCTCATAGTCAACACCTTCCACATAATGAGAATCAACATCAAAACTACTAGTCTCCTCATGATCAACATAAAGAGAAGCTAGTGCCCTCATCCTCCTATCCCCCAATAACTGCCAGTTCTCAGCTTTTAAGAACATAACCCCAAGTGCATCCTCAAGCCCAAGGTTGTCATCACTAAGTATTCAATCTCTGACATATATATATATATATATATATATATATATATATATATATATATATATATATATATATATATATATATATATATATATATATATATATATATATATATATATATATATATATATATATATATATATATATATATATATATATATATATATATATATATATATATATATAATACTCTTCCCACAATGCATCTGACCAACTAGTTGACTCATGAAAACAAAGATCCAAGAATAAACCAATGAACTCAGGTTCAAAAAACTCAACATCATCAGGAAGCTCATTATATACATCCCAAAATCTATCATAGAAAAGAGATATGGATAGATCCTTTCTGCATCCTACTTTCAATCTCATCAATGACATGCAATCCCTAAAGATACCTTGCTCAAGGAAAGCAAGCTCCTCATCAAGCTTACACATCAAACTTAATGCACTACTTTCATAAAATTTTGCAGGGATGCAACTAAAAACTTGAAGTATGCAAACTTCTACTCACACCTTATCTTTTTCTTAGTGCTTGATCACTAAATAAGGAGACATTTTAGATCTTTGAGAAATACCTGAGAGTTTTGTAGCAAAAGACTTTGTTGATTGGAAGATAGGGTAGATCTAGAGCTCACCATGCAGCTCCATTAGATTCTTTGTTGTGTAGAGTCACCACCTCCTTCAATAGGAAAATATTGTTTTTCTTTGTACCTCTTCCAATCAACCAAAACTACACCAGGATATCACACTATCTATTAGGAACTACACTGATCAAACAGAGAAATCAAAGCTGCCACTCAACACTTAGTGAGAAAATTTTAGCAAATGCTTTGTTTGTTTATCTGACTCTTTCCAATGGTCCCCAGTAGAGTCACCAATTTGTTGGGGCTTTTCCTTGCAGGACCAAACTTGAATCAATAGATGGGCTTGATTCTTAGGGTAGGAACTCAAGTTTGACAAGAAAATAGTCTAATTGATGAGGATAAAGAACATCCTCCTTCTTCTTTGAGCCCCAAATCGGGTACTGACTTATCTGCACACTCAAGACACCTCATGATAAACAATAGGCCTACAGATAGATTATTGTGGAATAGTCTTCAAACCTCCATAGGTATCCTATACCCCCATGAAGTGAATTCTTAATGCAATAGCCCTACTTGCATAGAATGGATATGAAAACCAGAGACCTATACTAACAACATGAAAGGGAAAGGGTGGAACTGAAAGTAAATGATTTAAAGATGGGTTGAAAGGACCCCTGAGATGTCCTAAGTTCCTCATAGACTAGTGCCTTGTCTAATAGGCCATAGAGTCAAATACCCTATTGCAATGGATAGCTATGAAACAAGAAGACAAAATACTCAATGTGTTGATGCCTAACATCAATCACACACCATGACCAAACCTCACTTTAACAACCCACCTATGTATCCAAGTATGTTATTACCCATCCAAAGGATTTTAACCCTCCCCTTAGAAGAGACCTATAAATAGATAATACATTAACCAACATCCACTGGAAGACAAGCATGACATATCTTTGACACCTGAGCTCATACATACATGAAAACTAATCCTAAACCAATTATCTCTGTGAAGACAACCCCACTTGCAAACACATGGGAAATGCAAATAGAAAAATCAAACACCCTTGATGTGTGATTAATGAGTTTAGAATTCAAATGGAGATAGCTTGGTAATAGTAAGAGTAAATTGAATCCTCATACATAAGACAAATCAATTACAATACATATCATATTTTATGAACCAACAAAGGAAGACAGAACACCCTATATGCAGAGAAGTAGAGAAAATCTATAGGAAAAGGACCCTTCATGGAACCAAAAAGGAACCCTCAGGAACCAGGATTTCAGAACCCTTAAAAATTCAAAACTTCAACCATATATACCTCTGGTTATCTTGGAATCCTACACAAGTTAGGATGTAACAAGCTACAGATAACCATGGTAAGGGTTAGGGTTTCTACCCACCAAAACAATTCAAAAGATCAGAATTCAATACGTTGGATGGAAAACCAAGCAACCTAGTTAAGAACAAATCTAAAATTGATCTCCAATTATGATAATTCTCAAAATAGTGTAGAGAAGATCATAAATCCACAATAAAAACTAGTCTATTCAACCACCTGCCACACACCTCAAGCTACTCTTTGCTCATTCCTTACACGGTACAAATCTGTGCAATCGATCATCACACCTTGGACCACACTGTGACAACAAACAAATCATTTCTTACCAGCTCTAGTCACTTCTACATTGAAATTTAGTCCTTTCTGTCACTGAGAAACCCTCAAAAATTTGAATTTGAAATTAAATGGTCATATGCATCACACCCACAACATATCAACAGTCAATATTCAAACCTTGATCAACTTTAAAACCCCACCGTTAGATCTGCTTACTTTTCCTAGGTCTGTGTGCTTTGCATTGCTTTAAGTAAAATTGACAGTCGTCATTATACTGTCATGCTAAAAGTTGAGCATTTTACCTCAATGGTATAATGACAACCACACGATCTTCACAGACCTGCAGGCACTTACTTCCTTTGAAAGCTGTGGCCCCATAGAAAAATCAACCTTAGCACACCTGGACCAATGAAAAAGAGCATGTCAATGATGAATCAGCATGTTGGACCCACTTTTCATAAGATTTAGATCAGATGGTGGTCTTATAATCTCATAGCCCTGACAAATCCCTTAAGATCTTACACCGACTGCTCGATCATTAATACTGGCATCCCTTGGAATCTTTCAGGCCCGCTAACATAATCCTTATCATCCTCTAGCTCAGTGAATAAGAACATAACACCTCAGTGATGAATCATTAGACGGTCCTATCATTTCTGGAAAATCTTTTACCTTTAATCAGTATTTGGTGAATCAGTGATTGAAGACTTTCGTCAGGTTGTGAAAAACCTTTTACCTCTGCTTAAAATTTTAGTGATTGTGTGAACATTGTTCACCAAGTTGCTAGTTGATTTGGAACACCACTATTTTATTATGTGAATGAGCAAACCCCTTTGAGATTTTCCAGAACCGCTAAGCATTTTATCCGAACTACCAAACTTTAGACCCCCACCTATCAGAAAATTGATGATTGTCTCATCTTCGCATGGCCTGACAAGATTCCATCAGATTGCATGCTTGCCGTCAGATGGAGAATCTTACCCTACCCTGACAACCCTCTAACACTAGATGAAATCAATGGTCGTCGCATAATCTCTAGCCTCTGACACATTTGATGAGATCTTATGCCATTTGTCGATTCTCTAACAAGGTCATGACCCACTAACACACCGGATACTAAGACCCACTGACACCCACCAAGTCAAGACCTCATGGACTAATCAAGCACGAGAAAATAAACATACTTGATAGTGGACCCACCCGTCAAAAAGCATTACATCATAAAAAGAATCAATGACTATCTTAAGATCTCATGCATCTGACATATTGCTTGCAAAGACACACCCACCGTTGATCTACTGCAAGTGTTAGGACCCTCTAACACATCTAGGTTAGATCCTAAATCAGTGGATGGCACATGATCTCAAAGGTGAAGAATATTCCTTAATATCATGCACTGACTATTGATTGAAAAGGCTTCACTGCAGACCCCATTGACATATCTCTGAATCAACAATGCCTCGAACAATCACCAACTACCACCTCAATGACATAGGTCCACATGTATTATTGTTTAAAAAGAGGGACTACCACTTCACAATCCAGTGACCAAAGGAAAGACAAGCCGCTCATCGGGTCGCCTGATGCTAAGACATAACTACCTAACAATAAGAGAGTACATGAACACTGTGTTTGCATAATTGCTGAGAGAAAAGGCTAACCACAAGGGAACTTAGAGAATGCGTGACTGACATGTTCGCTGAATCGCCGAAAGTTTAAAAGTGACCACCAAGGATTAAGCGAACAAGTGACCAATGGGGAATAGAAATGCGCACATGCATTATATGATCACTTAAGTGGCCAAAAAGGTAATGAAGAAATAGAATGAGGCCGAGGTAAATTAGGGCTTTCTCACTACAATGACTATATTTTTGAATTTTTTACAAGGGTTTCAAAGCCAGCGAAATAAAAAAAGGTTGCAGAGACCAGAAAAACATGATAGGGCCATGAAATTTTGTAGGGGCAAGCCATTTTCTAAAGATTTTCTACATTGACATGAAAATGGGCAAATAGATTTAATATTTTTAGGATTTCTAGATTTCAATCATTCCATACAAAGAAAAGATGTGAAAATATAGGCCAATGCCCTATCCATTGGGAAAAATGTGAGAAGATAGAATGACTACAACAATGTTTGAAAGATAACTAGTCTTGAAACATAAATACAAAATATTCCAAATCTTTCCTACTTATAGATAATCCTTAAATAGATTTAGTAAACATGCATCCCACTCAAAGAAATATTTAATCTAACCTTAGATCAGAACTTAGAGCTAAACACATACATATAAACCTTCAAAAGACTTAAAGATTTACTAAATAAACTCATAGGAGAGACAAAGAATTGAGGTTTGTATTAAGTATAACCTTGAACATTGCACACATCATATTCTGAATCAATAAGTTTGCAAAATAGTAGTAGTAACCTGTACTTCTTTTCTATTTCTTTGATAAAATGATACAAGATTTTACAATCCTTGACTGAGGGTTAGGGTTTCAAAGTTTCTATCTTTTTAACTCCTAGACTCTCAATGCCTAGAATGATCATGGAAAATCTTTTATATACAAGGAGATGCAACAAGCTACTGATCATTATAGGGCTTGCAAAATTTCTAACCTAAAAACCTTTACAACTACCTCAAAAAGTTTACAATAAATACACAAGTCAAGCAGGTGAGATATTTGTAGCCAAGCGACCTTGCTTTATGTTTTCAATACTATCTTTGGCTCCCTTCAAAAAATTTGATTTGCAACATCTCCCTTTCTATCCTACAATGAATGTCTTTCTATATCTCAACAACCTCTATGACTCAAAAGCAACTGCCTTTACTTGCTCTAGGAGGCCGGCAGAGTATTAACTTTTTCAAAATGAGGTATGTACTGATATCTCCATTTATTGTACACCTCCTCACCTGGGAACTCAAAATTGGAAAACTCAATCTTCTTACTTGATAATTGTTCCCATTCATTTTTAATCTGAGTAACCCTATGCTAAATATTGTCAAACATTGATCTAGCATTTATTAATAACTTGATAACACTGCTAATAGAAAAAGTGCCACTTAGGACACCAGTCACCCTTTCTAACAAAAGTGCATCCATCTCTTCTCTCCATTAATATGCTTCTTTAAATTTTCCCTTATTTGTGAAAATGGTAGGCACCAGCTCATAGTTTGAAAGCATTAATTCAGCTTTCAACATACTTAATTTTCTGATAAAATTATCTAAAATGATGCCATAGTGTACCATTTTCTTCACAATCTGATGTAATGGTTTAATTAGTGGATCAAGATCCTCTTGGTCCTTTGATAGCATTCAAAATAGATTTATACTAGTAGATCTCTCAATCCATTTCTTCAAAATTGGTGACATTTTAGTCTTCTCCTTATTCAAAGTTTCAAGTAATGAATATAACTTACTGACATGACTATGGAGAATGGAGGTCTTCAAATCAATGGAAAACTGCATGATTGCATCTGTTATTTTCTCCTCATATTTTTGGTTTTCCAAAGTTGTGGCCTTCACATTTTCATCTTTTTCCTTCTCTAGTTGTATACTTATTTCCCTCGATTTATTTGTCTCCTCTATTAATCTTTGTTTCTCCCAAGTAACCCTTGCATCCAAACTTGTCTCTGGGTAGCGGGATGGTGGTAACTCAACAATTGGGCTTGAAGATGAAGCCATTGTAGGCTTGTCAGAGATTACCAATTGAGGAGACCTGTGATCCAAGGGTCCAGATAGTTGAGTAATTAATTTATCTTTCTAAATTAGCTCTTCTTTGAGCTCTTTACAAGACTTAAGAACCATTTCAAACTTGAGTCTAAGCTCCTCCTTCTCCTAGGCATCCTTTTCTGCCACCTTGACATTAAATTTGGTAGTTTGCAAGATTAAATTTGATGCCTCTACATCAAAAGTTTCTCCCACCCTTTGTACTAATAAACTACCTGCATATCCTATAGAGAGATCCTCTCTCTTTCATTTGTTTTCCTCCCTCTTTAGGGACCACATCACCAAGGGTGCATGGTCATCAGAAAAGGCAATTCTGCTAGCATCTTGTTTGGCCTACTCTGTAGCAACAAGAGTTTTCACTTTGCTCTTCTTGACCTGATAAAAAAAAATTGCATCTACAATGTCCCACTCTGGCAGAATCAGCACCTCTACAGGATGAACCATGGCCCTTCCCTCCTCAGGAGTAATTTTTTCAAACTGCTGAACCATTTCTGCTTTGATCTCATTTTCTATCTCAGTTATATCCCTATTAGGGAACTCTTCCTTTCTCTTCTCACAAATCTCTTTGTATTGATTTATTTTCATCCTCCATAAAAATTGGGAGAATGCCCTAGTCTTAACAAATTTATCATCAGCAAGGAAGGAATCACTTGCTTGTTTCAAAATAGGGTCCAATTGTTTACCCTCAAATACATCGATAGTTAAGTCCATGGCTACCTCTTTAGGTGCCTCAAGCATCCCTTCTTGCAACTCATCATTGGAAATAAAAATGTTTCCCTCATTTCTCAATTGTACAAGTTGTTATGCCACCCCATGTTCATCTAATTGGATAGGGGATTGGGAAGGAGAATAAGCCTTCTCTCCTAGCCTTACTTCTTATTTTTGCCTTTTAGGAGAGGGTCCCTACATTGTTGGATCATTAATGGGCCTTTTCCCTTTTGAAGTAGAGGGAATATCCTCACTCTTTTGTTGTGGTGGCAAGAGAACAATATATCCACTTCTCTTGTGCATTGTATAGACTCCCCTTGGGGTCAATTTCATATACTTAGGATGGCTCAAAATATGTCAATTTCATATACTTAGGCCAGCTCAAAATATGCCTAGCCATTTCAGGGTCTATCTTGCTTACAACAGCCCTCTTTTCATTTACTACATGCATGATACCCTCAAAATGTTCAATTAGGGCATCCACTTTCCTTGCCCATGGCTCAAAACCTTGTAATGGATCATAGGCTGCATCAAAATTTAGGATGAAATCTATAGTCTTTTTGTAGACAATCCATTTCTCTTTCATAACTTTTTGAGTTTGAAGATCAAACTCATTCCTTATTATGTCCTCAGGGAAATTGAATTGATGCTCAATATGAGAACACCTTATTTTATCTTTGAACATTCCTGAAAGAAAACCTTTTGTGTCTGTACACCTAACCACTACTCTTGGCATTCTTTAGGGATGCAAGACCTTATTTAAATGCACCCATCCTCCTTTAGTAATCACATATTGGTGTGCAATAGTTATATCCAGGAAAAAAGTTCCCCTTCCCTTACCAGTGAGAGTGGACTCTTGCAAGTCACCAATCTTTCTTAAGATTTTAGCATATCCTATTTTTAGTGGAACTTGGTAGGGCAAGATATGAGGTGCCAATCTGTAACCATACACTCTGAAAACTGTAGAAATATGGTATAAAATTATATCCCCAAAATTGTGGACAATAGTGATGTCCTGACAGTATTCCTTTGGCCTAATCTATCTCAGTAACTCCATTGGGATTCTAGGATTGTCAAAGAAAAGAAAAGTCCTAAGTCTAGAAGCAAAATCTCTGTCAAAAGCAATATAACTGGCATCCATCTAGTCCCATGATAGAGTTGTGGTCCATAGCTGGACTGGGAGGGTTTCTCTATTTATTTCTTTCACAATATTCAATGTTGAGCTGAAAAATCCCTCCCCCTTGTATAAGAACATGTGCATAAGCATTGAATACCATACAAATGGCCTAGTAACCTTCATGTTCATAATTCCCTCAAATCCCTCATGGATCAAGTCAGCCAAATGAGATGTAGAATAAAAAATCAATGCCAACTGGGGGTGAAGTGTTTGTACAATCATGAACATGTATGGGCTTGGCATATGAGTTGCTTCATCATACTCTAGAATTAAGGTGAGAGACTTATAAAAATCTTGTGCTCTCTTATTGAACAAATCTAGCTTAAAAGGCTCTGGGGTACTTGCACTTACAACACACATTGATCCAATTTGATCAATGAATTCCCTTAGAGGCCCTACTCTCAAAATATCCTTCTGTACCTCATATATCTTTGTAAACTCTTTAAAATCTATCTTCTCTAACCCCACCGAAGGGTCATTCAATGAAAACACTTCCCTAATCTCATCCTTTGTAATGCTAATTAGGTTCTTTCCATTGACATCCTTGACACACCTTGTCAGAGGATTACAACACTTGGCAATTTGTATCAACAACTCAGCATCTGTGAAAACACCAGGGCATATTAACTTCCCAACATCAAATTTCCATATGTTACTAAGGGGAGCACAAGAATTTCTCTGTGAGTAGGCTGCCCTAAAAAAGCTAAGGCCATTATGATTCTCTCCCATCTTAGTATCTTGCATCCAATTTCCTTTGTCATGGAGCACCTCAGCCACTGAGTGCCTAGGGTTTCTTGTGACAAGCTCTTTCATCCTTGCTGCCCCATTATCAGAATGTGGGAGTAATTGCATCAAATCTTCAAAACCCCCCTCTTGTTATACTCCGTCTGACCAGACAAATTCCTCTTTGGTGGCATTTTGAAATTAGGGATTTTACAAAATAATATATGAATATTTCAAGAGAAACCTAACTACTATCAACTGGAAAACAAAAACTTCCTTGCAATACCTTCACAGACTGTAAGCAACTCTGAACTTAGAAAATAAACCTACTAGATGCCTGCAAATTCTTCACTTAAAATCACTTCTTGAGGAAATCCAGATCGCCAGAAGGTTTATGAGAGTAGTAAAGAGAAACAACATTTTAATGTCAATATATAATGTTGCCAACTACTTACATTCCATCCACACGTAGCTCATTAAACCCACCATTATTGAAAGTTGGCAGCCTTAGTGTTCATAGGACATGAAAAACATCATTGAGCAAAACATTGAATTCAGACCATAGATATATCTCCTTTTGAGTGCATCGGATGGTTGGCAAGTCTAACAACAAAACCCTATATTACTTTTCCCTAAGTTAGTTCTCAACCAATGAGAACATTTCAAAATATCCATGTGAAGAAATAAGTAACTTAACTTTATATCGATTAGAAATGGACAAGTGGCACCTCATCGCTAAAGTGTAAGCATAAAACTTGAGCATCTTCATCTAGCAGTATAATGACAACCACTAGATCTTGTTGTACTTTAATCATCTAGAAGATAGGCCCTACCATGACACCTCACCTACCTTTTCATTGAATCACAAACTGCCACACTGCAAAGACTGGCAAGTGGACCCCCTCTTACCTTTTCTTTCTCAGCACTAAAAACCCTGACAACCACCAAATCATAATTTACTGCACCAATAGAAAGTCAACATGTCAGAGTGAGCTGGCACTTTTAGGGCCCACTTCACACTTAAATCTTTAAAGAGAATCAAACAGTTGTCACTATACCGCAAGCTTAAATTCCTTACATCTTTCATCAAATGAGTGGGCCCCTTACTGAATTTCTCTTTAATAGCAAAAGTGATGAAGGGTGCTCCCCTTAATGCCACAAACACATAACAGAAATAGAGAAACAACAACAATAATATGCAAGAACAGAAAATTGGCTTCTTATTATCTCCACAAATGTGGAATTACAAACTTTCAGAATTACAATATGCAAAGCCACATGGGCATTCCCTTACAATATTCTTTAGGACAAAGCCTCGAATCAATACCCAGATCTACTACCCAGAACTATTCTGAATTGCCTAAGACAATAATACAGCCTTCCTTATATAGGCAATTTTACACCGCCTGGGAAGGTTCCAGAATTTTAGCCAATAAGGCCGACCAACTTACAATTATTTTATTTTACATTTTATTACATCATAGTCGGCTCAAGATAACCTTTGAAACCCGAACAAAAATTTTGAAGAAAATTATTTTCTGCCATTTCAGGTGGCCCAACTTCCGAAGACCATAAGTCATCACCAGTTGACCCGCTCAGCTATTATAACCCCATTTCAGAAATGCCACGAAGCGCTCTACAGGCTTGACGCACGCAAGCACCTATCACCCAAATTTTTGACCTCATCCGAGGCCTCTAAAGCCTTCAAAACTGAGTTCAAAGTTTCTGTACCCTGCTGCCAATACCGAAAATCTTCAATAGCTTCCAATATACACTTGATCTGGCAATGAAACTTTACTGGCAGACTTATATGACCAAAATGAACCTCCAAGAAAGAAATAAGATCATTCTGAGCACATACGAAAATTACCAAAAATAGTAACTTTCCATAAATAGCAGCTCTGCACAAAATAGCCCTTATTGAATACAAAAACAAAAATATTTTTGGGTGATGCAAGATTGCTCTTACACCCAGGATGCTCCTGCATCAAAAAAGCTCTGTTAGCCACCATGTTGCCTTTGCTTCAACCAATCAGAAACATACATGTCATAATGACCTAGAAGTTCAAGGTCCCACCTACCATCTCATCCACCTTAACGCATCTGATGGTTGTCACTATACCGTAATGCTTAAAAGGTTATTATCTTAGTCCAATGGTATAGCGACAGCCGTTGATGTGATCTATTCTTTAAACGCTAGCACATCTTGTTACCAGTCAGGCCCACTTGGATAGATGGCACCTCATCGCTAAAGCACATGTCAGATATTCTAACAATGGGAAGGCTTGTGGTTCAACGACAGCCACATATTTTAGAGAGAACAAACTATTGAGAAATAATAGCAAAACTTAGGCCTCTGAATGAAATAAATTAAAAAGCACCCCACCTAACAACCTAACAGTATAACCTATGAAGCGATGGGTCAAAGGGGGTGAAAATTAGCACATGCGTATTTTAGAGAATTAGTGAGCCAAAAAGTAACACCAAAATATAACAATTTTTAAAAATAATTAGGGCTTTATCAAACGTAGGGTTTTCAAAATAAAATCTAACCCTCAGATCCTTAAAATGGATTATTTTTCAAAATACTAGCATGGGGCTGGACAAATTTATAATAGTGATAATAGGGTTGATAGGATAACAATGTACATTCATTGAATGACATGGGTCATAACATAAGATGATTAAGTCCACTCGAATAAAAGATTTTTCTGTATCAATGGTTAAACTGAAACAATAGTTGATTTGATTACAGTACAACTTATCTTGCAGATGTTCATATCTGGGTAAAAGTACAAAACTGTGTCACACTTTTATAAAGGAAAAGGCCAACAACACATAAATTTTTTAACTTTAACGACATAAAAATGGCATTTATGTTTAAAATTTGGAGATGATGTAAACTAATGAAATGTGTAAAAGTGGATGAAGTTTATGCCTATAATTTTTTTATTTTTTTTGAACAAGAATTCACATAGTTTTAAAAATTTTTAAGTCCATTTTTTACTTGCTGAAAAATGCTGAAAAATGAGGGTTTTGTTCGCAACAAAAAAGTATATGCAAATAATCTTTTTTTCCTTTGATTTCAAAATATGTCATAGATAAAATGTATAGCTAGTGCAGAAAAGAAGAAAAATTAGTTTTCAATGTATATTTTCTCTAGTATAACTACTCAAAGTCGAACATACCTGAAATCGACAGTTTTCATCTCACATCAAATTTCCCCTATCAAATCTACACCATTCACAAAATAAATGACACACTCTTGAAGATAACTCTCTCCTCTAGTGTTAAATATAAATTTTCAATTTTTTTGATAAGCTTTACTATTTTTTTCTATTTTTGAAGCATCTTGTTCTCAAATGTTAAAATACTTACTTGGAGTATTTTGAAATTATAATATATTAAATCTAATTAAAATATTATAAAAATTATATGATGATAATCTTGACTCTGTGCTCTAAAAAAGGGTATTTTTATATTTGTAAAAAAATATCACTAAAAAGAGTAAGAGTTATTGAAACATCGCTTTTCTGAAATAATTTTATTTCTTTAGTAATTGTTATAAAACATGCTTTTAATAGATATATCCAATTGGAAAAGGTGAAGAACTTATCTAACTTAGCTAGAATGAATCTAACTAGACCATATGTTTGACAAAAAATAATTTTAGTTAAAAATACTCAAATTCAGCTATGTTGATAAGTTGTCCTGAAACGTGACACAACTTTGTGCTTTTACCCATCTATTATAAGCCCATACAAATCCTCTAATCAATATATCAATTCACTTCCTTAACTTACTCTCACTCGATAATAGCTCTATAATGCTCGGTACTGTTCTACAGTTTGGTTCTCCTTCAACCAATCTGATCAGGCATGCATGAAACTGTATTCATGTGAAATATCTGCAGTCTTCTTTCTTATGGCATGTTTCAATAAAGAAACTCATATCTCTTATATAGATAGATAAACTATTTTCATATCAACCATCATATTTTGCTACTTAATCTCCATCATAAATTTTGCCTCTTAAACCTTCCTTGGCAGTTGTGTGAGTAACATGTCTCAATTCCATTCTTTAGACCTCCAAATTTTGTCAGTCATGGATCTTATAACAAACTTTACCCTCAATCTCCAAATAATAACAATTTCTACCTCATCAATTTATGTAGGCTAAACTTAAGCATTTAATACTTTCATCCATAGTCGGTTAACAAAGAAATATGTCAGCGAATACAAGATTGGTAAATACTATCACTCGGTATACACAACACTGTCTCGGTGTATACTGAAGTGCTTCATTTACCAACCACATTTCCATGTACATGTTTCTTCCTTCTTGATAATAGATTAATGCAACATAATCAAGTCAACAACATGAAATCATAGACTCATCAATAAGTTACCCAAAGTATTCCTTATCCTCATCTATTGTATCCATCTTCCTCTATGTATATATCTTAGTTCTTCAGCTCTTCTCTCCTCTTTACAGATGTTTAGATATTTGTAACTAACATGATAAGTACTATCAAACTAGTTGACATCAATGAAAACATATGACTATTTTAATTATGTTACATATCATATCAGTACTTGGTGATCTCTAATCACTGATCTTCAAGTCATTCAAGTATTCAATCAGTTTTAGTTCATCACCCTCTGGATTCATGACATAGCTTAATCACCTCCTGTGTCTTCTATAAGTCTAGTGGTTAAGTAGGGTATTAAAAGGTCGATCTTTTGGTGCAATGACAACCACTACTTGTAACAATTCTTTTGTAAAATCAGGTGTAATCATTTCTTCAATAATCTGTTCTTTGTGTTCAAAGGTCAGTGGTAGAGATTTCACTATCTTCCATATGACTTCATTATCTAATTTCCTTCTACCACAACTCCAAACTTATTAATCCTACTAAATTAACCTCTTATTGTTTCATCTTCCTCCATATTATCACTTTCAAAACATACTAATATAGTTCTACAATTTATCTTTCTTCAAGTTTTCATCTCCTTCAAAAAGATTTTCTAATTTAGTCCAAATCTCAATAGAAAGTCTTAGATCTTTTACCTCGGTGTATTCTTGATGCAGGAGCATCTCGGGTTCTTAGAAATCTTGTATCATTAAAAAAAGTTAGAGTTGTTAGATATGCTTAGTAGCTTCTTTTGGGCTCTTGGTGATGTTTTTATTATTTCCACTATTGGGTCTTAGTTGCTACTCAGTTTCTTCATTCACCGAGTTGGCTTGGTTAATTCACTGAGTTGATTTCCTATTACTTGGTAATCTTACTCACGGAGTGGTTTATTTTGAATTTATGGAGCCTGACTTGTACATCTAATTATGGTCATAGAGTTAATGGTTGTATCGATCATTGGGAATCATTTTGACCTAGATCTGGTTGTTTCCTTCTCCAATGTTGGATCTGAAGGTTAGTTTGTTTTGGTAGCCTCTTGTATAAATAAAGTAGTCTATTTTAGGAGATATTGAGGAGTTTGGGGGCATAGGAGATAGGATCTAAAATTTGAATCTTCACATGAATGAGGACTTCTGTAATGAAATTATGATTGTATTTGGCCATAACTGGGAAGGCCTTACAACCCAACATGTATAAATTTATCGATGAATAACACATGAAGTATTTGCATTATCTCTCTCCCTTCTTGTGTTATAGCTTCCATGTGATGTTTATGCAAGGAAGTTGGTGATTTGAGGTGTTCCTTTGGCCTTCAAACCATCTCTTCTTGAGTCAATTCTATATCCTGAAGTGATGATAAAATAGCCTCTCTACAAAATATATTGTACATGTATTGGTTCTTTTCTTCATTTATACATGTATACATTTTTTGTTCTTCTAAAAGAATCTTCTTCATCTTGGTAGCCAACCAGTAATCAATTCCATTACATAGAAAGTGTTTCTTCATTGTTTCCATCCAATTGTCAAAATTTACTCCATAAAAATTCAGACATTCCTTCCTGAAAAATGTAGTAGCCATGATCTCCTTAAGCTATTAAAATTTTCTTTTAAGGACATGATGTTGTGATATTAATTAACTTAAATTTAACTCTCTCATATATTAAGCTTGTAATCAATAACAATAATAACTACAAGATAGTAAACATACACAATAACAAAAGATTTGTTAACTAGGGAAACCCTTGATCACAAGGAAAACCTCGGCGGGAATGATTCCCACAAGATGAGGTACTAATATAAAAGTTCCTTGTGAAAGGATAGAACTTGTTAGAAGTTAGTTACAATACAATCAGTACATATGAGTCCTTGTTAGGAGACTTTGGAGGATCTACTAAAATATCTCAATCCTTTGAGGACTTGATTGAGAAACACAATGAGGACAACTAAACCCACTGTCCAAATTGATTCAAGACTATCTTCACTAAACAATCATCAGGATAACACATCCAAGGGTGAACTGACTAAAATAACAACTCTCCTTACCTGAACAGTTCCTTTAAATCCCTCAACAATCCAATAACATCATCTTCTTCTCTCATCATAAATATTTTTCATTCAAAGCTCACACAACATTTCATGACCACATGATATCCTTATAATACCCTTTGATACATTTCCTTTGCACCAAGTCCTAATAATTATTGAGTTATCTAAGAGGCTTTCTCAATTTACAATTAATAGTATTAGACATCAATAACAATTTATAATACACGTTACATTACATCTAAACACTTCCATAGAATTATTAATCTGTAGTTGGATCACAAAGAAGTAACACATTTCACATCATCTAGAAGTCTTTGTAGAAGGAAAAGTAGATTCTTATATATTTATCCAAGCATCCTGAATAAGTCATCGACAAGATATCAACCTTGTTGAACTAACTTCAACATTTTCGAAACAATAAATCTTGAATAACTGTCACCAATTCCTGGTAAAAGTCACTGAGAACAGTCTTCAGTAAACCTCACATAACTCGCACATATCGGCATACATTTTTCTGCACTTACAACCACATCATTATAACATGTTCATTAATTCATATATATCTTCACATAACTCAATTCATCAACATAAAACCTCACAAAACAATTATGTGTTTGTAACTTTGGCAATTCTATCCAGAGAGCATATATGTTGACATCAATGAAAAACCCAATCATGAATGTAACATATTAGAACTCAATCTTCTCTAATCAACATCCAATATACCCTTCTAAAAACATTCATAATCATTCATGCTAACACATCTCACATCTTTTCATGGAATTAAACTTGAGTAGGTCAACCACGACACTAAGTCTTCCCCTAAATCATGGCATGGTTCTCTAGGGAAAATGTGGGTTCTATTCTCCTAGGATATGTTTCTATGAGAATGAGCACATATTTGATCAGTTTCCATCGATGTAAGGTGAGTGCAATATTTCTAATGATAGCTCATTTCAGGGTTAGAGTAGATCATGAAAGCCAAAAATAAGTGTATAGGGCCTAGGTGAGGAAATCAATTATGGGATTGAATGAAAAAAATATAGGGATACCTAGCAATAATGGCCATCTACAAGCTAAAGAAAGATTAAAAAGAATAAAGGACCCATATTTGAATTTAGGTACCCTCTATGTGCTATATGTAGTCCTACCATAGAAAATACACTAAAGTAGGTGTTGTACATCAAAATGCAGTTTTGAGGTACACCGTAAATTGCTTGAAATAGTGCTCCATTTGTCCCAAAATGCATGTTTCCAATGGGTGGTCCGGAGGTCACTTCATGAAGGTGATGTGTTTCTCACCTTTCTTATACCTCTTTGAGTTATTTTGAGTCCTTAGACTGTACCCTAAAATGGGTTTCTGACAGTTGGTCTCTAGGTGCTCTCTAAAGTCAGAAATGGCTGTGTCAATTTCATTGGGAAGGGTCACTTTGAGTTTGAATATCTTGTACCCTGTTGACTTTCATGGGAATCCGGAAGTGGGAACTTGTTTATTGTAATACAGAATACCTATGTTTCAAGTTTCAGGTCTTTACGACAAGTTTTGATAGGTTTTTCATATCCCCTTTTTGGAGACAGTTTCACAGTTTTGGAAACTGCACTTTTGGCACATTGTCCCAGGAGCCCTGTTCGAGAAGTTATAACTTTTTCCTTATGATTGATCTTGAAAAATTAATTGTGGATTTGTAATGTACCCCTAGAGTTGTGCCTATGTTCAAAATTTTAAGTCTCTAGGTGTCCATTAAGTCAATCAACCAATGCCATTCTATTTCCCAGAATGTTTGTGTGCTCACGTTTGTCATCTTCTCTGGGTACACCACTTTGAGGGCCTGCCATTTGTGGCCAGTGATGTTTCATGCCAATCTGTTTATTGCATTGTACTGTGTGCATGAAAGTGTTTAAGTGTTCCAGATTTCACGCTTCTGCAAATCCATTAGCCATGTTTTCAAAAGCCAAATCCGTTTGCAATTTTCATCGTTTTGCTGAAAACTAGAAGTTCAGAAGTCTTAAGGGCTATTTTGACAGTGTGAAAAAGACACCTGTGTGATTCGATGAGAAATCTAATGATTGAGTCATGTTTTAGTCATGTTTTACTCCAACTATGACAAATTTGGAACCGTGACCAATCCGTTTGACCAAGTTTCCAAGCTCATTCCATTTGCAACTTTCACAAAATGTGTTCAGTTCTCCAAAGTGTGTTTTCCTAGAAATCCAAATGCCCTACTTTGCCAGTGAATAAATTTTGACCAGATGTATAAAGTAAATGATGGATATCTTTTCAATACATCTTGTTTGTTCTCAGCGAATTTTCTGTCATAAAAGTTTTCCATATTGGGGAAGTATAGGTGGCAGCATTCTCTCAAAAGAAATTGGAGCTAGAGGTGTGTGTAGTATGAGACAAGTTCTTGATGCATGTGTATAATCAATAGCTCAATAACATATCATATATTGAGGCAATTGAGTGCAGTAACCAAAAGCAACTATGGCTCCCGTAATGGGTTCACATATATTGGAGGAATTTTACGTAAGTTTTCCTCATACTGCTCCCTCTAAACTATAAGTTGTCTGCAAAATTGAGAGGGAATGTTTCACACCAACACATGCACTGAACAAATAAGGCATTAAATCTTAAAAGACAATGCAACTAGAAGGTGTGGAATGTTGATTATCTCCATTCAATGCAAAGTGAAGAAGAGGTGTTTAAATTGGAACAAATGCCCATGCGCTTGCTGTTTTGAAGGGCTTGGAATTCAATGGAAGACGCCTGCAAAATGAAGGCAAGCCATGTTTATTCAGGTCAATCAAACTGGCAGCTACAAAATTAGAATATTGTGCTATGTTAACAAGTATGGAAGGAGTCATTACCACCGAAGGAACTGAAGGCTATTAGCTGGAAATTTTACGCCTTCAAAGTAACTAATGTCTATATTTTTATTTGAAAAGGGGACTGCTTGCACATGTAAAGAAGGGGCAGCACCTTGCATGGGTCTCACACATGTATTGGGAGCTGCCAGCTTAGCAAATAGAGGGGGTCCCTTGCAGGCATGGTAAATGAAGCTAGCCAACACATATATGATGGAGGTGCCTCGCGCAATGAGGATGTAGATGGAGGCCTATGTAACTACACAAGAGGAGATGGTTGAACATAGTTGTAGACACCTAAAAATCCTTTAGAAAATAAAGTATTTTTATTTTTTGAAAAATCCTTGATGACATCATCATTTATTAATTAATTAATTATTTAATTAATTAATTTATTTTTATGTCATTAAATCCCTTTTTCTTAATTAAAAATATTTAATTAAGAAATCCCTCCCAAAAATGTTTAAATCTTATTTAAACATTAATCCCCTATTTATTAATTATTTTAATTAATAAATTGACCAAAAATCCTCCAAAAAAATAATTAATTTATTTTTTGACCAAAACTTGGCCAATTTTCTTAAGACCACTAACCTCTTCCAAAATCTTCTAATCCCTTCTTAATTTCGATTAAAATGCTAATCCCATCTTTTCTAACCCTAATCTCAACTCAAAATATTTAATTAAGATTAAATATTTAATTTTCATATTTATTGAAAATATTTCAATAAATTTTCCCAAACTTAAGCTTTTGGAATGAATAAACTTTTATTCCATAAAACCTAGGAGAATTCTAGACTCTTCTAGAAACTTCTCAACCCAACCTCTTCACCCATCCTAATCCTAAAATCCCCTAATCCTAATCCTAATCCCCTTTCTAATCTTGTCACATTCCATTAGCAAAAGGTTTACCAAAACTTATGCTAACCTCCTCTTAGTCATCCTCCTTAGTCAACAAAGATGGTCACCTCTTGGCCACCTCTTGCAAATGCATTTAAGGATGCATTTAAGCCTTCCTTATCTTTCTTACATGCATTCATTATGCATTTAAGACCTTCTTATCCCTTCCTTGCCACCTCTTGGCCTTGGGCACATTTACCAAATCGTGCACATGCCCTCAAACTTTCAACTCAATCCTCCCTTGACACTTGTCAGGACACTTGTCCTTGACTCAACCCTAACCTTAGCCCTAACTCTGACTCATCCTTTTTAACCAAGCCCTTCCCTTTTCCTATAAATACCCTCACTTCCTAAGGCAAATCATCTTTCAACTCTCAAACTCAATAGCAAAGTTATAATGCCATTTTCATTCTAGCATAAGCATAAACTCATCATTTTAGATCATTTTCAAGCTTAAATCACATTTAAATTAGCTTAATTGGATTAACATAGATTCATTTCTTGTTTAATCAATCTTAGTTCATCTTTTAGCTTTGCATATTTGTGTGTTCTTGAGGCCTTTGAGGCAAAATAGGTTCCTCATACCTATTTTGTGTCATTTTGGGTCTTCTTGATCCTCAAATCATCCTATTTGCATGCTCTAAGTGCTTGAGTTTGCACACCCACATCCATTTATATCCAAGCATATCAAACGGTGCATGGGCGCATCCGTTTTAGGCTTAAACTGAGGTGGCTTTGATTTTAGTTTGTTTACCATTAAATTTGATTTGATAATATGCTATGACGTTTGTTTGTCTTTGGCCTTCAAAACAGGTTTAGGTGCACGCTCAAATCCTAGTCTACATTCTGGCACGCCCGGTGGGACTCACTTCACGGGTTCTTTGCAAACATTCTGATGAGTTTTAGACCATTTTCAGATTTTTCAAAGCTTATAGGTGGACGTAGCACTTAGATCCATTCTTCTTCTTCTTGTCTATATTCTTCTTCCTCTTCTTGTCTATATTCTTCTTCTATTCCGTCTTCTTTCTTCTTCTTCTTCTAGCAAGGAGGTCATGGCCATTTTTTTTCAAAAATAATAATAAAATCCATAAGGAAGCAAAATCATACACACCTTATTTTAGTGCTTAAAATGAACCCCCAAATCATTCTTGAATGCATTAAGGACTAAAATTTGCAAAATTTGTTCTAACAAACAAAACAAAAAAATTAATCAAGGCATTTGCATCCTTGCAACATCAAGGATTTTTAACAATGCATTCATGCAAAGTAGGAATGATCATATCTTTTTGGGCATAAAAAGAACATCAAATCTGCATTCAAACGAGTCAAAACAAAATCTTGAATGAAGCTAAAAGGAAGAACTTAGGTCCTAAAGCGTCATTTTCCATTTGAAAAGCAAACACAATCTTGAATGCCTTAAAGATCAAAACAAAGCTTTTTTAAAAATTTCTTAATCAACACGCACACTCAATCTTGAATGCCCAAGTCAAAAAACTTGCAAACGCTCGATTTAATTTTTGGAGAAAGGAAAAAATCAAAATCTAATCACGAGTGTCTTCATTTCAAAGTTCAAACATCACTTAATCAAATTTGGGAAAATGAACAAAATCTGCTTGATGTGCATGTAGGAGTTTTTCAATTCTTGCATAATCCTTGTTAGAGTAAGCAACGTGGAACATTTGAACTTGGACAAGTTCACCTGTTCTACTTTTAGCGAGGCTTGTCCAAGGAGAAGCGCTTCCTCCTCGGAGAACGACCTCAAACCGGTATCCCCTCCGGCCGGTATACAAATAAGTGAAGTCCAAAAGAATCACTTATATCTCCTAATCGCCGGGCGTTCGTGCCAAACATGTGTCTGGGGATGGTAAACATTCCTCTCCCCCAGCATTATTGGCAAGGCTCTTAAGCGAGTCACGGATGATCAGCAAAACCGGGTATGGAGACACCACAGAACTATTAAAAACCTGATAAAATAGAGGCTACCCTATCTACATCCAAAAGTATCAAAATCCTTGTGCAAGGACCGATTCCAAGGGGTTTACCGGGTCGCCTCAAGATTACTCACCATTTGTATTCCCTTCTGGGAGATACCAAGCTGTGGGCAAGCGATTTTGATACTCACCTTCCTTAGGTAGATCTGTTTGAAGTGCTTGATAGTCAAAGACTCCGTGAAAACACTTGTTGAAACATACACTTTCAAAGTTTTGTCAGAGTCAGTTGTCTTTGTTTGTATCCCGCAGGGTTGCTTTGTCCCTTGCGGAGATTGCTTTGACTTTAACTTTTGCCATTGGAAACCTTTGCCTCAAAATCAGAAGCCTCTTTTCCAAAGTGATGCCCAGCAAGAGCAAACATCCTAAAGCGAAGTTGCCCAAATCCCAAGCCTATCAAGAGCGAAAAGTTGCCAAGAAGAACACCAAGACCTATCAATCCATTATCCAAGCAACCCAAGTAGAGGAAAAATCCCAAGCCAGACTTGAGAACATTTCCCATAACGCCCGCATCAAACAGTTCACCTTCCATTTCTGAGTTAACCATCACTTTGTCAACCTTGAGCCAGAAGATTAGCCAAATCCTTGTTCATGTCTTGTTCCATCTTTAGATCTTGAAATCTTGTCTCAAACAGCCTTGCATCTTAGTTTCATTCTAGCTTTCATCTTTGCATCATTAATCAAAACCTTAGTTGCATTTGCATTCATCCTCCTACCAGCATTTTAGAATCAGTCCTTGTCATTTGCACTTGCATCATCCTTCTAGAGCATTGTCCCTTCACCCTTCAAAACCTTTTCCACCAGCATTCCCCCCATCAGCTTTCCATATCTTTCCAGTAGATCCATCATCTTTTGTTCCAAATCTAGAGATCCACCAACACTTAGTGTTCTACCTTTTGAGTTGTTCCTATCCTATATCCAAGATCAGAGACCATCATCCTCTCTTTTGACACAACGTGTTGTCATAAAGAAATCAAACCTTATCCTTGCATAGCCATCATCTCGAGCAAGAGATTGGAGTGCATTGATAAGAAACTTGTTGACCGAAGATCATTAGTCTATCTTAGGTTGACCCCATCATATCTCTGATCCTCCATTTGGGAAAAATAGCAGCTCATTTGTTGACCACTCAGTAATCTTTAACCAGCTTTCCACCAGCAACCTATCTTTCCTCCACCGTCTTGATCCATATCCGTTCCATCCAGCTTCCATCATCGCCATCTTGATCCCTATCTTTGCATTTGCATCTTATAAGTCATCATCTTTAGAAGTTCATCAACTTTGCATCCATCAACATCTTTTAGCCAAACATCTTGCATATATTTAGCACTTGCATCTCCATGCCTGTTGAGACCAGATCTCAGAAAAGAAGAAGCATGAATCCTTATCCACCAACAACCTCATCCGATCCCAACCTTTTCACCAACGCCATGATGACCTATAATCCCCAGATCCAAGCCAATAACCCATGTGAAGATCCAAACATCCCTTCATCCCCGTTGGCAATCCAAGCATTTGCAAATCCTCCAGAAAACCCACCAGCGACCAATGCCCTTGTACCGCAACATCAGCAAAGCACATTTGCCCACTATCTGTCAGAAAGTACCTCCATCCCACCATCTCTCTATCCACGCATCCCCATCAAAACAATCCAAGTTCCAGCACAAGCATATTCTCCGTTTGACCAATCATTCCCTGATCCTATCATGCAAACACCCCAAGAGCTTTCCACCATTCCCCTTTTCTTGCAAGGAAGCCTCACCAGTCCCACAACACAAGCTGCAGTGCCATTCGCTCAATCTCCTACCCCTTTTGCTTCATCATCTGCTATGGCTGCCCTAGCCCAAATCCAAACCCAAAGTCAGCTTCCACCTCTCACACAAGCTTCTACACCGCCGCCATCCGCAAGTTAAGCAACGCCTTTCACCATCAAAGGAGCACCGTCACCCTTCACCCCCCAAGCACCTGTACCTTCTTCTTTGGGGTTAGCGCAATCACTTCTCATTCCAACCTCATCTTTCTCTTGGGTGTTTCCTTCATTTTCCTCCTCACAAGCATCCGCTCAACCACAACCTCAACAAGCTCCTTTCTCTCAACCATCATTCGTGTCCCAAGCTCCTGTTGCTCCTACCATTCCATCATCCGCTGTAGTGCACCCTAACACAAGCTCTCAGTGGGGCCTTACACAAGAAGAAATGAAGGCATGGGGGATCCCATCTCAATCCCCTACATCTATGGTTGCAAGTCAACAAACTGCCTTCGCCCAAGCAGCACAGCAGCAACTACCCCAACCACCGTCGGCTTCAAGCTATTCGTCCCAAATCCCAAAAACCTTCCAGCAAGTTCCACCACCTCAACAGCCAACTTTCCCCAGCTATCTTACCCCATCACCCTTTGCTTTTAGCTTCCTCACATCTATTCCACCTCTAAGTAACGCAGGCATGCACCCGGCTTATATCAGCCAAACCCAAAGCCAACCTCAGCAACTACCACCATCATACCTGCAAGCAGCATCATTCCAACAGCCTCCCCCATAGCAACCACATGTCCCCTTTCAGCAAACAACCATCATTCCTCAACAACAGCAAGTCCCTTGTTATCAGCCTCAGCAACAAAACCCTATCATCCCCCAGCAACAACAAGTTCCCACCCATCAGTTACAACAGCAAGTTCCAAATGTCCAATATCAGCAAGCAGTCCCACAACAACCGCTAGTTCAACAACAGAAAGCAGCCCAACAACATCAAGCGGTTCCATATCATTTACCACAATATCCCCCTATGCCACACCAGCAATATCCCCAGCAACCATTGCCCCAAAATCAGTTCCAACCCATTTATCCACAGCAAGCGCCATATCCAGTTCCACAACTTCCATCACAAGCAGAAGTCCTAGTTCCCTCGCCACTCAATGCTGAGTGGGAAGCAATGAAAAAATGCTCTAAAAGAGCTACAAAGCGGAACAGAGAATAAAACATACAAGTTCGAAGAGGTGTGCTCATATCCCTTCAATCGGTCCATAGCAACTATCCCTTTCCCCAAGCATTTTGAGATACCCAAGTTCGACAAGTATCGGGGGAAAGGAGATCCAGTAAATCATATCAAAGAGTTCTACATGGCATGCCAAGAAGTGGCTTACAGTGATAACTATCTCCTGCGCCTATTTTCCAAGAGCTTGGGAGGAACTGCTGTTGAGTGGTTTTACAAAATACCACATGGGACAATAAAAACCTTTGCTGAACTCTCTGAGAAGTTCATCACACACTATGCCCATAATGTGGAGAATGAGTTGTCCTTGCTAGACCTATGAAACTCAAAGCAAAAAGATGGAGAAAGCCTTGCAGAATACTTGCAAAGATGGCAGAATCTTACAACCAGGTTATCATATCAGCCGCCAGAGAAGCATCTAACAAAGATCTTCATTGATAACCTGCATCCAAAGCTATCCCATCACATGCGAATGAACTGTCTCCAGACATACCAAGACATCAAGAGCAAAGGCATAGGCATCGATAAAGCTCTCCTAGACGAAGGCACTATTCGTCACTTCAAGGATGATTCCAAGAACAAACCCAACAATGATAAATCCCGTTACTAGAATCGTAACAAGAATGTTGTTACAGATAGAGCCACTGACACTAAGAATGTACAATTCATTGTGGCTAGTCCTACACCAGTTCAAACATACCAACCGCCACAAGCACCCATCTATCAGCAACCACCAGCTCCCGCATATCAAGCACCTATTTATCAGCAGCCTCCTCAAGCTCATCAGCCACCTGTGCAACAGTATCAGCAGCAATACCAACAGCAACAGCCAGCACGTCAAGGCAATCCTGTTAACACAGTTAACGTTGCCCCAAGGCAAAACAAGCCCAACAATCAAAACAATCCAAAGAGGACTTTCACACCTTTGGGTGAGCCTCTGGATCAGATCTTTTATCGGCTAGCCAAAGCAAATATGATCACATATCCGCCCATCCCACAGAAGGATGACAACGCACCAAAGTCTGATTGGTATAAAGAAAATGAATACTGTGATTACCATCGTGTGAAGGGGCACACAACATTGAAGTGCATGCAGCTTAAGAACTACATCCAGGATCTCATTGATCGCAAGGAGATCCAGGTCGATGCACCAGCTCAAGCTTCACCCAACGCCAGTTTGCAAATATATCAAAATGTGTTCCCTCAACACGATGCCGGGAAGAATCAAGCCAGCGCCAATCAGCCCCAAAATCATGGCAAAGGCAAGCAAGAAGATCACACAGCGGCCTACATCAACTATGACAAGTATGTCGGATGCATAACTCAAGTTGAGCCCATCCAAGATGAGCCCACCATCAATACCATCCACGTCAGAGGGCCGGATCGATAATGTGCTGCAACTACCCGCAGTGGTAGGATAACTGTTGCTGGTGCTCCTCCGAGATCAGCTGCTCCTCCAAGGCCAACGTCTACTGCATCCACAGCACAGTCTAACACCAGGCCAGCATCAAATGCATGCGCAACACAGCATAATGCACCAAGTGCACAATACAATATCATAGAGCATCTTGGGAACATGTCAGCCCAAATATCTATCTTGGATTTGCTCCGCACATCACCCATCCATCAGGAGATCCTGGACAAAGCTCTAAAAGAAGGCCATGTCCCCATGGACATTAACACAACTCAGTTTGAAACTCTTGTGGGACACCTATCAGCAGCATGTGCCTTATCCTTCAAAGAATCTGATATACCAGATGTCGCTCCTGACCATACTCTCCCTCTCCGCATTGCCGTCATGGTCAGAGACTTTGCCATCAAACGGGTTTTAATAGATAATGGCTCAGCCCTCAACTTGTGCACATTAAAATTCATCAAGAAGATCAGGTTCACGGAGGCTGACATACAACATGAGATGATCACCATCAAAGCATATGATAACTTGGAGCGTACCTCTGAAGGTACTATCACCTTGCCTATCCAGCTAGGCCCAGCAACGCAAGATACTGTCTGCCACGTTGTTGATCTCGACCTACCATTTAATATTCTTCTCAGCTGCCCATGGATCCATTCCATTAGGGCTATACCATCTACTTACCATCAGTGCATCAAGTTTCCACATCAAGGCACTGAGGTTACCATCCACGCTGATCCTAACCCCTTCGCATACTGCCGTGCGATGGAAGCATCTTTCCCTCATTCTACTCATTGTCTTGGAACTGATATTGGTACTTCTATTGCTAGTTCATCCCGATCCCATCGCGATCCAGAGACCATCCTCTCTTCCACCTTATCATCCGTCAAGATCAACAACCAGGGTTGTGGCAAATACAGCCTCAGTGATGCATTTGCTGTAGGGGCTCTTCCACGTGATCCACATACTCAAGGGCACCCAAGTTGTCAAAACAAGCCTGTTGAGGAACATTATAAGCTCAAGCAAATCAGAAACATGACTTTTGAGTCTCATGGTACCATCAACAACAAAGAAATGGATCCAGATATTAACAAATGGTTATACAAAGATCCCCCATCACGTGACACACAACTTCTTGAGTACTTTAAGGAGAAATATCCAATCCCCTACAAAAATGTCACAGAACACTATAACTATCAAGGTGGTGGTCTAGGACCACAAGAGGACGGAAATTTGTTTCCTATCATACCATCCCAGAATCTAGAACAGCAAGGACTTGGCTTTAATACCCCTCGCCTGCTTGAACAAGAGCCCAATACCACAACTGCGGGCACTAACATGACCAACGTGAACTTTTCAAATAGTCAGGATGACCTTGTGGAAATGGAAGACATCCCCGAAGAGAAAGACATTCGATCCTATGATGATATCTTTGCCAACGACACCCTCCTGGGGACTTCTGTTCTCCAACAACTCTCCATTAACCTCATAGATCTTCCCCTCACAAACCCCGACCTCATAGATTGGGACCAACCAAGCATCACACACATTGATGAGTTCCAAAGCGCACAAGCACTCCTAGAATTCATGGGGGCATCAGATCCAGCAAGCAAACAGGATCCAACATCAACCTCTGTCTATCAACTTCACCCAGAACGATATTTTGGGGAAGAGGCAAGCTTTAGTCACAAAAATGAAATAGCAAAAGAACATCATGAGTCTTTATGTGAAAACCCCCTTGGGGCACATTCTAATTCTAAAATAGTAAAAATAAAGGGCGTATCTTCTAGTGAAAACCTGGCAATTCAGGCGCTAGAAGATGAAGCCTTGCCTCTTCCCCCTATCCAAGATTATAGACCAGAGCAATCTCCAATCATCATAGAGGAAACCAAGTCAATCAACTTGGGAACAGAAGAATGTCCAAGGATCACCTACATTGCAGTCAACCTAACAGAAGGAGAAGAAATCGCTCTCAGTGCCTTGCTCAAGGAATCCATCATCAACTTTGCATGGTCATACGCCCACATGCCTGGGCTTGATCCAAACCTTGTTGTTCATCATCTATCAGTAGATCCAAACATCAAGCCAGTGAAGCAGAAGCTAAGGAAAATGCATCCAAAGGTAGCATTGCTCGTCAAAGCAGAGCTTGAGAAGCTCCTCCAAGCTAAGATCATCAGAGCAATAGATTATTCAGAGTGGATCTCTAACATGGTGCCAGTCACAAAGCCTTATGGGGACATTAGAATCTGTACTGATTTTAGGGACTTGAACAAGGCATGTCCTAAAGATGATTTCCCGCTACCTAACATAGACATGTTCGTAGACCTTACAGCGGGTCATGAGATGTTATCATTAATGGATAGCTTTTCAGGCTACAACCAAATTCATATAGTGGAAGCAGATCAACATAAAACAGCATTCACAACCCCATGGGGTACCTTTTGCTACAACATGATGCCATTTGGGCTAAAGAATGCAGGAGCAACATATCAGCGAGCAATGACAGCCATTTTCCATGACATGATCCACAAGATCCTTGAGGACTATGTGGACGATATCCTTGCAAAATCCAAAACAAGAGATGAGCACCTCAACATCCTAGAGCGTGTATTTGATCATCTGAATCATTATGGCTTAAAGCTTAATCCTAAGAAATGTGTCTTTGGTGTTACATCTGGCAAGCTTCTAGGTTTCATCGTCTCTAGACGAGGCATAGAGATCGATCCTAAAAAGGTAAAAGCAATAACGGAGATGCCTCCACCAAGAAATCTCAAATAGCTCAGAAGCCTACAGGGCAAGCTTCAATCAGTTCGACGATTCATCTCTCAACTAGCAGACAAGTGCCAACCCTTCTCACATCTCTTATGCAAAGACACCAACTTCAAGTGGGATCCCATATGTCAAAGAAGCTTTGATAAGCTCAAAGAGTATCTAGCTAATGCTCTGATCCTTGTACCACCAGTTCCAGGATGCCCACTCATCCTTTACATCTCAACAACAGCTACAGCACTAGGGGCACTCCTAGCACAGCATGATGATGAAAACAAAGAATGAGCTGTCTACTACATCAGTCGCACTCTTGTGGGCTATGAGCTTAACTATTCACCCATGGAGAAAGCATGCCTAGCAGTGGTCTTTGCCACTCAAAAACTTAGACATTACATGCTTAGCCACACAATCAAGCTCATATCAAAGGTGGATCCTCTTAAGTATCTGTTATCAAGGACAACCCTCATAGGCCGTATGGCAAAATGGGTCATGTTACTCAGTGAATTTGACATTCAGTATATAGATCGCAAAGCAATCAAAGGGCAAGTCATTGCCGATCAGCTAGCAGAAGCACCACTGGTGGATGCCTATCCACTAATCATGGAATTCCCTGATGAACACTTATGCATGATTGAAGAGCAGCCCATGTGGAAACTATACTTTGATGGTTCCAACACATCCCATAGCTCTGGCGCAGGAATCCTATTCGTCACACCTCAAGGTGACTATATTCCAAAATCATTCAAGTTGGGATTCCCCTGTACCAATAACATTGCAGAATATGAGGCACTCATCTCAGGTCTCAGAACAGCTATCCAATGGAACATCACAGAACTACAAGTCTTTGGAGATTCACAGCTCATTATCAAGCAAGTCCTTGATGAGTATCAGACAAAGGATGACAAATTGCTACCCTACAAGAAACTAGTCGATAAACTGAAAGAGCATTTCCTACATCTACAATTCAATCAGATCCCAAGGCTTCAAAACAAAGCAACAGATGCAATGGCAACCATCGGATCCTTATTGGAAATCCCACGTGACGCAACACAATATGAATTTCTAGTCGAGCAGCTACACTTGCCAGCTTATGAGAACACCGATGCAAACATGGTGTGTGTCTTGGTTGGTCCCCAATCCCCATGGTACCATGACATCCATGCATATCTAAAAAATGGTATCATATCTCCCCATCTCACCAATAACCAATGCCAAAACCTTATTCGCAGAGCTTCCCGCTACACTCTTGTAGCCAACACCCTATATCGTCGCGGGTATCATAATGTCCTATCTAGATGTTTAGACTCAAACGAGGCCGTCCTGGCCTTACAAGAAGTTCACGCTGGAATTTGCAGTGCCCACACGAGTGGCATGGTTCTAGCAAAGCAGCTGCTTAGAGTTGGATATTATTGGCCAACAATGGAACATGATGCGTGTGAATTTTTCAAGAAATGTCTCCCATGTCAACAACATGCCAATTTGATACATGCACCAGCACAGGATCTACAGCCTATTGCACCACCGTGGCCTTTTTCATGTTGGGGCCTCGACCTCATTGGCTTGATCACCCCCCTCTCTTCGGATGGACACAAGTATATCATAACAGCCACAGAGTACTTTACCAAATGGGTTGAAGTGATTCCACTCACCCTTACTACTGGCATCCAAATATCCAAGTTCATCCTCTATCATATCATTTGTCGCTTCGGCATACCATCTACCATCTTCACAAACCATGGCACACCTTTTGAAAACCAGCATGTGGATGATCTGTGTGCCAGACTCCACATCCATCACCGTTTCTCCAGTCCATATTTCCCTCAAGGAAATGGCCAAGCTGAGGCAACTAACAAAACTATCTTGAAAATCCTCAAGAAGGTTGTCAATGATTCTGGTCATGACTGGCACCTCCAAATCAATCCCGCCCTTTGGGCCTACCGCACTTCTTATCGCACTCCCACAGGCACCACCCCATACTCCCTTGTATATGGTGCTGAAGCTGTTCTACCGATCGAGGTTGAGCTCCCATCCTTGCGCGTCTCCATGAAGAACTATACAACTGATGAAGACTATCGTGTGGCCCGGCTCACACAGCTGGATCTGCTAGATGAAAAGAGACAGCAAGCTTATGATCACCTGGTGGCATAACAAAATCGACTCAAAAGGTGTTATAACAAAAAGGTCCATCCTAGACAATTCCAGGTCGGTGACATGGTCCTTAAAGAAAATCAGAAGGTCCTAGCAAATAGAGAAAAGAAAGGCAAGTTTGAGCCTACTTGGTTGGGCCCCTATGTTGTCACCGCATCCTTCGGCTTGGGAGCCTATCAGCTATCAACACCAGAAGGTGAGCCCTTGAATGATCCTATCAACATCATCCATCTGAAGAGGTTCTATGCCTGAACCTGATCCTGCATATATCAGAAAATCCAAAAACATTCAAAAAAGCAAAAAAAAAAAAAGCAAAAAAAAAAAAGCAAAAAAGCAAAAAACAAAAGAGAAAGAGAAAATAATCGTCCAAACGGTGAAAACTTGGCAATTCAAGCGCCTTGGACAAGTATGTTGGTGAAAACCTGGTAAACAGGCGCCAACATAGTAAACTAGGCTATTTATCTATTCAGTTGTCCTTTCAGCTACCATCCTCTTCCTCCATCCATAACAGATCTCCCAGCAGCTCCATCTCCCCTATCCTCCAAGCATTCGGCTTCCATCTTCCTCCAACCCATCTACAATCCATATCCTATTCCAAAGCTTTGTACCATATCTTGTACCATATCCCTTTCCCTTTTCTGTACAGCGCTTTCCTCCCTGTATTTATCCTTCTTGTCTCCGTCCTAGTGAGAGTCCCACCGAGTGTGATCTTCCTATCCCCAATCCTGAGCTTCTATACATATCCCTTGTGCATATCGTTCCTCCTTGTTGTGCATAACCTTTGTCCGTCCTGCAGCAGCATTTGATCAAATATCTTGTCCCATCCCCAGCCTCAGAAAACTTTTAGTCCCACTCGGGCCTTGTGCTTCAGCAACATCAATTGTAGACTTATCCTTGCTCATCCTGATTATTCCTTGAACTTCAGCTTTTGCCAGTGAACAACTACACTTATTCTCTCACCAACCCATGGGTCCTTGAGGATATATCGTTCCTTCTATCTGACCTAATCTTCCATCTTGGTCCTTGAGGATATATCATTCCTCCTGTTTGACCAATCTTCCCACCATCAATCAAATCAAATCTCTCTCCTTGGCAAAGGATGTCTTTTTGGAGTTTTCATTTTGACCTTGGATTTTGTCCTTTGGGTCTTGTTAATCTTTTACAGCTTCTCATTGTTCTCTACTCAATGTCACCACGATCCTTTATATCATGGTGTGCTACGAATGAGGATCATCTGGGGCAAGGTCTTTTGATCTTTTGCTTCTACCTGTGAGTCAGTCGTGTGTTTGTGGTTTCTTCAGCATCATTTCCACCATGCCTCCTTCAGGTTTCATGTGCGATGCTGGGGCAACCCTGCGTGTCAGTCCTCGTCAGTCCTCTGCGACGTTGTTGACAGGCCTCGTGATCCCAGTATCTTTGGCAGGTCTCTAACATAGCTATATTAAATCTAGGTTGTGCACTCCCGTTTGCACTTGGAGCTATCTGGTCCCTTGCATTTATCATATAGATTAATCTTGCATCTTTACATATAGCTGCATCTTGCATCTTGCATTTCCATCTCATCTTGCATTCACTCATCTTTGCTCTTGGAAGCTTGGTTTTTTATCTCCCCTTCTTCCTAGGTCCTTCCTTCTCTGTTTCCTTTCGAGAAAATTTCACAATGTTTGCTCCTTGCGTTATTTTCTCAAGGGGGCACAATCCCTTTTTCCTCTAAATTCTAGCCTGGGGCATCTTATTTTCTTGTCTTTGAAGCCATGCCACTTGCGGCATCGCATCAAAGAGGGGCAAAATGTAGACACCTAAAAATCCTTTAGAAAATAAAGTATTTTTATTTTCTGAAAAATCCCTGATGACATCATCATTTATTAATTAATTAATTTATTTTTATGTCATTAAATCCCTTTTTCTTAATTAAAAATATTTAATAAAGAAATCCCTCCCAAAAATGTTTAAATCTTATTTAAACATTAATCCCCTATTTATTAATTATTTTAATTAATAAATTGACCAAAAATCTCCCAAAAAAATAATTAATTTATTTTTTGACCAAAACTTGGCCAATTTTCTTAAGACCACTAACCTCTTCCAAAATCTTCTAATCCCTTCTTAATTTCGATTAAAAGGCTAATCCCATCTTTTCTAACCCTAATCTCAACTCAAAATATTTAATTAAGATTAAATATTTAATTTTCATATTTATTGAAAATATTTCAATAAATTTTCCCAAACTTAAGCTTTTGGAATGAATAAACTTTTATTCCATAAAACTTAGGAGAATTCTAGACTCTTCTAGAAACTTCTCAACCCAACCTCTTCACCCATCCTAATCCTAAAATCCCCTAATCCTAATCCTAATCCCCTTTCTAATCTTGTCACATTCCATTAGCAAAAGGTTTACCAAAACTTATGCTAACCTCTTCTTAGTCATCCTCCTTAGTCAACAAAGATGGTCACCTCTTGGCCACCTCTTGCAAATGCATTTAAGGATGCATTTAAGCCTTCCTTATCTTTCTTACATGCATTCATTATGCATTTAAGACCTTCTTATCCCTTCCTTGCCACCTCTTGGCCTTGGGCACATTTACCAAATTGTGCACATGCCCTCAAACTTTCAACTCAATCCTCCCTTGACACTTGTCAGGACACTTGTCCTTGACTCAACCCTAACCTTAGCCCTAACTCTGACTCATCCTTTTTAACCAAGCCCTTCCCTTTTCCTATAAATACCCTCACTTCCTAAGGCAAATCATCTTTCAACTCTCAAACTCAATAGCAAAGTTATAATGCCATTTTCATTCTAGCATAAGCATAAACTCATCATTTTAGATCATTTTCAAGCTTAAATCACATTTAAATTAGCTTAATTGGATTAACATAGATTCATTTCTTGTTTAATCAATCTTAGTTCATCTTTTAGCTTTGCATATTTGTGTGTTCTTGAGGCCTTTGAGGCAAAATAGGTTCCTCATACCTATTTTGTGTCATTTTGGGTCTTCTTGATCCTCAAATCATCCTATTTGCATGCTCCAAGTTCTTGAGTTTGCACACCCACATCCATTTATATCCAAGCATATCAAACGGTGCATGGGTGCATCCGTTTTAGGCTTAAACTGAGGTGGCTTTGATTTTAGTTTGTTTACCATTAAATTTGATTTGATAATATGCTATGACGTTTGTTTGTCTTTGGCCTTCAAAACAGGTTTAGGTGCACGCTCAAATCCTAGTCTACAGTAGTGATTTGCCACCTGTTGCTAATGCTCGATCCAGAACAGTTGTTGGCAATGCTGGGATCAACAAATTTGAAAATGAAAATTTGTCTTCAGCATTTCAAAATAGTGATAGAACAGGTGCTTTCGCAACTAATGCAGCCATTTTTGGAATTGATGATGCAGAAGTGTCCTTCAGATTGCCAATTTTTGAATCGTCTCTTCTTGCCACTGAAGATTTGCAAATTCTACATAAAGAACCAGCAGCCATTTCTAAATGCTTTGAGGACTTAGAGTCTGGTGGTGATCTGCAAACATCATCTCCTGAGGTGCATAAAGATGAGAGTCATGAAAGCTGCCATGCATAAATTGAAGGCACCGCTTTTGTGCAAGTTTTAAAATAATAAAGGGGAGCCTCCTCAAGATAGCGTTGGAGCTCATCAAGGATACCAGCACATGATGAATGTAGGATGCTAGTGTCGGAAGTAGCAAGAGCCATGAGAGACTAAGGAAGCCAACGTGAATGTTAAAAAAGAAAACATTTTATCAAGTGATTGGAGGGAGCTGCTCATGGTAGTTAGAAGAAGTGCATCAAATGAAGATGGGGTGAGTTCCATGTGCAAGAAAAGTGGCCTGCCTACGCATTTAAAGAAGAGTATGGGCGCTATTTTGAGAATGCCAGCTCACACCTATTAAGGAAGCAACATCCAGAGGTTAGAGGCCTCATGCATTTGAGGTTGCAGGAAAATGCTTAAAACACTCAAAAGGACATATCCCACATTCAGTGGGTAAAGTTTCTTTTTGTGTTTAAATATACCAACACTCACGTTGCATTATAAATGAGAAGCCACGGAGGCTCTTGACGGGCCGCTTGGCTGGAATCTTCTGAGCACGGTGGGCCCCTATATATTTTGATGACAATGTAAACTGAGAAAGCCTTTCACCAGTTTGCGAGATGGAATTAGTAGTGTGAAAATTATTAAGCGAATTGGAGATGACCGCATTCGCTAATTCGCTAGAAGTTTGACGGTTAAGGCCAAGTTTTTCGCGATTTGGAGATCAAGCAGTCGCCAATTCGCCAGTTAAATTGGCGATCAGTGTAAATCACTTAGCAAATTGGAGTTTGAGCATGGTCGCCAAGTCGCTGAATCGCCAATTCGCGGAATGAATAAGGTAAAGTAAAATTCATTTAGCGATTCAGCGGTGATGAGTTGGCAGGTGAGGTGGCAGGCTGGCCAATCTGGGCCTGCCACATGGCATGTGGGTCCCAGCAGGGACATTCAAAATAATATTTTATTATTTTCTTCTGTCCATTCAGAATTCAAAAATCAAACTTATAAACATATTTTATATAGTTTTAAACTATATTAAAAATTTAAATATCAGAAATACAGAACATGGGAGGCTGAATTAATGTCTAAGGGCTTGATTTTTGGCCTAAATATGACATATCATATACCGTTGGAAAGCTCTCGGAATGAGCAATCCGATTCTGCCATCTATTTCTATGCAGGAAATAATTGTTGAGAGTGGTATGCAGTTGAATGAAATAGGGGGCTAGGAAGATATTTTCAAAATATCTTATTTTGTCAATCCGATGATTCACAGTCAGTTTTAGAGGATAGAGCAGAGGTTGTTCATTTAGTTCAGGGCAGATGATTCATCAGCAGGAGGTTCAAAGAAAGACAAGTGTCAGTTTGTGGAGGCTTTCTGATGTTTTTCTCTCCTTATTCTGATTTTAGATTTAGCAGAGGAGTTCCAATCTTTTGAGAGGGGCAGGGCTCTGGAAGTTTGAGTTCCACTTTTGGTTCATGATTGTCTAGCATAATGGTTTCTGTGTGTTTCATTTTCTGTCATAGATTCAATACAGGTGTTTGTAAAATTTGATTGCAAATCGAAATACATGTAAGGCATGTATGGTTTTTAGAGAATTGTCTTCATTGTATTGATTTTCAATTTCAGTATGAATTCAGTGTTCAAGGGATATTGGGTTTGTCTTCTCCAAGGGAGAATGTATTTGTTTGTATTTGGACATCCTTCAAGGAAGGATTGTAAAATCCTTAAATGCAGATTGGAAATTAATCAATGCTATGAATTTGTATGATTCTTCATATTGAGAGATGGAAATGTGTTAATGTAAGGCATTAACGCAGGGATATTAATCAATGAAACATGGTTTGTAGTTTAGGTTTATATTTACTGGTTTTGACTCCATGCCCAGATTGAAGGCACTGATCTTTGCTGTTAGAAGTCATTTGCCAAGCAAGCATCAATTTAATCGATCAACTTTCCCTTTCTGTTGATGAGTTTGATAGATAGATTTAGCATGTGGGTAGGCTTCCCATAACATAGGTTCATCTCAGCTATGAATCCAGTTACAGGATGTTAGTGTCCTGTCTAATCCATGATTATACCTACCTATGATTTGTAGAGAAATTATCATTCGAGGTAGATGTTCATAGGTATACCCGCCTGGGTCTATGGAGCCCGAAGTGAAGAAGGATTCAAATCCTTGTCGCATTAGCATTTCTCTTGCCAGGAAAAGAGCATCAAAGGGGAGAGATCATTTTATGGTCTAGTTATTTACCTGTGCAAGAAAAATAGCTAACAAAATGGCGACTCTACTGGGGAATCAAATAAATGACAGCAAGTTTTAAGATGTCCAATTCCTTGCTTTGTTGAATCATCCCGGGGTCTGGTCCAGTTTGTATATAGAGTCAGTTCTGCTAAAAAATTGTTATATCTTCTCAATAAATGTGGGTGGTGACTCCGCATCTCTATTTTGATCAGTGTATTGTAATGAAAGTATTGATGTATTTGTGATCCTAACAAATGGTCAATATTCTATTAAGGTTGTGTTGTATTTGCTAGTTTGAAGATGGTTCAGATTTGAGGAAGGTTCTCATTTGATTCAGTTTGGTCCTCTGTAATGAGGTGGCGGCTCTATCGGTATTTGAAAGATGAAATGAAAAGGCTTCAGATCAGTATTTAACACCAGCATCAGTAGTTGAGATCTGTTGCAAGTTATAAATCGGAGTTATTGTTGGTGAATGAGTTCCAAAGTTGCGAAGAATGTCAAATTTCTTTTCATCAGGCATGCAGCCAGTTAGTGAGGCTTCCAGATCCATTTTTACCAGGAGATATATGCCATTATGTTTTGATGGTATTCATGGTTTCCCTAATGTCATTCCTAATGATATCAGGAAAAGCTTGCCTAAGTTTAATGGGAACCATCTTGTTTCAACCAATCGTCATATTCAGTTGTTCTGTGACTTAATGTGTGACTTTGAAATTGCTCATGAGGATGTGCATATGAAGTTATTTGTTCAAACTTTAGAAGGTGATGCTAGAGACTGGTTTTCTTTTCTACCAGTGTGTTCTATTTCATCTTGGAGTGAGATGCATTCAGCGTTCATGGAGCAATTTGGAGAAAGGGTAAGCATATCTGATTCTTATGGTAAGTTTTTGAAAATTCATATTGAGAGTGATGAACTTGTCCCTCAATTCAATATCAGATTTGTAAAAGCTTTGAATGAGATCCCTGAAAGTTATAGACCCAATGATCAAGTGTGTGTAAGTGTCTACTTCGATGCATTTGATAAGAAAATGAATTACTTATTAAGGGATAAAGAACCTAAATCATTATATCAGGCATTTATGACTGCAATGGATATTGAAAATAATCTAAAGTATGGATTGACTAGAGGTCACTTTTCCATGAATGTTTGCCAGTATAATGAGTGTGATAGAAAAGAAGAATGTGGTGTTGATGCTACAGTCTCAAATCAGCATATCAACACTTCTACTGTAGTTTATAATCAAATTGAATTTTCAAATCAGAACATGTGCATGCATGCAGTTGAGTCTGTTGATATTGATGAAACATGTGTTCAGGATGCTACAGTAGTAAGATGTGTTTCAAACTTTGATAGGACTAAGCAATATGCTGGTGTTTTAAATCAAGAATTAGCTACATTAGTAAATTCTTGCAATGTTGATTATGAGCATGACATTGCTAGTATTTCTAGACATGGAGTTGCTGCATCTGTATCTCAGTCTTATGCAATTGAAGAAGCTGAAAGTTATGTCTCTAATATTGAGTTTGAAGTTGCTAGTCTGACATTTCAAGAAGAACCGGTAACACAAGATGAACAAGGTGATTCACATGCATATCAATTACAATCCGAAGAACATAGTGCTGAAAATGATCATTCAAGTGAGTGTGATGAATGTAATAATGTTCAGATGTCTTCATATGAGTCAGATGCAACATGGGAAGAAGAAAGTAATGATGACAGTGAACACTCATTTGAAAATGAAAGTCTGATTTCTTTTTCTAAATCTAAAAATGAAGATGCATCCCAATTTGTCCATTACACAAATCAGTTTGAGTATGAAGCTTTTCAGAGTGATTCATCCTCTAAGTATGAAGATAAGGAAATAATGATTCAATGTGATACTAATGAAGTTGGTTCAACATTGGATAGTGATGTTGCAGCATATAGAAAAAGGTTTAGGGGTGAATCACTGTCTTTCAGTAATGATTATCCTAAACCAGGTAAAGAAAAGGATGTACTCATGGATACTATATGCTTGATAGGTGATATTGACAGTGAATCTTCATATAGTTCTAATTTTTCTTCATATGATAAGGGTCTCCATGAAAATGAAATGGGTAGTGAGTTCAAAGTGCTTACTAATGCTTATATGGTGAAGATTTTGATGTTGATCAACCCAATTTTTGTCATGATGTTCAGAAAGGAGAGTTACATGGAGTTACCAATCCATTGTTTGAAGAAGACATGGAGGTTTCAGATTTGTTTGAGCCGGATGTAGGTGATGACATATTGTCATGTTGCTATGAGGAATCAGAGTGTATTTCTTCCACGTGTGACCGAGTGTTAATTGATGATGTTGCATGTTATGAGTTTGATGATGAAATGCTAGATACTGTTGTGTTTGAAGACCAACTGACACTTTCTACTAATTTTAATAATAATTTATGTGATGTGAATACTAATCAGCAATTTGATTATGAAGATGCATTGGAAGGTTTTGGAATGATTTCGGAACTTGATGATGATGATATGTGTGAATATAAGTCTGATTATTCACTTGAACTCCAACCGGTTACACTTGAGCGTATGCAAAGTCAAGGTATGAATGATGATTTTTATCAAACAGAGTATGAGACTTTTGTGTTTCCGGTTGATAGCATGCATGAATCAGTAGATGAAGATCAGTGTCAGATTGGTGGTAATATGCATGAGCATGCTGAATCCTATTTTCATAGTGAGCAAGATGAGGAACGTGTTTCAAATTTTTACATGCATTTTGAAAATGGAGATAATCATTTCGATTTGCCTAATGAGCTGATTGGAAATACTGATATATCTGGTGAATTGAATGGGAATCAAGTATCCAGCTTACCTCAAGAAGAGAGAAATGAGAATCGGATATTTGATCAGGGTAAGTGAGCCTCAATTGGTGTCCATTTGTAAAAAGTTGTGCATATTGTATAGCTGCGTTGCTTTCTGCAGTAGTGTAGTTGTTTTAAATAAAGGAGCTTTGGAACAAGTTTTTGAGAAGAGTTTGGAGTAATGAGGAGATTTTTTGATTGGTCTGCTCACCCAGGAGATTCTGAATCCTTATGTTGAACTTGCATTCATCCATCCACAGTCGGAGCCACTGTTGTACATCAAAATGCAGTTTTGAGGTACACCGTAAATTGCTTGAAATAGTGCTCCATTTGTCCCAAAATGTGTGTTTCCAATGGGTGGTCTAGAGGTCACTTCATGAAGGTGATGTGTTTCTCACCTTTCTTATACCTCTCTGAGTTATTTTGAGTCCTTAGACTGTACCCTAAAATGGGTTTCTGACAGTTGGTCTCTAGGTGCTCTCTAAAGTCAGAAATGGCTGTGTCAATTTCATTGGGAAGGGTCACTTTGAGTTTGAATATGTTGTACCCTGTTGACTTTCATGGGAATCCAGAAGTGGGAACTTGTTTATTGTACTACAGAATACCTATGTTTCAAGTTTCAGGTCTTTACGACAAGTTTTGATAGGTTTTTCATATCCCCTTTCTGGAGACAGTTTCACAGTTTTGGAAACTGCACTTTTGGCACATTGTCCCAGGAGCCCTGTTCGAGAAGTTATAACTTTTTCCTTATGATTGATCTTGACAAAGTAATTGTGGATTTGTAATGTACCCCTGGAGTTTTTCCTATGTTCAAAATTTTAAGTCTCTAGGTGTCTGTTAAGTCAATCAACCAATGCCATTCTATTTCCCAGAATGTTTGTGTGCTCACGTTTGTCATCTTCTCTGGGTACACCACTTTGAGGGCCTGCCATTTGTGGCCAGTGATGTTTCATGCCAATCTGTTTATTGCATTGTACTATGTGCATGAAAGTGTTTAAGTGTTCCAGATTTCACGCTTCTGCAAATCCATTAGCCATGTTTTCAAAAGCCAAATCCGTTTGCAATTTTCATCGTTTTGCTGAAAACTAGAAGTTCAGAAGTCTTAAGGGCTATTTTGACAGTGTGAAAAAGACACCTGTGTGATTCGATGAGAAATATAATGATTGAGTCATGTTTTAGTCATGTTTTACTCCAACTATGACAAATTTGGAACCGTGACCAATTCGTTTGACCAAGTTTCCAAGCTCATTCCATTTGCAACTTTCACAAAATGTGTTCAGTTCTCCAAAGTGTGTTTTCCTAGAAATCCAAATGCCCTACTTTGCCAGTGAATAAATTTTGACCTATTGACTCTTTTGATGAAATTCATTTTGAATTGTCTTGAAAAGGTGGAGTACTAACCCCAGTCGCAATTTGAGCCCCCTGCCAATCCATTTGTCAGCCTTTTAAAATCAATCACGATGATTAAAATTGTTTTCTGACATGATTTTTTGCAAGGCAGAATGAAAGTGCTATGTTCGCCATTTAAAATCTTTCAGCTAGGTTAGAGTCAAGAGATGTCATTTTGTAGTATGAATGAATGTGGATCAGTGTTCATGCATGTTCAGTGGTGTGACCCAATCAGGTGAAATTGTCAGTTTTTAAAGCCGCATCTGTGAGCCATTTAGTGTTATTTGGCGATTCTCCAGAGATGTATAAAGTAAATGATGGATATCTTTTCAATACATCTTGTTTGTTCTCAGTGAATTTTCTGTCATAAAAGTTTTCCATATTGGGGAAGTATAGGTGGCAACATTCTCTCAAAAGGAATTGGAGCTAGAGGTGTGTGTAGTATGAGACAAGTTCTTGATGCATGTGTATAATCAATAGCTCAATAACATATCATATATTGAGGCAATTGAGTGCAGTAACCAAAAGCAACTATGGCTCCCATAATGGGTTCACATATATTGGAGGAATTTTACGTAAGTTTTCCTCATACTGCTCCCTCTAAACTATAAGTTGTCTACAAAATTGAGAGGGAATGTTTCACACCAACACATGCACTGAACAAATAAGGCATTAAATCTTAAAAGACAATGCAACTAGAAGGTGTGGAATGTTGATTATCTCCATTCAATGCAAAGTGAAGAAGAGGTGTTTAAATTGGAACAAATGCCCATGCGCTTGCTATTTTGAAGGGCTTGGAATTCAATGGAAGATGCCTGCAAAATGAAGGCAAGCCATGTTTATTCAGGTCAATCAAACTGGCATCTACAAAATTAGAATATTGTGCTATGTTAACAAGTATGGAAGGAGTCATTACCACCAAAGGAACTGAAGGCTATTAGCTGGAAATTTTACGCCTTCAAAGTAACTAATGTCTATATTTTTATTTGAAAAGGGGACTGCTTGCACATGTAAAGAAGGGGCAGCACCTTGCATGGGTCTCACACATGTATTGGGAGCTGCCAGCTTAGCAAATAGAGGGGGTCCCTTGCAGGCATGGTAAATGAAGCTAGCCAACACATATATGATGGAGGTGCCTCGCACAATGAGGATGCAGATGGAGGCCTATGTAACTACACAAGAGGAGATGGTTGAACGTAGTGATTTGCCACTTGTTGCTAATGCTCGATCCAGAATAGTTGCTGGCAATGCTGGGATCAACAAATTTGAAAATGAAAATTTGTCTTCAACATTTCAAAATAGTGATAGAACAGGTGCTTTCGCAACTAATGCAGCCATTTTTGGAATTGACAATGTAGAAGTGTCCTTTAGATTCCTGATTTTTGAATCGTCTCTTCTTGCCACTGAAGATTTGCAAATTCTACATAAAGAACCAGCAGCCATTTCTAAATGCTTTGAGGACTTAGAGTTTGGTGGTGATCTGCAAACATCATCTCCTGAGGTGCATAAAGATGAGAGTAATGAAAGCTGCCATGCATAAATTGAAGGCACCGCTTTTGTGCAAGTTTTAAAATAATAAAGGGGAGCCTCCTCAACATAGCGTTGGAGCTCATCAAGGATACCAGCACATGATGAATGTAGGATGCTAGTGTCGGAAGTTAAAAGAGCCATGAGAGACTAAGGAAGCCAACGTGAATGTTAAAAAAGAAAACATTTTATCAAGTGATTGGAGGGAGCTGCTCATGGTAGTTAGAAGAAGCGCATCAAATGAAGATGGGGTGAGTTCCATGTGCAAGAAAAGTGGCCTGCCTACGCATTTAAAGAAGAGTATGGGCGCTATTTTGAGAATGCCAGCTCACGCCTATTAAGGAAGCAACATCCAGAGGTTAGAGGCCTCATGCATTTGAGGTTGCAGGAAAATGCTTAAAACACTCAAAAGGACATATCCCACATTCAGTGGGTAAAGTTTCTTTTTGTGTTTAAATATACCAACACTCACGTTGCATTATAAATGAGAAGCCACGGAGGCTCTTGACGGGCCGCTTGGGTAGAATCTTCTGAGCACGGTGGGCCCCTATATATTTTGATGACAATGTAAACTGAGAAAGCCTTTCGCCAGTTCGCAAGATGGAATTAGTAGTGTGAAAATTATTAAGCGAATTGGAGATGACCGCATTCGCTAATTCACCAGAAGTTTGACGGTTAAGGCCAAGTTTTTCGTGATTTGGAGATCAAGCAGTCGCCAATTCGCCAGTTAAATTGGCGGTCAGTGTAAATCACTTAGCAAATTGGAGTTTGAGCATGGTCGCCAAGTCGCTGAATCGCCAATTCGCGGAATGAATAAGGTAAAGTAAAATTCATTTAGCAATTCAGCGGTGATGAGTTGGCAGGTGAGGTGGCAGGCTGGCCAATCCGGGCCTGCCACATGGCATGTGGGTCCCAGCAGGGACATTCAAAATAATATTTTATTATTTTCTTCTGTCCATTCAGAATTCAAAAATCAAACTTATCAACATATTTTATATAGTTTTAAACTATATTAAAAATTTAAATATCAGAAATACAGAACATGGGAGGCTGAATTAATGGCTAAGGGCTTGATTTTTCACCTAAATATGACATATCATATACCGTTGGAAAGCTCTCGGAATGAGCAATCCGATTCTACCATCTATTTCTATGCAGGAAATAATTGCTAAGAGTGGTATGCAGTTGAATGAAATAGGGGGCCAGGAAGATATTTTCAAAATGTCTTATTTTGTCAATCCGATAATTCACAGTCAGTTTTAGAGGACAGAGCAGAGGTTGTTCATTTAGTTCAGGGCAGATGATTCATCAGCAGGAGGTTCAAAGAAAGACAAGTGTTAGTTTGTGGAGGCTTTCTGATGTTTTTCTCTCCTTCTTATTCTGATTTTAGATTTAGCAGAGGAGTTCCAATCTTTTGAGAGGGGCAGGGCTCTGGAAGTTTGAGTTCCACTTTTGGTTCATGATTGTCTAGCATAATGGTTTCTGTGTGTTTCATTTTCTGTCATAGATTCAATACAGGTGTTTGTAAAATTTGATTGCAAATCGAAATACATGTAAGGCATGTATGGTTTTCAGAGAATTGTCTTCATTGTATTGATTTTCAATTTCAGTATGAATTCAGTGTTCAAGGGATATTGAGTTTGTCTTCTCCAAGGGAGAATGTATCTGTTTGTATTTGGACATCCTTCAAGGAAGGATTGTAAAATCCTTAAATGCAGATTGGAAATTAATCAATGCTATGAATTTGTATGATTCTTCATATTGAGAGATGGAAATGTGTTAATGTAAGGCATTAACGCAGGGAGATTAATCAATGAAACATGGTTTGTAGTTTAGGTTTATATTTACTGGTTTTGACTCCATGCCCAGATTGAAGGCACTGATCTTTGCTGTTAGAAGTCATTTGCCAAGCAAGCATCAATTTAATCGATCAACTTTCCCTTTCTGTTGATGAGTTTGATAGATAGATTTAGCATGTGGGTAGGCTTCCCATAACATAGGTTCATCTTAGCTATGAATCCAGTTACAGGATGTTAGTTTCCTATCTAATCCATGATTATACCTACCTATGATTTGTAGAGAAATTATCATTCGAGGTAGATGTTCATAGGTATACCCGCCTGGGTCTGTGGAGCCCGAAGTGAAGAAGGATTAAAATCCTTGTCGCATTAGCATTTCTCTTGCCAGGAAAAGAGCATCAAAGGGGAGAGATCATTTTATGGTCTAGTTATTTACCTATGCAAGAAAAACAGCTAACAGTAGGTACAAATATGATCCTTAAATTGAACAAAGTTTAGATGCTTACAATTTAGCATTTAGTTGTTTTTTGGATTATCAGGGATATATGTGCTAACATTAATATTTTTTCATTGATGTCAACATATTCCTATTGTTTGTCATAGTGTTCCTCGCATGTTTAGTAAGAAGATCTACTTGTTATGGTTATTGCATTGAATATCACATGTTTAAAACATACAGATTATTTCAAGAATGTCTTTAGTTGACCTCTTTCAATTTAAAGAGGTTCACATGTGGATTTGAGTGAGTTTTAGGTGATTTATCATAGACTGGCATTTTGGATGTTTATACAATGTTGCAGTTTTTCAATCAGTGTGAATCAATTATGCAATATTTCTATTTTCTAACCTAGTGGTGAGTTTAGGACATGGATGTGTATTCTCAGCTTGAGTGGTTCATGATTTGCATGTTGGTAAGAAATTTTTCTTGAGTAACAGAGGTTACTAAATGGTGTTCTTGATGAACAGTGCAGAGTTAATGGTGAATTATTAGATATAGTTATTTTGGTTATTTATATGACATTTCATGTTGCTTGTTAATTTTTCTAGACTGTGTCCTATTTGTGTTGATAGATCGCATTGAGTTATGTGATTGGATTTGGTGATTTTCTCATGGCATGTTGGTGTTATTATTGTTCTTGGGTGACATGATAGTGTAACATATTGCAATGGATCATGGCATGATTTATGTATTCAGAGCATGTTCAAGAATGAAGATTTGGATCTTTACTATGTATTTTCTAACATTTTTTTAATCACATTGATGTTTGAGTTTAATTTTATTAAATATTGGTAATTGAGGTATTAAGGTTGATGTCAACCTTGTTTATTTCTACAAGGTTGATTAAATGCATAAAAAGATGTAATAATTTTTAATTATGAAGGTGTGTGGGAGGATTGTGTGTGTGTATCAAATATTGTGGAAAAGGTATGAGTGGAATCTATAATTAAGGTATATATTTGATATTTTATGAACTTCATTGGAACTGTATTGGCATGTTTAGGATTCTATCAGTCAATTCATGATTAGTGGATTCTAGTCCATAGTGGATTGTTATCCATCTACTTGTTATAAGATAATAATACTTCCTTTGGGTTTTATCCCCTTTTTGTAGTTGAGTAGTGAGCTATAGGAATTGTGCTCGAATGCACGTGCATTCCCATTTTAATAATCCTAATAGGTTATAGTGCATTTAAAAGAGTACATCATCTTGTGGGTTTGATCCCCACCATGTTTTTGTTGGAAAGTGAGCACTATATGAATGTTTATATGTTTTCATTAATAGAAAAAAATATCTCTACCATGGTTTCCTGGAGTGGAAATTTTTTTTTGATAAATAGTCAACTAAAAAATGCCTAACTACAGAGTTACTACGCAGGGAATAGTCTAGTTTTTTTGGTTGGAGAATAAAGAATATTAATTGTGATGATATGAGAGTTTTCATAAATGATATATAGGATGTACTACATCTTTTTTTATGGTCGCATGATTTTTTGTTATCTTTGGTGAAAGTTATAGGTTGGCGAAGTCATGCAAGTACAGTGAGCAGTGAAAATAGGGCATATGAGTGGATGCAATGTTTGAAGACTTGACATAAGTTATTTTGTTGAACTGGTTAAATTTATGATATGTCCTCACCTATCTTGGTGGATCAGGGGTTTCTTATTTCATTATAGGTGTAATTCCCACCCTAGCATCTTCCTATGTTAGACTGACATGACTATTGCTTTGACACTTGGATTATATGTTTATACTATGATCATTATTTGGTTAGCATTTTATTAGACATTTGAGCATATCTATATATTTGGTTACTGTAGTTTATTTGGAAATATTAAATGAGTTAGCATTTAATGATGAATGGCTAGAAATGAACTATCAGTGAAATGTTTTACATTGATTTATGTTATCATGTTTATATTACGATCTAACCCTACTGACCCTATTATGATTTGATGTTTACTAGTTGATGTGAGTGCAAGATGAAGAGGGGCATTCATAGTTACTCCTGCGGGAGGTCCACACGATGTCACACTCTCCCTCCTTCTTTGCTACTGTGTGTGTGTGTGTGTGTGTGTGCATGCCAGTTGGTGATGTAGGATGCAGGTACCACGCATCATCTCCACCTAGCGACACAGGTCTAAGCATACCTTCAAAATCCTTGAACTTTTGTTGTGTGGAGATTTAACCAAGCTACTCTCAAGATTATCCATGGACTTAGAATTATGTTTAGGAAGTTATCCTAGTTGGGAAATTAGAATGCAGTTTATGTTGTGGTCTTGATTCAATGTTGGTTAGAGTTTATGTTATGAATTAGAATTAACCTTGTTTATATGTATAATAATTATTCTATAATTATGTTATAATTGTTTGTATGTTATATAGGTATGTGTATATGTGGGTGCACACACATATGCCCATGTTTATATAAATAATAATATTTGTATGTTTTTTATTGATTGTGTAAATGGTATGTTATTTATAATAGTTAAATAAAGTGAGTTAAATAAAGTTTATTTAATGAAATGTGTTAAATAAGAAATAAAAATAATAATAATAAAAGAAAAATGCTCTTTGTAGTAAAACTAGCTATCTAGGAGGGAGTTGAACTCGAGACCTCCTAGAATTTAGGCTAGTTGTTTTCCTATTGTGCTATGTCTTTTCCTTGAAAGTTAGGATTTCTTGGAGTTTATTTCCAAGGGATTCTTTCTAGGAGGCTATCTACTCAACATTTGAATATTTATAGAGAGTCTACAACCAAGGGAAGAGGATTCTCCGCAAGACCTGAGGTGGGGTCTAAACTAGGAAGAATATCCATTCTTCCTATGTGTATGAATGTGTTGGCATATGATATGATATTGGATTAGCTTATGATTGTTTACTATTTATCAAAAAGGAAATATAAATGTTTTACCTTCTATGTATTTCTATTGTGTTCCGAGAGGTAATTCTATATATGTTTGTATATTTTAATGGTAAAATATTTCCTGGGAGTCTAGGATTTTTTGTGACACTTCTTGTTGGTGTTTGTGAGAGTTATGTAAAAGTTTTTGGAAGTTTAGGAAGGTTTGGGATGGTCAAGGAAAGGTTGCAATCAATTTTTCCCTTTCCTTGCTTCTGTAGGCTTCCACTGTGAATTGACATTTTTAATTTGATTTAATCTTTTATGAGACTTAGGTAGTGTTTAGGATATAGTACTGGGGTCCCTGCATCTAGATAACCTTAGGAAACCTTTCCTAGGCACTCTCCATACCTAAAAAAGTTAGCTTTTGGTGTTTTCTGGAAGTTTTAAATTTAATTTCATAAAAGTATCCTACAGTTTCGTACAACATTGTAGTCATACCCATATGAAACTTGGTCAAATGAAATATGGGAATGCATACATTTTTGTATGGGTTCATATACAAAGTCATTTGGATTTTTTGAGGGTTTCAGGGGCTCAAAATTTATAGAACTTGTTATTCCTCTTGGATCGTATGTAGATGTCCTAGGAATAGATTGGTTGACATCTCATGAAGCCAGGATAGATTACAAAAAGAAGCTCATTCATTGCTTGGATGATTTGGGTAAGTCCAACATAATTATGGGAATTCAATGAACTATTTCATTCTAGATGATATGATCTATGCAACTTAAGAAATGCATGAGAAAGGGATGCCAACTTCTTGTGTTCTCAGTTGATGATTTCGTTGACAAGGAAACTAGAGAAATTATATTTGAGCACCCTTTACTTCAAGAGTTTGCAGATGTATATCCAATTGAGATTCTTGGAATGCCTCCCAAAGGGGACATTGATTTCCACATAGAACTAGTACCAAGAGCTAAACCTATCTCTAAAGCTCCTTATCACATGAGCACTCAGGAGTTGAGTGAGTTAAAAGTTCAACTAGAAGAACTCTTAGAAAAAGGCTTTATCAGACCAAGTGTGTCACCTTGGGGAGTTGTGGTTATCTTTGTTAAAAAGAAGGATGGTTCACTACGGTTATGCATTGACTATCGTCAACTCAACAAAGTAACCATTAAGAATTGATACCCTTTTTTGAGAATGGATGACCTATTTGATCAGATGAAAGGAGCCAATCTGTTTTCCAAGATTGATCTGATGTTGAGTTATCATTAGTTAAGGATTCATGAAGCTGATATTCACTGAACAACATTTCTTACTCAGTATGGACACTATAAATCTACCATAGTACCTTTTGGTCTCACAAATCAACCATCAGTATTCATGACTCTTATGAATGGGGTATTCAGGACCTTCTTGGATAAATTTTTCATAATTTTCCTAGATGATATTTTGGTGTATTCTAAGCTAGTGGAAGAACATGAGAAACATCTTTGACAAGTGTTACAATGCCTTTGTGAGAATCAAGTTTTTGTAAACTTGGAGAAGTGTGATTTCTTTCAAACTAAAGTTAATTATCTTGGTCATGTTATCTCAGGAGAAGTTATAGCAATTAATCCGGCCAAGATACAAGCTATAGTTGAATGGCCAAGCCCCAACAACATCTCAGAGGTTCATAGTTTCATGTGTTTAGCCAGATACTATAGATGCTTCATCCAAGGATTCTCGAGAATAGCTCATCCCATCACTTCCTTGCAAAGGAAAGGGAAGAAGTTCATTTGGATTGAGAAATGTTTAGAAACTTTTCGAATCCTAAAGGATATTCAGTGGCCCAATTTTGGTGGTACCTGACCCCACTGAAAATTTTGTAGTTTGTACTGATGCCTCCTTGGAAGGCATAGGGGTAGTATTGATGCAAGAAGGAAGAGTTATTGCTTATGAGTCTAGAAAGATTAAGGACCATGAGCTTAACTATCCCACCCATGATTTGGAGTTAGAAGTTGTAGTTCATGCCTTGAATCATTATAGACACTTCTTATTAGGGCATCGGTTTGAGTTACACACTGATCATCGAAGCCTTAAATACATATTTACTTAACCTAATCTCAATGCCAAGCAGCGTCGATGGATGGATTTACTGTGTGAGTATGATTTTGAGGTTAGATATATCTAAGGTAAGGAAAATGTGGTGGTAGATGCTTTGAGAAAAAAAGAGACATGAGATATCCATGTTCTCCCTTTTGACTCATTTGAGAGGTCAGATATTGCAGGCACTTTCTTCAGATACCTTGTATTAAGAAGTTAAGGGTGAAATTGAGATAGGAATGGCCTTACAAGGAAGGCTCTTAGGGTATTCCTTAGAGTTAGATGGACTGCTAAGACAACAAGGTACAATTTACGTACCCCTTTCAGGTGATCCTCAAAGAGTCATCATGGTGGAAGCACACCATGCTCCCTATTTAGCTCATCCAAGTGTTAAGAAGATGTATTTAGATATGTGAAAACTATATTTTTGGTCAGGCATGAAGAGGGATATAGCTAATTTTGTGGCTAGGTGTCTAGAATGTCAGAGGGTTAAGGTCGAGCATCATCATCCAGCAGGCCTCCTTCAACCAAATTTTATTACCAAATGTAAATGGGATATGATATCTATGGATTTCATTGTGGGACTACTAGCTACATATCGGAGACATGATGCTATCATCAGTTAAAGTGGATAAGTTAACCAAGGTAGCACATTTCTTTCCTATACGTCATCCTATACTGCTACCTTAGTAGCCAGAGTCTTCATGAAGGATATAGTTATATTGCATGGTGTTCCTAGAAAGGTTATCTCCGATAGAGATCTAGTATTCACTTCAGAGTTCGGACCTCTTTACAGCATGCTTTAGGGACTTAGCTGAATTTCAGTTTGGGCATATCACCCCGAGACTGATGGTCAGATAGAGTGAGTTAATTAGTGCTTGAATACATTCTTAGGATGTATGTGATGGACAGATAGACCCATTAGGAAGATTATTTATACTTAATAGAGTTTTCATACAATAATGGCTATCACAGTTCTCTCCAGATGTCACCATTTTATGCTCTTTATGGTCACTCTTGCCGTACCCCTCTAAGTTGGATCACTTAGAGGAAAGAGTACTACTTGGCTCTAAGATGTTACAGGATATGGAGTAGGAGGTTTAGAGGATAAGAGAACATCTTGTGACAACTTAGGATAGGCAGAAGAAGTATGATGATGCTCATAGGATTGATAGATAGCTCTCTATTGGAGATAAGTTATTTTTGAGAGGTCTACCCACGTAAGAGCCCTATCTGTTATGGAAAAGGTTCTAAGTTGGAACTGAGTTTTGTGGGTCCATTTGAGATCCTTGAGAGCATAGGACCGATTTCTTGCCAACTCCACCCTACCACCCATCCTTGGACATGTGCATGATGTGTTTTCACGTATCCTTACTTAGAGAGTATATTCCTAATTTGACTCATGTTTTGGATTGGAACACTTTACATGTAGAGGATGGTCAGTTAGCTTTTGGAGCTAGTACATATACTCCAACAGTGTAATTTGACCCTCACGGGTCACAACATAGAGCAAGTAAGGGTCCAATGGGACCCCAAGATGATACCTTCGCTACTTGGGAGGATGCTAGTAGATTGAGATCTGCATATCCGTACTTATTTGTAGGCTTCTAGGAGTAAGGCTAATCCTCTGGGGAGAGGATGTAATGCCCACCCTAGCATCTTCCTATGTTAGATTGATATGACTATTGATTTGACACTTGTATTATATGTTTGGAATATGATTATTATTTAGTTTAGCATTTTATGAGACCATTAAGCATATCTATATATTTGGTTATTACAGTTTAATTGGAAATATTAAATGTGTTAGCATTTATGATGAATGGTTAGAAATAAAATATTAGTAAAATGTTTTACATTGATTTATGTTATGATATTTATATTATGATCTAACCCTATTGACCCTATTATGATTTTATGTTTACTAGTTGATGTGAGTGTAGGATGAGGAGAGGCAGTTGTAGTTACTCCTACGGGAGGTCACATGATGTTGCACTCTCCCTCCTTGTTTTCCACTGTCTATATATATATATATATATATATATATATATATATATATTATATATATATATATATATATATATATATATATATATATAATATATATATATATATATATATATATATATATATATATATGTATGCATGTATGTATGTATTATATCTATATATCTATATATATATATCTATATATATATATATATACATATATATATATATATACATATATATACATACATATACATACATATATACACATACAAATATACACATACAAATATAGACATATATATATATATATATATATATATATATATATATATATATACATATAGATATATACATATAGATATATATATATATACATATTATATATATACATATACATATACATATATACATATATATATATATATATATATATACATATACATATATATATACATATATATATACACATATATATATATAATACATATACATATACATATACATATACATACACATACACATATACATACACATACACATACACATACACAACACACACACACCAACACACACACACACACACACACACACACACACACACCACACACCATATATATATATGTCGCTTGGTGATGCAGGATGTAGGTACCAAGCATTGTCCTCCACTCGCTATACAGGTCTGAGCATGGCTTCAAAATACTTGAACTATTGTTGTGTGGAGATTTAACCAAGCTACTTTCAAGGTACCCATGGACTTAGAATTATGTTTAGGAAGTTATCCTAGTTGGGAAATTAGATTGCAGTTTATGTTGTGGTCTTGATTCGATGTTGGTCTGAGTTTATGTTATGAGTTATAAATAATTTTTTTATATGCATAATAATTACTCTATA
>BSBK01006169.1:0-60657 GCA_027943335.1 Chamaecyparis obtusa
TACTATATATGTATATATATATGTATATATATATATATATATATATATATATATATATATATATATATATATTTATATGTAAATATATATGTGTGTGTGTGTGTCTATATATATATATATGGATTTTAATTATAAACATTTCTTTTCTAATTATCAACATGTATGAAATAGAAAATTTAACATTAAAGAACTACAATATTTTCGATCACATTTCAATTTTAATTGGACATTCTATGTTACTTGTATATTCCCATATGTATTAGCTTTAATTTAACACTTGAAATTTCTCCTAAAAAAATTCTTTTTTTACCTCTCTCTCTCTCTCTCTCTCTCTCTCTCTCTCTCTCTCTCTCTCTCTCTCTCTCTCTCTCCATGTATAGAAAATTTTAAGAGGTATATGTAGAATTTATTATTTATTGAATTTTAGTACTTTTAGACTTAAATTTAGTATATAAGTGATTAGTTTGAATGTATTCAATAATTGTCTTTGAATTTTAGAAATTAATATATAAAGTGCAATCTAAGGCTTAACATTAAATTATCTTTCAGGTACATAGCTTCTATCTTTTTATATATTATATTCAAAATCATGGCAGATGATCAAATAAGCCCCACATGATGTATTTTCATTAACAAACCAAGAGATTGGGGCCCTCGATTAATAATGCTAGTAACACAAGTATTTTTAGGAACACTTGTTAGTCCATTCTTGATAGCCTTTTCAGTATTAGACATGACATTTTGAGCATTAGTGCTTATTCAATAGATGCTGGGTGGTCCCACAATAGTGTGTCCCACTTTTTGGGCAACTTTGGCACAGAGATCAACATTCTGAGAAAAAACTTCACTTTCGAACACCTATTGCCGCAAAACTATTAGGAATTTGAAGATGATGTAAACTAGAGTCTTTTAAAATTTTCTTTCTAGTTTCTAAATATATTTTTAAAAATATATAATTAAAATTCATTTTTCCTTCTACTTCGAAAAGTGGTTTGTGGGAAAAAATGTGTTTTTAAGTAGTTATTGTCACTTGGATCAACATAACTATTCTTTAAAATATGATAATGATGTAATTCTTTCAAGATTATATTTGTAACTTCAATATCTAAAGGATACAATTGGTTTCATTCATTTTGGGTCAATATTTCATAGTTTATTAAGTTCTAAAGTTATAGTACCTATAATTTAGACATAAGGTCACTTGGATCGCTCTAACTTGATCTGTGTATATCGAAATTAATCTTTTCTTTTTTATATAGAAAGGTAACACAAATACTCTTTTCCTACATATTTTTCATAATTTTTATTTTGTAATTTACTAGTTTCCCCAAAGTCTTGAAGAGACACGTTGTTGAATGACCAAACAACCTATGTTTAGTTAAAGTAATATTTAAAAGTGATAATAAACTCAATATGTATTAAAATTATATTCATTAGAAAGCTTGTTCTGAATATCATCATACTAAATAGATAGGTTTTTAAAATGGATTCATTTGATCTACCAAAATATAAAGTCAAAGTGATTTTTTGTCAGCATTTTAATATGTGCGAAGGAGACTCCATTGTAGGTATGAATGAGGAGCATAAATGTTATATCAATGTTTTTTTAATCTAAGAGGCTTTGAGCTAACTATCTGTAATTAATTACTTCAAATGGAACCTCTCAAGGCTTAAATCATCATATTTTATTAAAAATGTGTTGTTTCAGAAAAAATCAGCATGTCTAAAAAAGTGGGACACAATATTGTGGGACCACCTTGCTATAGAGGTTTTTCCTTTCAAGCAGAGACAAGAGGTTTGTGATGGTTTGTCTTTTAATGAGGTTCAAGGTTTAGGGCCCAAAGAAACCCTAAAGGGGCAATGTTTCCCATCATACTTGGGAGAAAAATTGGTGAAGGGATATCAAGTCAGTAGATGTTAGGATCCTGTGATGGTCTCTTTGATATACCCACACTTTCTTGATGCATGTGGTCATTATCCAGATAACAACCAAATTACACTCTATTTTAAATAGCAGCTATATGGTGAAGTTTGTTTAGGGAAGGTCATCAACTACATTGATTTTCCACCATATCTAGGACAAGGTCATAGTAGGATTGCTATTAGAGATGCTTATTGTCAAGCCGGTTAATAGCTACTAGCACATAGAGCCATTTCTGGTCAGAGGGAAACCACTATTTATCCTACGTTAGGTCTTATGGTAGACGAGGTTGTTTGTAGCACCTAACTTTGAGGAGCCATTGATAGAGTTCGTGACATTGTAGCTACGACCACTTTGATATCTAATGATCGAGTTGGCTACTATTTGATGAGTCTTCAATCCTTTAGATCCTTAGGTGGAGCACACTCTAGTAGTACCTTAGCTAATCCTTATAGTGTAGTAGCAATCCCTTCGCTTGCTAGCCTATAGGGTTAGATGAGATATGGAATGTGTTACAATGACTAGTTTGGTTGAGGATCTGTTAGATGCACATACATCTTTTTGGTTCCCAAATCAACAAATTGGAAAGTTCTAAGAGTCTACCAACTTATATGTTGGAATCTTCCAATTGACTTGGCCAAAGAACAATAGTAACTAGACATGGTTAAACTTCACTTGCACTTTAGGCTCTGCAAGACCTTGGTGTGTGCACTTATTCATCAATTGTATCCTCACCTTGATGCTTTTTATAGAAGATTGAATTTTCTATCTATCTATCTAAACTACTTCTAATCTCTACTTTTTCTATCTTGGAATGGCATGAGTTCTTGAAATAGACTTATTTGATTGTTGACTACTTAATTCTAACTCCTAATTATCTTTCTTTCCATTAAATCTTCATTCTACCACTACTCCAATCTTGATATCAAACAGATTTCTACACTTGCTTCTATGTACACTTCTATTCCTTCTTTTACAATTCTACTTTAATGATTCTCGAACTATATTTTTATCATATTCTAAATAATATTTTGTATGGAAGATCAGTGCCTTCTGTTCCTTGGGTAATAGAGTCACCTTTCACCTAAACTTTCATGTATAACCCTATGATATAATTTTTAAATTAACCACTTGGATGAATGTATTGACTATATAACCCTCAATATAGGATAAAGTTATGTATCTTCCAAAACAACTAGTCCAATTGAGTTTAAGTCCTACTTGAAAAGACCAATTAGACAAGAAGCATAAGGAAAACAACTTCTCAAATGATTCTTGATATTCAAATTTCCATGACGATAAACAATTTAATCATAAGAGATTTTAAGATAACATTCATTTATTGCAACTAAAAATCATAGAGAGCTAATTGTTAGAAAGAGAGTTAATCCACTACATAATTACAGAGAAAAATAGTGAAAGTATTTCTATTAACTCATATTTGATGATATATTACATATTGTCTTATAAAATATTATTCCCCTTTCATCCAATATGTGGTCCCCTTTAATAGAAACAAGCCAACACACCAGAATTTGGTTACAACCTTTTTATATGAAACACCATGCCTGTGCAACATAACTAATTATTTATACCCATAAAACTAATCAAGCCCCTACTTTAGAGACCAAAAGATATTTACACAATGATTTTCAAATAAGACACTTGGGTTTTTATTTGTAAACAAATCTATCTCTTAATAAAATGGTTACTCCCAGGAGTAATCTACACAATTGAGTCAATTTGAAAAATAATTTTCTTCAACAATTAATTTGACAAACTCAACATTCCCCTTTAGATTGTCTCATGGACCAAAAAAACCCAGTTCAAATTCTTCAGGTTGCCTTTTCCTTCACTTTTTCATCCATCTGTATCTTTACTATAATAATTAAAGTGGCCAAGGGCAAAGAAAAATAGGGGAAATAGGGGAGGATGTGCTACATCACACAAAAAAATAAAACCTTATTTATTACTACAATACCCAAACATATTACAATCACCTCTATAAATATAGGGCTATAGAATTTTCTGGAAGCAATGATGAGAGCTATCTAGAATATGGGCAAGGAGTTTATTGGAAGAAGGCTCTAGAAAATGGAGTTAATGCAGTTAGAAGATTTGATAGTAGAAATTAATATCTACCAACACTCCCCCTAATTTCCACCAATAGTTATATCAGTATTTACAATACCACATCATGATTTTCCTCCCTTAATTTTGACCATGAACGTTACAACATTTAGATTCATTTTTCTATTTCCTGTTGTCTTCTTTCTAATATCCATAACCAAGTCTTCTGATACCACAATGATGGTGGGTAGAGACATAATCTCATAAATGAATGCTAATGTGTTGATGCACGAACCAAATTGATTTTTTTATTGCATGTTTCTTTTTTATCATTCTTTTGCTACTACTATAGAAGTCATTTAAATATTTTATTTTCAATTCTTCAAACAAAAAGCTCGAACTTCCTATAAACTCACTTTCTATGAACATCTTGCTAGACAATGATTCTATTTTACTCAAACCATTTGTTATCCTCTTTGAACATTCAAAATTTGATAGATTTCTACCATTTATCACATTTGAACATTTGTACTTAAACAAACTTTTGATCATACCTATAATCCTCTGCCAACTTGATTCATAGCTCCATGCACAATCCATTTTTATCCAACTTGTCATAGAATCTATCTTGCACTCTCTATTCCAACATGTCTTTTCACAATGAATTTTCAAACCACAAATACTACATGGATGTAAGTCCCAACATCTATCCTTTGTATGTCCTTTCTTGTTACAATATGAACACTGCATAGTCTTTATTCCTTTAGCTGATTCACTTGAACCTGTATTCATTTTCCCCTTGCCTGTAGCATATCTAGGACCTTCATATTTTGGCCTAATTGTTAGCTCAATCAGATTCCTCATTCCTTTGTCATGCTTTCCTATTCCTTTACCCTTGTATCCCATTCTTTTCATAATCTTCAAACCAATGTTGCCATCAAAATAGCTAGAAGCTTTTGCATTTACATGTTCACCTTCACATTCTTTCTTACAAACAATTTTAGAAAACTCACACTTATCAAATGATGGAATTAAATCCTCTGTACTACATAAAACATCACATCTTGATTTTGTGTTCAAACACCCATTTCTTAAACTAAGTGATTGATTTAGTTCATCTTTCAATAAACCATTCTCCTCTTCTATTTTTTTTTCATTTCTTCCTCTAATTTTTCATTTTATTTCTTAATATTATCGAACAACTTTAATCCTTCTTCTAGCTCTTCATTTTTCTTTTCAGCTTTGTCCATTTCTTTGTACAAATCACAAATTCTATCTTGAAGTTTACATTTTTTTTGCTAACCTTTCTCTTATGTCTATAGCCATCTCTTTTCTTAATTTTGTCAATTCTTCTTCCAAAAGATCTTTTTCACATATTAAATTTGTATTTTCTCTCTTCACCCTTATTAATTCTTCTTCTAAATTATTTGATTATTCTTTATTAAATCTGCTAGCTTTTCTCATTAAGATTAAACAAATTCAAATCACCTTGTTCACTTGATTACAATTTCATTCTTCTTTAATCAACTTCTTAAGGCTTGAATCTTCCAAAATTTATTGCCACTACTATGACCAGTTAACAACTACATCTATGTCTATGATCTCTTCTCCTGCAAACTTTTTCTCAAATTCTTTTACTCTTGGCTGCAGACAACAACTTCAACCCAGTGAGCCTCTTCAGCGATGCCTATTCTTTGAATCACCAATAGTGGCAGGCAATACTATGTTTCTCTATTCTAGAAAATAACCTCTTTCAATTGCAAAAAGAAAAAATTTCCTTCGCTTAGATTTAAACTTGGGTGAGGACTTTCATTTTCATAGCATCACCTGGACAGGACTATGATTTTCCTCCTCTCTGATAGAAATTTGCTTTAAATATGGCAATCTTATACAATGAGAGACTATGCCCTTAAGTTTGCAATGAATATAAATCTCTTTCTGTGATTTCTTTTAACCCTTGCGATCTGACAACTTTGACCTTTGATTATTAGCAATTCCCTTTGAATGGTCTCCAATGGATTACAAATTGGACAATGATCTAAACACTCCTCTTTCATTCCCGACCTCTAGGTCCATTTCATTATAGCTTTGTTCTAATTTAATGACTCTCTTAATCTTCATTCAATTTGCACTTCAAAGTGTTCCCATTTACTTAGTGGCAATAATATTTTTCTTTTGCAGCCTTTGATATTTTCTCCAGTAGCAATCTTCCTTATTCACAGGTTTTCTCTGTCTTCATGAGGACTACGGTCTCATACTCCTTACCACTCTGAAGGGGTGGAAGGATTAGATCCACAAACATAACACTCTTCACACCCAAGATCTTCATCTTCTTTGATACCACTATGAAGTGGGCAGGGGCAGAGAAAAATAGGGAAAACAGGGGAGAATGTGCTATGACACACAACAAAATGAAACCTTTCTTTGATTACATTACCCAAACATATTACAATCACCTCTCTAAATAGAGGGCTATAGAATTTTCCATGATGAGAGCTATCTAGAATATGGGCGAGGAGTTTGTTGGAAGAAGGCTCTTGAAAATGGAGTTAATGCAGTCAGAAGATTTGATGGTAGATATTAATTGTTGGTGTTCTTTTTCCCCAAAGGTTAAATTTACATAAGGATTGACAAGGCTAGTGTCACATTCACTCAACACTCCAAATCTAACAGGAAAAAGGGCCAACTGACAAGGATCAAAAAGAGCTCCTTCTACACTTTGAGCTCCACATCACTCAGGTGGGTATACCTCATCTGCACACTCATACAACTTGTGTCACACTACAAGCTTGCAAGTCACTAACTATGGAATGGTTCTCAAACCCTTATAGGTATCTTGTACTTCAAATGAAACCAAATTCTCATGCAATAGCCCTACTTGCATGGAATGAGTATGAAAACAAGAGACCTACACTAACAAAATGGAAGGAAAATGGAGGATCATGTAAATGATTTTAATGATGGGTTGAAGGGACCCCTGAGATACCCTAAATCTCTCATATAATAGTGCCTTATCCAATGGGCCACAGAGTCAAATACCCTATTGCAAGAGAAAGCTATGAAATAAGAAAACAATATACTCAATATGTTGATGTCTGACATCAATCATACACCATGTCCCAACCTCAACTTAACAACCCACTTGTGCATTCAAAGATTTTAACCCTCCCCTTAGAAGAGACCTATAAATAGATAATACATTTACCAGCATCTATTGGAAGACAAGAATGACAGATCTTTGACACCTTAGCTCATACATACATGAACACTAACCTTGAACCAATTATCCCTATGAAGACAACTCCACTTGCAAACACTTAGTCAATGCAAATAGAAAAATCAAACACCCTTGATGTATGATTAATGGACTCAGAATTCAAATGGAGATAGCTTGGTAACAGTAAGAGTATATCAAATCCTCATACATAAGACAAATCAGTTACAATATGCATTATATTCTCTGAACCAGCAAGGGAAAAAGAACACCCAATTTGTAGAGAAATAGAAAATATCTATAGGAAAAGGACCCTTCACGGAACCAAAAAGGAACTCTAAGCTAGAACCCTTACAAAGTCAAAAAAAATAGCCCCTTATACCCACTAGTCCTCTTGGAAACCCAAAACAGGTTGAAACAAGCTACGAATGACTAGGGTTAGGGTTTTCACCCACCACACTAGCTAGAAATAGTCAAAAAATTATTACAAGGATGAAAACCAAGTGATCCAAGAGAAATTAGATCCAATAATGATCTCTATTAATGAAACATCTCAAAGTACTATACCAGAGATCATGAATCTACCATGAAAATTGATCAAATCAGTCACCTGCAACATGGCTCGAGCAAGAAAACCCATCCCTTCATACTACTCAACCTCTACAAATCAATCACATAGCTTCTTAGGACCACACTGTAACAGTTAGCAAAATCTCACCTACTAGATTTAGCCGCACAAGCATTGAATTCTAGTCCTTCCTATTGCAAAAAACCTTTAAAATATTCACATCTTGAAAACAACGGTTAGCTCATGGCACCAACAAAGAATCAGCGATCAACATTCAAACTGAGATCAACTTTTTATCCCTACCATTAGATCACACATCTTCTAGGGCTCTAAAAATTAACCACAACAAGAACCCATGTTAAATTTGTGCCTGGTCACATGATCGCAAGGCACCACACTTAACCTTTGTGATCATGCGACCGCAACCACTTAGCTGCGCAACTACAATCACAAAACCCTCTGAGAAGTCCTCGACCACAACATCAATCTCTCAGCCAACAAAAAGTGAGCACCTCAACAAGACTGGCACCGTGGACCACCCTAACTCTGCAACAGTGACATCATAACGGTTGTCACATGATCACATAGCCAGGAGATAGGCTATGTGAACATGTGACACACCTCCACATCACCCTTCTACCTTGCCGCATAACCACCACCGCTAAGCCTGGCGGTCAGTCACATGATCGCATAGCCTTGAAAAAGGCTATGAGATCATGTGAGAAACTATTACTTACCATGCCTCGGCCCTACCAACAACTGCCACGCTGACAAACTACCAAGTCACCATGCTAACCAATGAAAATTGAGCACATCATCACTACCAAGAAGACAAGTCCCACTGTAAACCCCCTACCACCTCGATTCATCGGCAACCAACCAGAACTCAGCACGTCACCACCTGCCACCAAGCCCCAACATAATGTGGCACCCTTGTCGCATGATCACATGTCAGAAATCTCTGACATGTGATCATGCGACAGCCAACCACAGGCTACCACATAACTACCAACGGGACCACTGCCTTCCCATCAACTGGCCCTAGGTGCAAGGAAGGAACTGGTCACATGGTCGCATGTCAGAAATTTATGACATGTGATCATGTGACAACTAATCAATTTAAAGCCCATTGAAGACCCGGGCCAACCATTAGTCAAACTTGCATAGATAGGAAATGCTGACAAAGAGGAAAAGGTGCGAGGTTGAAAACACACAGGGTTTTCATGCAGAGAAAAAGGTAGCAAGGAGATAGAAAATATGATAGGTTTTCAAAAATATTGTGGGTTTTTGACACTGAGAGAGATTCTGAAATTGTTTCCTATAGACCTTAAAACTTGAATAGCTCCCTAGGTTTTGCGAATTAGCAGATGTGATCTGAACTGGAGCAAGGTGATACATTAAAGAGCACGGGGCCAAGAGTGAAAACCATGAAACCAAGTGGATTTTCATCACACATTAAAACTATGATTGCAGGCATGGCAGGACAGCATTATAAAATTTGCAAGGAAAAGGTCATTTTAAAAGAATTTTTTCTACGACAGGAAAATGGCCTAACAGTGGCTCTAGCTGGGGATGCATGCCTCTTGTAGGCATGGAAAGAATCTTAGATCTCTGGGAAGAAGTAGACCACCCACTGGAAAAACACAGAGACCTCAAAAAACATAGGGAACAAACAGGAAAGGGAAACTATTTACATATATTTATAAAATTTACAAATTTACAAAGATGGCCCCAAGCCACCAAAACAAAATTAGTGACCCTCCTGAATCAAAAATTTGATTTTCATCCACATATGTGACCAACCACCTAAAAATTTCATGATCATCCTGCAGCCAACATATATGAGTATTCATGGGTTGAAAAACAAACTTGCACTAATCACCACCCATGTTCTTCCAGTCATGATTGTTTTATTCACACTTATACACATACTCCAAGAAGTAGGGAACATCATCTACTTCTTCCTGATGATTGGAAAGAAAAATTTGATCTAGTAATCCACTAGAAAATGTAGCATATGGAGCATCATGCATTACTATACAGTTACCTGGTTGAGAAGGACTTGAATCCTCTGATTTACCTTCACGCATTGCTTCAGCCACTAAGAATCTTCGTTCATGAATGACATCTTCTTGAACTAGACAATGAACCAAAAGAAGGTCTATTTCAAAATTCTGGTGATAGGGGAAGAACTGATCTGCATCATCATTTTCACCAAAATAAAATCTTTCCCAACTATTGAAAGCAAAGTCTTCAACATTGTCACATTCAGTATCATATTTAGCAGAAAAAGGGAAAGGATTTGAACAAGAAATTTGTTCATCATTGTGATCTTGATGATAGGAAAATACACTGTCATGTCCTACTTCTCTTTCTGAAAAGTCACTACCAGAGGGGAAAACTTGTATACATGGATCTTCATGGTCACTTTGAACACTGGCCTCATTATCAGTGTCAAAGTGTATATCATAGGGGAGCTACAAATAAAAGCCCATACAAGCTGCACACCTTTGAAATTCTCCTGCCAAGAGTGCTGAAATATTTTTACTGCTCAATGGACTTTGGACTTCATTTTCATCTTCATCAGCTTCATCCCTGTCAGGAATAAGAACCGAGAACTCTGGCCTCAACTCATCTTATGTGAAGCAGCCTATGCAGGAATCATCATCTGCATCATATTTAATATTTTTCTCTTCACACAAAACATCATCAATCCAGGACAAGAAGAAAGAATCCTGATGTTGAAAAGAAGAAAAATTTGCTGATAGGATAGAAATGTTGTCAACCCCAGATTCATCTTCAACACTCTCATATGCACTGACCTCGACACTAGCTTGATAATCAATATCCTCTACAAAATAAGAATCAACATCAGAAACACTGGCCTCCTCATGATCACCATAAGGAACCACCAGTCTTCTCAATCTTTTGTCCTCCTCTAACTACCAGATGTCAATTTTTCTCTTTGCAATCTTCATCTTGGGAGCAGTAACCTCATCAAGATGTTCAATAAACTTTACTCTCAAAACATCCCAAGAAAGGATTGAACATGAAGGCAAGGACAAGAACCAATTCCTTGCACCATTAGAAAATGTATGCACAAAAAGCTTCATAGCAACATCTTCATGCTCAATATCCATTTCACCAAAAAGATCCATGACATCTTCAACATGCTAGCTTCCAGAAACAAATCTAGCTGCTATGAATCTAGGCAAACACTCCCCATCCTCATCAGAGACCTCATTACGGGCACCTTCTATGCCATCAAGAAAAAAGGGCCTATATTCCTCCATGAGGAACCGCCCACTACAACTCATCCCTTTCTACTGGTGCTAAACACTTGGTAGAGAAACATTTTCAACAAGAGAATACTTGGAAGTTTTGTAGTAGAAACTCTACTTGTTGATTGGAAGGCACGACCAATCTAGAGCTCACCTAGAAGCTTCATCAGATTCTTTCAAAATAGAGTTGCCACCTCCTTGAAGAGGAAAATTTTGTACTTATTTTTCTCTTCTTCCAGCCAACCAAAACTCCACCAAGTAAACATGTACTATTTATCAAAAGGAACAATGCTCAAATAGAGAAAAATAAGAGCTGCCACTCACAACTAGGTTAGAAAATTATCAGCAAATGCTTTGTTTTTATCTTTTCTAGACTCTCCCCAGCAGAGTCGCCATCTTGTTGGTGTTCTTTTTTCCCAAAGGTCAGATTGACATAAGGATTGATAGGGCTAGTGTCACATTCACTGAACACTCCAAATATGATAGGAAAAAGGGCCAACTGACAAGAATCAAAGAGAGACCCTTCTACACTTTGAGCTCCACATCACTCAAGCGGGTATACCTCATCTACACACTCATACAATTTGTGTCACACTACAGGCCTATAAGTAACTGACTTTGGAATGGTTCTCAAACCCTTATAGGTATCCTATACTTCAAATGAAACCAAATTCTCATGCAATAGCCCTACTTGCATGGAATGAGTATCAAAACTAGAGACCTACACTAACAACATGGAAGGGAAATAGTGGATCATGTAAATAATTTTAATGATGGGTTGAAGGGACCCCTGAGACACCCTAAATCTCTCATAGACTAGTCTCTTATCAAATGGGCCACAATGTCAAATACCCTATTGCAAGAGAAAGCTATGAAACAAGAAAATAATATACTCAATATGTTGATGCCTGACATCAATCATACACCATGACCAAACCTCAGCTTAACATCCCACCTATGCATTCAAGTATGTTATTATCCATTCAAAGGATTTTAAGCCTCCCCTTAGAAGAGACCTATAAATAGATAATGCATTCACCAGCATCCACTGTAAGACAAGCATGACATATATTTGACACCTCATCTCATACATACATGAACACTAAACCTGAACCAGTTATCCCTGTGAAGACAACTCCACTTGTAAACACTTAGGAAATGCAAACAGAAAAATGAAACACCCTTGATGTATGATTAATGGACTCAAAATTCAAATGGAGATAGCTTGGTAACAACAAGAGTATATCAAATCCTCATACATAAGACAAATCAGTTACAATATGGATTATATTCTCTGAACCAGCAAGGGAAAAAGAACACCCAATATGTAGAGAAACATAAAATATCTACAAGAAAAGGACCCTTCACGAAACTAGAAAGGAACTCTAAGCTGGAACCCTTACAAAGTAAAAAAAAATAGCCCCTTATACCCCCTATTCCTCTTGGAAACCCAAAATAGGTTGCAACAAGCTACAAATGACTAGGGTCAGGGTTTTCACCCACCACACCAACTAGAAACAGTCAAAAATTTATTACAAGGATGAAAACTAGGCGATTCAGGAGAAAGAAAATCCAAGAATGATCTCTAATAATGAAACATCTCAGAGTACTGTACTAGAGATCATGAATCTACCATAAAAATTAATCAAATCAGTCACCTGCAACATGCCTCAAGCAAGAAAACCCATCTCTTCATAGTACTCAACCTCTGCAAATCAATCACATAGCTTCTCGGGACCACACTGCAAAAGTTAGCAAAATCTCACCTACTAGATTTAGCCACCCAAGCATTGAATTCTAGTCCTTCCTATTGCAGAAAACCTTTAAAATATTCACATCCTGAAAACAACGGTTAGCTCATGGTGCCAACAAAGAATCGGTGGTTAACATTCAAACTGGGATCAACTTTTTATCCCTTCCGTTAGATCACACACATTCTTAGGCTCTAAAAATTAACCGCAAGAAGAACCTCAATTATATTTGTGCCTGGTTGCATGATCACAATGGACCACACTTAACCTTTGCGATCATGCGACCGCAACCACTTAATCGTGCAACTACGATCACAAACCCCTCTGAGAAGTCCTCGGCCACAACATCAATCTCTCAACCAATAGAAACTGAGCACCTCAACAAGACTGGCACCATGGACCACCCCTAACTCCACAATAGTGACATCATAATAGTTGTCGCATGATCACATAGCCAGGAGATAGGCTATGTGAACATGCAACACACCTCCACGTCACCCTTCTACCTTGCTGCATAATTGCCATGGCTAAGCCTGGTGGTTAGTCGCATGATTGCATAGCCTTGAAAAAGGCTATGAGATCATGTGACAAACCATTACTTACCACGCCTCTACCCTGCCAACAACCACCACGCTGAAAAACTGCCAAGTCACCACGCTGACCAATGAGAATTGAGCACATCATCACCACTGAGCAAACAGGTCCCACCGCAAACCCCCTGCCACCTCAGTACACCAGAAACCAACCGGAACTCAGCACGTCACCACCTGCCATCAGGCCTCAACACAACGTGGCACCCTTGTCACATGATCACATGTCAAAAATCTCTAACATGCAATCATGCGACAGCCAACAACAGGCTGCCACATAACCGCCAATGGGACCACTGCCTTGTTAGGCCATTTTCCTACCAGTGGGAAATCTCTTTAAAATGGCCTCTTCCCCGTAAATGTTTCTAGTTTATGTCCTGTCCTGTGTGCTTCATGTTGTCACCTTGCTCCAGTCCAAATTGCATGTGCTGATTTGCCAAATCCAGAAAGATTTTCAGTTCTAAGGTTGGCAGGAAACAATTTCAAAAAATTTGTTTAAGTGTTGAAAACCCATAGTGTTTCTTAAAATCTATGATGTTTTCGGTATGATTGAAAACCTTTGTTATTTTTTAACTTGTGCCTTCCTGCTTTGGTGCGGTTATCTTTTGTTCTTCTTGGAAACTCTGTGTGTTTTTGGTCTTTCATTGTGTCAAGCCTTATGTGTTTTCGATCTTTTCCATTGAAAACCCTGTGTGTTTTTGACCTCGCAATTTCCTATTTGCTAGTGTTCTCTAACTACACAAGTGTGATGGATGGTGGGGCCCAGTCCTTGCTTGGTTGTGTCGCTGCTTCTCCAGATCTCCTGGGAGTTACATCTCTTGTTCAGCGATCTAGTGACTGTGTTGTCGCGTAATCTCTTATTTCTGGCAGTTAAGTGCCTAACCTTCAGCGACTTGGTGAATGGTTAGTCACGTGATCTCCGAGTGTTTGGCAGTTATTGGCTAGCATTCAGCGACCTAGCGGGTGGTCTTTTTCTTTTCAGTAGCGTAATCTTCATTCTTGGCAGTTAGTGGCTGGCATCTCATGACTTGGCGAATGGTTAGTCACATGGTTGCTGAATTCTTGGCAGTTGGTTCATGGGTCCCAGTTCTTTTCATTGCCCGGTGTCAAGGTTTGAAGATCTACAGTCGGTGTGTGATCGTATGGAATATTCTCACCCCATGCGATCATGCGCCCACCGTCTAATTGGATGCCGATGGGTTTGTTCGTTGTGGGCTTGTTGTCAGAGGTGGTGATGTGGTAGGTTTTGTCTGGCTGTCGCATGATTGCATAGCCCATTCTTTGGTTATGTGATCATGTGATCGATAGACATGTGTCCCTAGAGCCCAATGGCAGGTGGTAATATGGCATCCACGGTGGTGACATGCTAAGTTCTGATTGGTTGTCGGTATGCCTGGTGGTAGGGGGTTTGTGGTGGGACCCATGTTTGTAGTGCCCGAGCATGTTTGACATTCAGCAGTGAATGCTAACGGTTAGTCGCATGTTCGCATAGCCTTTTTCAAGGCCATGTGATCATGCGATTGACAGTTTGCGTTAAGACCTTGTGGTGGCGGCTGCAGCAAGGTTAAAGTCTGTGGGTTGTCGCATGTTCGTGTAGCCCATTTCTGAGCTATACAATCATGCGACCAAGCATAAGATGAGACCCGAATTCCTATCGTGGTTAATTTGATGATCGCACGATTGTCTGACTAGGGGCAAACAGTTGAGGAACATAAAGCCCGTGAAGTGCAAAATAATCGTTGAAATTCAAATTTGAATTTATGAGCATTTCCAGCGATAGAGGGTACCATTTTTACGGAATTCAATGTAGAAGTGATTGGAACTGGTAAGAAGTAATTTGTTTGCTGGTGCAGTATGGTCCAGGGTGTGATGATCATTTGCAGGGATCTGTACCATGTAAGGAATGAACAAGGAATGCCTCAAGGCATGCTGCAGGGTGGTTGATTTGACTTGTTCTCTTGGTGGATTTGTGATCTTCTGTATACTGATTTGAGAATTATCATAATTGGAGATCATCTTTGATCTATTTCTCTGAGATTGCTTGGTTTCCTGCCCCTGCAATAAATTTTATATTGGTTCTGATTGGTTGGGTAGTTGAAATCCTAACCCTAGTTACCTGTAGCTTGTTACATCCTACTGGTTTAGGATTCCAAGATAACCAGTGGTATAATTTGTAGGTTGTTTGATTTTTTAAGGGTTCCTTCTTCTACAAATTTTTGAGGAGAATTGGGTCCAAGTGAGGGGTCCTTTTCCTGTAGATTTCTCCTTCTCTCTGCATATAGAGTGTTCTTCTTTCCTTGCTGGTTCTTAGAACATAATGCATATTGTAAGTGATTTGTCTTATGTATGAGAATTTAATATACTATTATTGTTACCAAGCTATCTCCATTTGAATTCTGGATTCATTAATCATACATCAAGGGTGTCTAGTTTTTCTGTTTGCACTGCGTATGTGCTTGTAAGTGGAGTTATCTTCATAGGGATAACTGGTTCAAGGTTAGTATTCATGTATGTATGAGCTAAAATATCAAGGATAGGTCATACTTGTCTTCCAGTGGATGCTGGTTAATGTATTGTCTATTCATAGGTCACTTCTAAGGGGAGGGTTAAAATCTTTTGAGTGGATAACAACATACTTAAATACACAGGTAGGTGCTAAGTTGAGGTTTGGTCATGGTGTGTGATTGATGTAAGGCGTCAACACATTGGGTATATTATTTTTTTGTTTCATAGCTATCTTTTGCAATAGGGTATTTGACTATGTGGCCCATTGGATAAGGCATTGGTCTATGAGAGACTTAGGGTATCTTAGGGGTCTTTTTAGCCCAACATTAAATCAATTACCTTTCCCTTTCATGTTGGTGGTAGTAGTAGGAGTTTCTCTCTAGTCTTTAGACTCATTCTGTGCAAATAGCATTGTTTGTACATGAATTGGCTTCATTGGGGTACAGGTTATCTGAAGGGGTTTGAAGGCTATTCCACACTAATCTGTCTGGAGGCCTTTGGTTTGTCATGAGGTGTCTTGAATGTGTAGATAAGGCAATACCCACCTGAGTGAATGTGGAGCTCAAAGAAGAAGGAGGATTTCTCCCTATCCTCATCAATTAGTTTGTTTTTCTTGTCAAGCTTGAGTGCCTAACCTATGTTTCAAACCCAACCATTTGATTCAAGTTTGGTCCTGCAAGGAAAAGAACCAACAAAATGGTGACTCTACTTGGGAAAAAGTAAATGACAGCAAGCTCCCTTGCTTGGCTGGATTATCCTAGAGTCTTGGTTGAAGAATAGATTTAGATGAAAAAATAAAGTATTTGCTGATATTTTTTCACCTAGTTCTGAGTGGTGACTCTGATTTTTCTCTGTTTGATCAGTGTTCCTTCTGATAGACAGTGTGTTACCTAGTGTAGTTTTGTGTTGGTGGGAAGAAGAAACAATGAAACAGTTTTCCTCTTCAAGGAGGTGGTGACTCTACACTATCAAAATCTGATGGAGCTGCATGGTGAGCTCTAGATCTACCTTACTTTCTAGTCAACAAGTCTCAAGCTACAAAATTTCTAAGTATTCTCTTATTGAAATGTTTCCCTATCAAGTGTGTAGCACTGCTGTAAAGGGATAAGTGGTGGGCAGTTCCTCATAGAGGAATATAGGCCCTTTTGTTTTGATGGCATTGAAGGTGCCCCTAATGAGTTCTCTACTAAGGATGGGAAGTGCTTGCCAAGATTCGTGGCTGGTGGATCTATTTTTGCAAGCCAACATGTTGATGTTGTCATGGGTATTTTTGGAGATATGGATGTTGAACATGAAGATATTGCCATGAGGTTATTTGTGCACACATTTTCTGATGGTGCAAGGAAGTGGTTCTTGTCCTTGCCTTCATGTTCAATCCCTTTTTAGGATGTGTTGAGAGCTAGGTTTGTTGAGCATTTTGATAAAGTTGCTACTCTCAAGAAGGATTTAGCGAGGTTGAAAATGGTGAACTGACAGTTGGCAGAGGACATAAGATTGCTAAGACTGGTGGCTCCTGATGATGTTCATGAGGAGGCCAGTGTTTCTGATGTTGATTCTCACTATGCAAAGAGTGTTGACTATGAAGCTAATTCTGAGATCAATGCATATGAGGATGTTGAAGATGAATCTAAGGATGGCAATATTTCCTTTTTGTCTGCAGATTTCTCTTCTTGTCAACATGAGAGGGCAATCTTATTGTCCCGGTTTGATGATGTTTTGTGTGAAGGGAAGAATATTGGATATGATACAGATGATGATTTCTGCATAGATTGTTTCACACAAGATGACCTAAGGCTAGAAATGTGTATCCTTGTTCCTCACAAGGATGATATTTGCAGCACTAGAGGTGAGGCTGAGGAAAGTGATATCAAGGCCCAAAGTCTATTGAGCAGTGAAGAGATTTCAACACTCTTGGCTGATGAATTCCAAAGGTATGCACCTTGTCTAGACTTTAATTTGCAGCTCCCCTATGATATAGTTTTTGACATTGATAATGAGGTTAGTGTTCAAAATGACCATGAAGACCCATGTATACAAGATCTCCCCTCTGGTAGTGACTCTGTAGAAAGAGAAGTAGAAAGACATGATAGTGTATTTTCCTGTCATCAAGATTACAGTGATGAACAAATTGCTTGTTCAAGCCCTTTCCCTATTTCTGCTAAATATGATACTGAATGTGACAGTATTAAGGACTTAGTCTTCAATAGTTGGGATAGATTTTCTTTTGGTGAAAATAATGATGATGCAATGCTCCCCTGTCACCAAAGTTTTGATATAGACCTTCACTTGATTCATGATCCATCAGATGAGGACATCATTGATGAACCAAGTTGCTCAATGGCTGAAGCAATGTGTGAAGATAAATCTGAGGATACAAGTCCTTTTCAGCCAGGTAACTCTGATGTAATGCATGGTAATCAATATGTTATATTTTTTGATACATTACTAGATCACATTTTTGTTTCCAGTCATCAGGAGGAAGTAAGTGACATTCCTTACTTCTTGGAGTTTGAATATGAATGTAATAATCATGACTGGAAAAATATCGGTAGTGATCAACATAGTTTTATTCTTCAGCCCATGAATATTCACATATGCTTGCAGCAAGGTGGTCATGAAATTTTCAAGTGGCTGGTTGCATATGTGGATGAAAATCAGAGCTTTGATTCAGGGGGTTCATTGATTTCATTTTGATGGCCTGGGGACCATCAAGTAAAGTTGTAAATCTTGTAAATTTTGTAAATATTCCTTCCCTTTCCTGCGGTGTGTTTCTTTCTTGGCTTGTTCTCTGTGTTTTTTGAGGTCTCTATGTGTTTTCTAGTGGGTGGTCTGCTTCTTCCAGAGATCCGAATCCTTGCCATGCTTGCAAGAGCCATGCATCCCCAACCAGAGCCACTGTTAGGCCATTTTCCTGCCAATGCAAAATCCTTTTAAAATGGCCTCTTCCCTGCAAATGTTTTTGGTTTGTGTCCTGCCTTGTGTGCTTCATGTTGTCACCTTGCTCTAGTCTAAATTGCACATGCTGATTTGCCAAATCTAGAAAGATTTTCAGTTCTAAGGTTGGCAGGAAATAATTTCAAAAAATCTAAGTGTCAAAAACCCATAGTGTTTCTAAAAATCCATCATGTTTTCGGTATGTTTGAAAACCTTCATTATTTTTGACCTTGTGCCTTCCAGATTTGGTCCGCTTATCTTTTGGTCTGCTTGGAAACTCTATGTGTTTTCAGTCTTTTGCTATGTCAAGCCTTGTGTGTTTTCTATCTTTTTTGTCGAAAACTCTGTGTGTTTTTGACCTCGCAATTTCCTGTTTGCTAGTGTTCTCTAACTGCGCAGGTGCGATGGATGGTGGGGCCTAGTCCTTGCTCGGTTGTGTCACTAATTCTCCAGATCTCTTGGTGGTTACATCTCTTAATCAATGAGCTGGTGACTATGTTGTCACATAATCTCTTGTTTCTGGCAGTTAGGTGCCTAACCTTCAATGACTGGGTGAACAGTTAGTCGCGTGATCTTTGAGTGTTTGGCAGTTATCGGCTAGCATTCAGCGACCTGGCGGGCAGTCTTTTTCTCTTCAGTCACGTAATCTCTTCATTCTTGGCAGTTAGTGGCTGGCATCTCACAACTTGACAAATGGTTAGTCACGTGGTCACTAAATCCTTGGCGGTTGGTTTGTGGGTCCCAATTCTTTTCATTGCCCGATGTCAGGGTTTGAAGATCTATGGTCGGCGTGTGATTGCATGGAATATTCTCACCCCATGTGATCATGCACCCACCGTTTGATTGGATGCCAATGGGTTTGTTCTCTATGCGCCCACTATCAGAGGTGGTGATGTGGTGGCTTTTTTCTGGCTATCGCATGATCGCATAGCCCATTCTTTGGCTATGCAATCATGCGACCGGTCAACATGTGTCCCTGGGGCCTAGTGGTAGGTGGTAATATGGTGTCTGCAGTGGTGACGTGCTGAGTTCCAATTGGTTGCCGGTATGCCCAGTGGCAGGGGGTTTGCGATGGGACCTGTGTTTGCAGTGCCCGAGCATGTTTGACATTCGGTGATGAATGCTAATAGTTAGTCACATGTTCGCATATCCTTTTTCAAGGCCATGTGATCATATGACTGACGGTTTGCGTTAAGACTTTGCGGTGGCGGTTGCGGCAAGGTTAAAGTCTATGGGTTGTCGCATGTTCACGTAGCCCATTTCTGGGCTATGTGATCATGCAACCAAGCATAAGATGAGACCCAAATTCCTATAGTGGTTAATTTGATGACCGCATGATTGTGTGACTAGGGGCAAATAGTTGAGGAACATAAAGCCCGTGAAGTGCAAAATAACCGTTGAGATTCAAATTTGAATTTCTGAGCGTTTCTAGTGATAGAGGGTACCATTTTTATGGAATTCAATGCAGAAGTGATTGGAACTAGTAAGAAGTAATTTGTTTGTCGTTGGAGTATGGTCGAGGATGTGATGATCATTTGCAGGGATCTGTACCATGTAAGGAACGAACAAGGAATGGCTCGAGGCGTGCTGCAGGGTGGTTGATTTGACTTTTTCTCTTGGCAGATTTGTGATCTTCTGTATACTGATTTGAGAATTATCATAATTGGAGATCATCTTTGATTTTTTTCTCTGAGATTGCTTGGTTTCCTGCCCCTGCAATAAATTCTATATTGGTTCTGATTGGTTGGGTAGTTGAAATCCTAACCCTGGTTACCGGTAGCTTGTTGCATCCTACTGGTTTAGGATTCCAATGTAACCAGTGGTATAATTTGCAGGTTGTTCAATTTTTTAAGGGTTCCTTCTTCTGCAAATTTTTTAGGAGAATTGGTTCCAAGTGAGGGGTCCTTTTCCTATAGATTTCTCATTCTCTTTGCATATAGAGTGTTCTTCTTTCCTTGCTGGTTCTGAGAACATAATGCATATTCTAAGTGATTTGTCTTATGTATGAGAATTTAATATACTCTTACTATTACCAAGCTATCTCCATTTGAATTTTGGATTCATTAATCGTACATCAAGGGTTTCTGGTTTTTCTATTTGCCCTACCTATGTGCTTGCAAGTGGAGTTGTCTTCACAGGGATAACTAGTTTAGGGTTAGTATTCATGTATGTATGAGCTGAAATATCAAGGATAGATCATGCTTGTCTTCCAGTGGATGCTGGTTAATGTATTATCTATTCATAGGTCACTTCTAAGGGGAGGGTTAAAATATTTTGAGTGGATAACAACATACTTAAATACACAGGTGGGTGCTAAATTGAGGTTTGGTCATGGTGTGTGATTGATGTAAGACATCAACACATTAGGTATATTATTTTCTTGTTTCATAGTTATCTTTCGCAATAGGGTATTTGACTCTGTGGCCCATTGGATAAGGTACTAGTCTATGAGAGACTTAGGGTATCTTAGGGGTCCTTTTAGCCCAACATTAAATCAATTACCTTTCCCTTTCATGTTGGTGGTAGTAGTAGGAGTTTCTCTCTAGTCTTTAGACTCATTCTGTGCAAATAGGGTTGTTTGTACATGAATTGGCTTCATTGGAGTACAGGTTACCTGAAAGGGTTTGAAGGCTATTCCACACTAATCTTTCTATAGGCCTTTGGTTTGTTAAGAGGTGTCTTGAATGTGCAGATAAAGAAATACCCACCTGAGTGAATGTGGAGCTCAAAGAAGAAGGAGGATTCCTCTCTATCCTCATCAATTGGTTTGTTTTTCTTGTCAAGCTTGAGTGCCTAACCTATGTTTCAAGCCTAACCATTTGATTCAAGTTTGGTCCTGCAAAGAAAAGAACCAACATGCCTTCCCACCAACAGGCCCTAGGCGCAAGGAAGGAACCGGTTGGATGGTCGCATGTCAAAAATTTTTGACATGCGATCATGTGACAACCAATCACTTTAAAGCCCATTGAAGACTCAAGCCCACCATTACTCAGACTTGTGCAGATAGGAAACACTGAAAAAGAGGAAAAGGTGCGAGGTCGAAAACACACAGGGTTTCGGTGAGAGATCAAAAACACAGGGTTTTCAGCAAAAGATCAAAAACATCCAAGATTTTCATGCAGACCAAAAAGTAGTAGGGAGACTGAAAACATCATGGCTTTTCATAAACATTATGGGTTTTCGACACTAAGGCAGATTCTAAAATTGTTTCCTACAGACCTTAAAACTTGAATATCTCTCTGGGTTTTGCGAATTAGTAGATGCAATCTAAACTGGAGCAGGGTGATACATTAAAGAGCACGGGGCCAAGAGTGAAAACCATGAAACCAAGTGGATTTTCATCACATATTAAAAATCTGATTGCAGGCATGGCAGGACAACATTACAAAATTTGCAGGGAAAGACCATTTTCAAAGAATTTTTGCTATGATAGGAAAATGGCCTAATAGTGGCTCTAGCTGGGGATGCATGCCTCTTGTAGGCATGGCAAGAATCTCAAATCTCTTGGAATAAATAGACCACCCATTGGAAAAACATAGAGACCTCAAAAAACATAGGGAGCAGACAGGAAAGGGAAACTATTTATAGATATTTACAAAATTTACAAATTTACAAAGATGGCCCCAGGCCACCAAAAGAAAACCAGTGACCCTCCTAAAAATTTCATGATCATCCTATAGCCAGCATATATGAATATTCATGGGTTGAAAACCAAACTTGCACTGATCACCACCCATGTTCTTCTAGTCATGACTGTTGTATTCACACTCATACTCATACTCCAAGAAGTAGGGAACATCATCTACTTCTTCCTAATGATTGAAAACAAAAATTTGATCTAATAATGCACCAGAAAATGTAGCATATGGAGCATCATGCATTACTATACAGTTACCTGGCTGAGAAGGAATTGAATCCTCTGATTTACCATCACGCATTGCTTCAGCCACTAAGAAACTTGGTTCATCAACGACATCTTCTTGAACTAGATAATGAACCAAAGGAAGGTCTATTTCAAAATTCTGGTGACAGGGGAAGAACTAATCTGCATCATCATTTTCACCAAAAGAAAATCTATCCCACCTGTGGAAAGCAAAGTCTTCAACACTGTCACATTCAATATCATATTTAGCAAAAAAAGAGAAAGGATTTGAACAAGAAATTTGTTCATCATTGTGATCTCGATGACAGGAAAGGACACTATCATGTCCTTCTACTTCTCTTTCTGTAGAGTCACTACTAGAGGGGAAAACTTGTATACATGGATCTTCATGGTCACTTTGAACACTGGCCTCATTATCAGTGTCAAAGTGTATATCATAGGGGAGCTACAAATCAAAGCCCATACAAGGTGCACACCTTTGAAATTATTCGGCCAAGAGTGCTCAAATCTTTTTACTGCTCAATGGACTTTGGACTTCATTTTCATCTTCATCAGCTTCATCCCTGTCAGGAACAAGAATTGAGAACTCTGGCCTCAAATCATCTTGTGTGAAGCAGCCTATGCAGGAATCATCATCTACATCATATTCAATATTTTCCTCTTCACACAAAACATCATCAATCTGGGACAAGAAGAAAGAATATTGATGTTGAAAAGAAGAAAAATTTGTAGACAGGATGAAAATGTTGTCAACCTCAGATTCATCTTCAATACTCTCATATGCACTGACCTCAACACCAGCTTCATAATCAATATCTTGTGCAAAATGAAAATCAACATCAGAAACACTAGCCTCCTCATGATCACTATAAAGAACCACTAGTCTTCTCAATCTTCTATCCTCCTCTAACTGCCAGATGTCAATTTTTCTCTTTGCAATCTTCATCTTGAGAGCAGCAACATCATCGAAATGTTCAATAGACTTTACTCTCAAAAAATCCCAAGAAGGGATTGAACATGAAGGAAAGGACAAGAACCAATTCCTTGCACCATCAGAAAATGTATGCACAAAAAGCTTCATAGCAACATCTTCATGCTCAATATCCATTTCACCAAAAAGATCCATCACATCTTCAACATGCTAGCTTGTAGAAACAAATCTACCAGCCATGAATCTAGGCAAACACTCCCCATCCCCATCAAAAAACTCATTAAGGGCACCTTCTATACCATCAAAACAAAAGGGCCTATATTCCTCCATGAGGAACCACCCACTACAACTCATCCCTTTCTGCTGGTGCTAAACACTTGGTAGGGAAACATTTTCAACAAGAGAATACTTGGAATTTTTGTAGTAGAAACTCTACTTGTTGATTGGAAGGCACGACCGATCTAGAGCTCACCTAGAAGCTTCATCAGATTCTTTCAAAATAGACTTGCCACCTCCTTGAAGAGAAAAATTTTGTACTTCTTTTTGTCTTCTTTCAGCCAACCAAAACTCCACCAAGTAAATATGTACTATTTATCAGAAGGAACACTGATCAAACAGAGAAAAATCAGAGCCGCCACTCACAACTAGGTGAGAAAATTATTAGCAAATGCTTTATTTTTATATTTGACTCTTTTCTAGACTCTCCCCAGCAGAGTCACCATCTTGTTGGTGTTCTTTTTTTCCAAAGATTAGATTGACATAAGGATTGACAGGGCTAGTGTCACATTCACTCAACACTCCAAATCTGATAGGCAAAAGGGCCAACTAACAAGGATCAAAGAGAGATCCTTCTACACTTTGAGCTCCACATCACTCAGGCGAGTATACCTCATCTGCACACTCACACAACTTGTGTCACACTACAGGCTTGCAAGTAGCTAACTGTGGAATGGTTCTCAAACCCTTATAAGTATCATGTACTTCAAATGAAACCAAATTCTCATGCAATAGCCCTACTTGCATGGAATGAGTATGAAAACTAAAGACCTACACTAACAACATAGAAGGGAAATGCTGGATCATATAAATGATTTTAATGATGGGTTCAAGGGACCCCTGAGATATCTTAAATCTCTCATAGACCAGTGCCTTATCTAATGGGCCACAGAGTCAAATACCCTATTGCAAGAGAAAGCTATGAAACAAGAAAACAATATACTCAATATGTTGATACCTGACATCAATCATACACCATGACCAAATCTCAACTTAACATCCCACCTGTGCATTCAAGTATGTTATTATCCATTCAAAGGATTTTAACCCTCGCCTTAGAAGAGACCTATAAACAGATAATACATTCACCAACATCCACTGGAAGACAAGCATGACATATCTTTGACACCTCAGCTCATACATACATGAACACTAACCCTGAACCAGTTATCCCTATGAAGACAACCCCACTTGCAAACACTTAGGCAATGCAAATAGAAAAATCAAACACCCTTGATGTATGATTAATGGACTCAGAATTCAAATGGAGATAGCTTGGTAACAGTAAAGGTATATCAAATCCTCATATATAAGGCAAATTAGTTACAATATGCATTATATTCTCTGAACCAGCAAGGGAAAAAGAACACCCAATATGCAGAGAAATAGAAAATATCTATAGGAAAAGGACCCTTCACGGAACTAGAAAGGAACTCTAAGCTGGAACCCTTACAAAGTAAAAAAAAATAGCCCCTTATACCCACTAGTCCTCTTGGAAACCCAAAACAAGTTGCAACAAGCTACAGATGACTAGGGTCAGGGTTTTCACCCACCACACCAGCTAGAAACAGTCAAAAATTTATTACAAGGATGAAAACCAGGCAATTCAGGAGAAAGTAGATCCAAGAATGATTTTTATTGATGAAAAATCTTAGAGTACTGTACTAGAGATCATGAATCTACCATGAAAATTGATCAAATCAATCACCTACAACATGCCTCGAGCAAGAAAACTCATCCCTTCATAGTACTCAACCTCTGCAAATGAATCACATAGCTTCTTAGGACCACACTGCAACAGTTAGCAAAATCTCACCTACCAGATTTAGCTGTGCAAGCATTGAATTTCAGTGCTTCCTGTTGGAGAAAACCTTTAAAATATTCAAATCCTGAAAACAACGGTTAGCTCATGGCACCAATAAAGAATCAACGGTCAACATTCAAACTGAGATCAACTTTTTATCCCTGCCATCAGATCACACATCTTCTCGGGCTCTAAAAATTAACCGCAACAAGAACCCCGGTTATATTTGTGCCTGGTCACATGATCGCAAGGCACCACACTTAACCTTTGCGATCGTGCGACCACAACCACTTAGCCATGCAACTGCGATCACAAAGCCCTCTGAGAAGTCATCGGTCACAACATCAATCTATCAGCCAATAGAAATCAAGCACCTCAACAAGACTGGCACCGTGGACCACCCCTAACTTCGCAACAGCGACATCATAACAGTTGTCGCATGATCACATAGCTAGGAGATAGGCTGTGCAAACATGCGACACACCTCCACGTCACCCTTCTAACTTGCCGCATAACCGGCACTGCTAAGCCTGGCGGTTAGTCATACGATCGCATAGCCTTGAAAAAGGCTATGAGATCATGCGACAAACCATTACTTACCACACCTCGGCCCTACCAATAACTGGCATGCCGACAAACTGTCAAGTCACCACACTGACCAATGAGAATCGAGCACATCATCACCACCAAGCAGACAGGTCCCACCACAAACCCCCTGCCACCTCGGTACACCGGCAACCAACTAGAAATCAGCACATCACCACCTGCCACCGGGCCCCAACACAACTTGGCACCCTTGTCACATGATCGCATGTCAAAAATCTCTGACATGCGATCATGTGATAGCTAACCACAGACTGCCACATAACCGCCAACGGGACCCCTGCCTTCCCACCAACAGGCCCCATTTGCAAGGAAGGAACCGATCGCATGGTCGCATGTCAGAAATTTCTGACATGCGATCATGCAACAACCAATCAATTTAAAGCCCATTGAAGACCCAGGCCCACCATTAGTTGGACTTGCGCAGATAGGAAATGCTGACAAAGAGGGAAAGGTGCGAGCTTGAAAACACATAGGGTTTTTGGCAAGAGATCGAAAACACACAAGATTTTTGGCAAAAGATCGAAAACATCCAGGGTTTTCATGCAGACCAAAAGGTAGCAGGGGGACCGAAAACATCATGAGTTTTCAAAAATATTGTGAATTTTCGACACTAAGGCAGATTCTGAAATTGTTTCCTGTAGACCTTAAAATTTGAATATCTTCTTGAGTTTTGTGAATTAGCAGATGCGATCTGAACTGGAGTAGGGTGATACATTAAAAAGCACGGGGCCAAGAGCGCAAACCATGAAACCAAGTGGATTTTCATCGCACATTAAAATTCTGATTGTAGACATGACAGAACAACATTACAAAATTTGCAGGGAAAAGACCATTTTCAAAGAATTTTTGCTATGACAAGAAAATGACCTAACATTAATATCTACCAATAATTATCTCTATTTCATTCCTAGAAGAACCATCTCCATTTACAGAATAATTTGAAGACATTCTTTACAATTTCTCATTCAGATCTAGGCTCTCATAGTCTGCATAAAACTCTAAATCCCCTCAACGTCTTCTTTCAATTCGTATCCAATCAAACCATGTATTGTAGATTCTTATCAAGACCACAATTCTTTAAAGCATTCTATGAAACAGTTGTGAGCATCTATGTTTACCCACTTTATATCTATTCAAATTGTTTTCACATATTGTGCACACTTCCATGTTCTAATACACATTTCTTATACTCCCATTTCATACACGTGAAGAGGATATTGGAAAACGTTTATAAATATTTGCTTTGATATTTCAAATGACACGTCTTCTTTCTGCATATCTTTAATTTTATTCTTTTATAAGATTAAATCTCTGTGGGGAAACTTCCAAACAGGTTTGGCAACATTGCCCTCGATGCATCCATATTCAACGTTCATGTCTTTTAACATCACAAACCGATTCGAATTAGTTGGAAGCTTTAAAATTTATTTCACAAATCCACATTTGTATATCTTGCAAACCTTGCATCACTTCAAAACATTCAGTCACTTCCTTATCTGCAAAGGTATTTTGTCAAATAGTTTGAGCATTCTTTGCGCTTTCACATCCTGTGCGAGTCTGCCGAGAGAATCCAAATGTCTTGTATGTTTCCCACAGTGGCATGACTATCTCTCTTTAAGGGATTCGGAAGTCTTTTCAAGCGCCCATATTCCTCTGAGACATTGTATCAAACAGTTCACGCTTTAAGTCTCAAACAGATACCAAATGTCATCTATAATTTATTTCGATGTAGACTTCTTTACGTTCGACCATTCATGGATCTGATCGAAGCCCAAGTTTCTTCTAAAAATGCTCTTTGATAGAATCATCGACAAGTTTCGTTGATTTTCTTCTTTTTGTTTGGATCCCATTGCTTCTCTACGATAAAACAATTATAAGTTTTATCTTGATTCCCTTTTCGATGTAGCAATCACTTCGATGAAAAGTTTAGAGCCTTGTCCGATCTTTATAATTCCTTCGAAAAGGCTCATTCACCATTGCATTGAAATTTTTTATTAAACAGTTTATCCTACATTATAAGACTATGATATTTCGAAGAGACATGCCCATGAGTTACCTCGATACTGTGTTTTCGATGTAAATGACCTTCTCGATAAGGCTGGTTTTGCTTCACTAGATCTTCACTACTACGCCGAAATAATCAAGTTTCTATTTTGATAAAACTCTTCAATGCCTGTTTCATGCGGCACGGGCTAAGCTACCTACAGACCTTAGCCAAAAATCAAATTTTTTTTTCAAATTTACAAAAATATAGTGATTTTTTTCAATTTTTTTGGTTTTAGACTATAAAATATGTAGGTCATGAAAAACAGATGTTGAAAATTTTGCTAAAATCTATTGTATTTTCTGATTTTTTAAATTTGGTCAATGGTACATTTTATAGGGACGGCCTCTCTTTAATATTCTCCATTATTTAATGATGTCTCATAAGACTTTGTTAATTTTTTCATTATTCACCATACAAAGTTAAATGTGCGGGCCACCATGATACATCTTTCAAATTAATCATTATTCAGAAATTGACTTGTATTTCATTATTCATTGTAATCTGCCAAAAAGCCTTATTATAATTTTGGTTGCTGATGTTAAATTGAATCATTTTTTAATAAACTTCTCCCCAATTGTAATGCAAGATCAACAGTGTGAGTTTATATGTCACTTTATTTTTTAAGCAAATTTAAATAATATAGGCCCTTTAACCAAAATTTCAAAATCAATCTCAGATGTCACAACATTAGTTGGGTTCCTTGTGGACCCGGCTAATTTTCTTTTCTTTTCTAAATAATTGGTCATTAAATCTCTTCAGTTTGATGCTAAGGTCGATTTCAAAATGTATTCGGAATATCCAAAAATGAGATTTGGCATTATTGGACTGTATATTTTGAACTTCTGTGAAGCAGGTCAAAATGAATTTATTGCAGCTTGGGAAACCACTTAAAATTTGTTTAAGAATTTGTACGTTGATAAACATTTGACCAAAGATTCCAATTTAACAAATGGCCCTGCAAAATTCATCCAGGGGTGCAAAATATTGTTTGTCAAAGTTGGCTTCTGGTTACATGTTGACACTGTGTAATCAACAATTGCTAATAAATTTAGGCTTTGATTTGGTAAAAATACCAAATGAATCTCTAAGGCTCTATACTCGTGCATAGAAATACATTGTCATAAGGGAAATCATAGGAAGCAATAATTTTCATCAAATCGCCATAGGAGTTTATTGTAGCATAGAAAATAATTGGACGTGAAATATCAACCTCCACAAAAAGCCAATTTGATGAATTTTGTAATGTATAGGTAGTAATCTGAATAAATTGCAAAGGGAATGGGTCTGAGAAAAAGATTCAATGGAGTCATATGATTCTACCAATTGGCAGAGATGAACACTGTAATAGAGCGATTTCAGAGGAATAGATGATTTGACCTGAAAAAATTTAAGCACAGATAAATTCATCTCCAAATATGACCACTCTGTGCATATTAGTGAGTATAAAAATAATTATTTTCCTCAAGGCAAAAAACTAACTGCACTAAGTACTAACTATAGGAGCTCACAACTTGGCACATGTACTCTTCTATGTAAGATAAAGGTTCTTACCAAGCCTCTCATGATGATAATCACCTGATTTTGAAATATGATCCTATGAAGCTAGTCTCCGAATATAGATATTATGCATGGTATAATCACCCTTTCACTTATCAATGGCACTTCAAATTTTACAAAAAATTGAAGTCCCATTACATTTATTGTAGTATAGCTTCATATCTCTATAGCAGATGCTAGAGGTTGTGTGATTTCCATCAAATTCCCTCAATCACATTAAGGGTTTCATTTTTCTTATCACGTAAACCTGGCCCTAGTGGTAGTGCTCATCAAGATCCATCCACAGACCATCCTATTGCTACAGAGGTAGAGGAACATGGTATAGACCCTTCAACTTGTGTAGTGCATTAGTCCTCTGATCTTATCCAATATTGACTTGAGCATGACGACGACGGGTTAGATGAATTTGTTGACATATCAAGAGTCGACTTCCATGCCATCTCAGTTCCACGGTCTGCTGCATTCATCATCATTAGGACGCATGATGACCAGCCATGTTGTAGATGTATATTTGAACCTAGATGAGGCCATACAGAATCTTGATATTTTAGTGGACACAATGGCGGCTAGAGAGTTTGAGTAATATTAGGTGAAATATATATATATATATATATAGACACATGTGTGTGTATAAATATAATTTTTGTAGATGGAGATGCTTCTTGTTACTCCTCCTTGAGGTCTGATCGTATATGTTGGTGGCCCTCTCTTAACAATGTGAGCGCCAATGGATATATGAGTTTTAAATTTATATATGTACACATGTACATACTCTTGTTTAAATGATTATAATTTTTATATATAAATGTGTGTACATATATATTGTTTTCTCTACAAGGATCTGTACATCCTTCAAAGCATGAAAGTCACTCAAAGGATTTCTTGGTGAGGAGCCGTCATGATGAGTCTCAGGGTGCCAAGCCATCTAGATAGACATTTGATGGTCTACTTTATACACTTACACTATGACATGTTATATTTGATGTTATATTATACATTTGATGATCTAGACTTTATATGTTTGACATGTTGTTTCATTTTATACATACATGATTTGATGATTAGATACTTTCTACATGTCTTTGGCACATCTTACATTTGATATATGTTCATGCATACATATACATGTTTTTGATGATCTACTTTATGCATGTTTTACATTTTTTTTAATGTTATGTACATGCATGTAATGTATACATTTGATGATCTATTTTTATATATGTTGACATGTTTGATGATATATATGCATAAATGATGATCTAATTTATATGTTGGTCATGTTGTTTTATTTTATACATGTACACTTGACATGCTAGATAATATATAAGTTCAACATGTGTGTTGTACATATATTTGATTTGTGTTGTGCATGGACATTTGATGATGTTATAGATAAATTTGATGATAGATACTTTATGTATATACATGTTTAGTCCATAAGTTCAAAATGATCTATATATACATGTACAATCAAATGATGATCTACTTTATATGTTTGACATGTTTCAGAATGTCATATACATGCAACATATTAGAATTTAAATCATCCCCTTAAGACATGCCCTAATTAAACAACAATACCAATTTCATAATACTTTTGACAATATCATCATACATGCATCAAGCAAGAATTTAAATCATCCCCTTAAAATATGTCATAATTAAACGTCAATGAAAATTTCATAATACTTTTGACAATATCACATACATGTAGCATATAAGAATTTAAATCATCCCCTTAAGACATGTCCTAATTAAACAACAGTGAAAATTTTATAATACTTTTGACAATATTGTGCATACATTCAGCATATAAAAATTTTAATCATCCCCTTATAGTAGTACATTTGACCTAGTTTTTCTACCAAAATTTTTGACCAAAAAATAAAAAGGTTTTGCTTGGTCGGATTATATAAAGAAAACTTCTTTTTTATTTAAATTTATGCCTGTGTTTGTCAAAATATCGACAAATTCTATGGTGGTCAAAATTTTGAGAAACACGGGCATAACTTAGAAAAAAAATAAGGGAATTTCATTTCTCATTTCATTATTCCTGGCCGGCAAATTAGAAGGGCAGCATGCGTGCGAAGGAGATTGAGCGGCTGAAACGACTCAAGGAGATTGAGCTTAGAAACCTTAACTTGAGGTTTTTGGAGGTTTTTTATTCTTTCTCTCAACTTTTTAATTTACTAGATACCCAATCAACATTATCATTTTCTTCAAGACTTGTTTACTATTTGATTTATGCTTCGAGACTAGTTTTACACCTCCTGATTTCATACATTTGCATACCCTACTATAGTTAAATTCTCAGAACTGCACGGCACTAGCCAAGCCATCTATGTTTGATTTACATAAGATTTCATGGATGGATGTCCCCAGTTCCAAAGCTCCAACTTGACCACAGGCAGGGAGTATGCTAGCAAAGGTTAAGGAGACTGGGTTTACATCCACCAGTTGCATTTTCTTAAAAGTTTCTAATGCCTTTTCAACAAACCCATTTTGAACATATCCTCCAATCATGGCAGTCCATGAGACGACATCTCTTTGAGGCAATCTATCAAACAATTTATGTGCCTTGTCTATGTTTCCACATTTAACATACATGTCTACTAAGGCACTAACAACTAAAACATTTGATAAAAATCCCCCCTCCATTATGCTTTGATGGATATCAATGCCTTGTTCCAAAGCTCCCATTTTATCATAGGCTGGAAGGATGCTTGCAAAGGTTGTGGAATTTGGCTTTACACCTACCAGTTGCATTTGTTTAAAAGTTTCTAGAGCCTTTTCCACAAATCTATTTAGTTCATAGCCTACAATCATTGTAGTCCATGAGACCACATTTCTTTGAGGCATTTTGTCAAACAGTTTACGTGCCTTGTCTATCCTTCCACATTTTGAATACATGTCTACTAGGGATCTTGCAACTATAACATTTGACAAATATCCCTCTTCCATTATCTTTTGATGAATGTCCATACCCTGTTCCAAAGCTCCCATTTTGACACAGACTAGAAGGATGTTGGCAAGGGTTGTGGCATTTGGCTTTACACCTACCAATTGCATTTGTTTGAAAGCTTCTAAAGCATTTTCAACATATCCATTTTGTGCATGTATCCTCCAATCATTGCAATCAACGAAACCACATTTCTTTGAGTTGTTTTATCAAACAATTTACGTGCCTTGGCCATGCTTCCAAATTTTGTATACATGTCTCCCAGGGCACTTTCAACTACAACATCTGACAAAACCTCCCCTTCCATTATCCTTTGATGGATGTTCATACCCTATTCCAAAGCTCCCATTTTGGCACACACTGGAAGAATGCTGACAAAGGTTATGGAATTTGTCTTTACATCTGCCAATTGCATTTTCTTAAAATTTTTAAAAGCCTTTTTAACAAATCTAGTTTGAATATATCCTGCAATCATGGCATTCCATGAGACCTCATTTCCTTGAGGCATTTTGTGAAACAGTTCACATGCCTTGTCTATGCTTCCACTTTTGGTGTACATGTCTACCAGGGTAGTTGCAACCACAACATTTGGAGAAAATCCTCTATCCTTCATGATTTGATGGATATATATGCCCTATTGTAGAGCTCCCATTTTAGCACAGGTTATAATCATGTTGGCATATGTGAACTGATTTGGTTTGAAACCTATCTGTTGCATTTGGTGAAATAGTGCAACTATCTCATGAGGATACCCATGTCTTCGATATGTAGAAATAGTCATATTCCATAAGATGTTGTCTCATTCTTCGATTTGGTCAAACACTTTAAGTGCATCCACCAGGCTTCTGAACCTGTCATACATGTTTATAAGCTTATTCTAAAACCTTGTAGAAAATGTAAATTGCCTGGGAATGATGAAAGAGTGAACATTTTTTCTTTATGAAAGGGAATTTTTTAGATTGTGGGTTTGTGAAAATTGAAGATATGAAAATAAGGCTCCATCACTTGCCAACATGTTCTCATGAATACAAGGTCCTCCAATAGATGTATTCAACGAATGTTGGCAAATGATCCTTCTTAGTTGTTGTTGTTTTATAAGGTTTGTCTCAATCCCAATAGGTTGTAGTTTCATTTTCTAGATGCGTAAGTCAGAGGGGCTTTACAATAATAAATCATGTAATGAGGGTGCTTAGAACACTAGTATATGCAAATTTTATTATTTAATAATAAAAATCTACTAAAATGTTTGCAGTTGCCTCATTTAACTTGAAGTTTGTCCTGTATTATTTTGGTCATTATGGCCCTCCTCTACTCTCTAAATTTATTCCTTATCTATGGTCTTTGGATGGACCACAATGTCAAATTGGAACCAGAGGAGCAGAAGTTTCTCTACATCCTCTGCGTATACCACTCAATTGCCTTGTCTCCAAAAAATTGTGACCATGATGCCTACAATTATGTTTCTATGAAGTTGTGTCCTAGGACCCCTTATGACCCTTATGATCCTTTACAATCCTTAAGAATACATCTTAGAGGTCTTAAAATATCGTAAAGGGTCATAAGAGGCTCCTAGGAGGGGCTAGATGAGCTTCCACCTTCGCGTGGTTGGCCCTGTTAAGTAGAGAATGTTATATTGTTCTCGAAACAAAGAGAAGCTCAATAATTTAAGACCTAGAAGGTTGTTGAAAGAAAATATGTGAAACTAACTAGTGAACTAAAACCTTCAGATGTTATATATAAGACCTAGAAGGTTTTTTAGTGAATTATATCAAAGGTTGAGTTAACTAAAGTTATATCATTAGAAATAACTCATGATGTTTGGGAAAATTTAAGAAGTTGTTATGAAGGAAATGATATGGTGAAACTAGATAAGTTGTAGAATGCTTAGGCTAAATATGAAAGAAGATGTATAGCTGAAAATGGACAAGGAGCTCTACCTTGTCATACATGGTGAGAAGTATTCCCAAGAAATGGGAATGCTAAGGTGGAAATGGCAGGTGGTGGAGAGTGGCAGTCTGAGAAAGCCTTTCAAAATTCCAGAGGATGTGAATGTGGGTGGAATAAGAGCCATCTTTGAGTAGAATTTGCTACGTCTTTCTATGCCCAAACTCTCCCACAACCCATTCACTCCTCACAGCATCCCCCTCTTTCTCATCACCCACATCAACCCCACAAACAAGAAGAATGCAAATAGCCTAGATATAATCTAAGTATTATTTTTGTTGAAACCTTGCCCATTTGTTCCTATTCAATGACCTTGAAACTGCAATGTTAAGTCCATTGCCATATTTTTAATAATTGTTTTTGGGGAAATCTATACATGGCTACAAAACAAACTTGTCCCCAGCTCAAGAATCTACTGGCATAAAGCTCCAATATTTTAATGAATTTTGATTTCATGGTATGTTATATGCTTATAGTGTCCTCGAAGCCATATTTGCAAAATATTGAAATATAAACAAGGAACACACAAGTGTTTGACAAAATGCCTCACATAAATATGGCTTCAAAATGCTTATTCTTTCTTTTGTTCAGACTCAAGAAAATCTTTAGAAGTGGAAAATATTATTGAAAGGTTAATGACCTCGAGAAAGAACATGTTTGTGTGAAATAAGACAAAAAATGTGGTTTTATTAAAAAGAAACCTCCCTGCCCTTAATATATTATGCAGGTATATCTTCCTATCGGCGTAAACATTGCATCTTACTGGGGTGCAATTGCTAGTAATATAAACACCAGACTGTGTCTTCACGAGAAGAAAAGTGACTTTTTGTAAACAACATCGACATAATATTGTTGTGCTTAATTTGAAAAAATATTTTTTTTTTTTTAAATTAAATTTTTTGTCAGTTTTTCGATAGAAAAAGAATATATTTATCGATGAGAGTGCTATATATTCGATGACTATTTCGACCTGCTCTTGTCAAAAGAGCGACAAACATTATTTGTTATTTCGATGAGCATTTTATATATTGGACGACAATTTCAACCATAAGTCCTTGCAATTTTGACTGACATTGGTCGCAGAGATGAAAGGTATGATCGATAATTCTTCCAAGTTGAAGCAATTATTTCGACAGTGAATCTGTCGATAATTCAACCACTAAAGACGTCAAAATTTTGACGATGGTTTGTATCGTATAATTGACAAAAAAAACTTCAACAACAGTTATGATCGTTGGGTCGACCAATTGGTATCAAAAATTCAACTAATCCTTGTCGAAAAACAAGCTAAAATTTACTAGTGTTAAAATATGTTCTAATTAATCAAATTTATAAATTTATATCAAATTGTTCAACCAAGTCTCACAAGTTGTAAACATCATCAAGTGGTTAAGACTACTATTAGATAACATGTAATATTCTCTTAAGATCGTCAATATCTAATCTCCACCTACGAATGCAATGTCCTATAGCTAGATAAGAGATAGGGTGGTAGCAATTACAAGGTGGCTATAATGAAGCTATTTTGTCAAATACTTTGAACATTCCTTGCGCTTTCACATTCTATTGGAGTCTGCCGAGAGAATCCAAATGTCTTGTCCATGTTTTCCACAGTGGCATGACTATCTCTCTTTAAGGGATTCTGAAACCTTTACAAGTGACCATATTCCTCTGAGACATTGTGTCAAATAGTTCACGCATTAAGTATGTGCCTCCCTAATTTGTATTAACCAAACAATAGACATGTTGTGCCTTAATCCTCGCAAATACTGCATCTGATAAGTTCCTCTTTTTTCAATGATTTGATGGATGTCCATACGGTGTTCAAAGATTCCAGTGTGTGCATTATGCAAATGGTTTTGTTCATAGAAGCATCCTAATCATCTCATCGGTGCACTACTTGTCGATGGGGAATAGATACCAAATGTCATCGATAATTTATGTGGATGTAGACTTCTTTTCATTGGACCATTCATGGATCTGATCGAAGCCCCAGTTTCTTCAAAAAGAAAATGCTCTTTGATGGAATCATCAACAAGTTTCATCAATGTTTGTCTTTTTGTTTGGACCCCATTGCTTCTCTACGATAAAACAATTATAAGTTTTATCGTTATTCCCTTTTCAATGTAGAAATTAGTTTGATGAAAAGTTTTGTGCCTTGTCCATTCTTTATAATTCCTTCGAAAAGGCTCACTCACCATTGCATTAAATTTTTTAATAAATAGTGTTCCTACATTATATGATGGAGGAAGATACACACACATACAATGCTGAGAACAAAACAGAGTAAAAATAGAGTAAACAGAGTACTCTCAGAGATTTAAAAATATGAAATTATATTAATGCCTTGATCATAAATTTATAGAGTTTTTTTGAGAGCTGCCAATGCTCACACTATCGCATATATTGCAGAGATAGAATTTTCAGCACACAAAACTAAGAGAAACATTTCTTTTTGTTTTCCAAAATATTCTACCCAGAAGCATCTAGATAAACCTGGAGAATAACCGAACGATGCAAAGAGTCAGTGAAAAAACTATATAAAATACATGGCAATTAATATGGTGGTTGGCGAAGGCAAAAATGGTTGTCACATGAGAGTGGTCGCATGATCGCATGAATAAAATAATGCTGATGCGATCATGCGACAAGAGCATATCCGAGGGGACCCACGTGCATGGAAACATAAGCAAAAGATTAAGGATGTCACATGATTGCATAAACCAAATGAGCATTATGCGATCATGTGAAAAGGTAAAGGGAGAGGGCCCCACACAAAAGACAAGCCAAGGAAAAAAAATGCGTACAGTAAACAAAAAGCTGGGCATTTATTGAGATCGCAGGTGTGCACATAAAAACAAAACCGTGCAAGCTTAAGGCAGTCGCATGATCGCAAGAGTGAAAATGAATCCTTGCGATCATGCGACAAAGCAAAAAGACAAAAAAGAAAGCTGCGTAGGGGAAGGAAAAATAGAGAGGTGGAAAGGGGCGTGGTCGCATGATCGCAAGGGAGGAGAGAGAAGCTTTGCGATCATGCGACAAGGCAAAATGGTACAGCCAAAAGGTGAGGTATGTGCGCAGTAGACAGGGAAGATTAAAATGCCAAGCTATACATCTGCATACACAACATACATCAACATTATAAGACTATGGTATTTCGAAGAGACATGCCCATGAGTTACCTCGATACTGTGTTTTCAATGTAAATGACCTTCTTGATAAGGTTGTTTTTGCTTCACTGGATCTTCACTACTATGCTGAAATAATCAAGTTTGTATTTTGATAAAAAGATCTTCAATGCCTGTTTGATGCGGCACGGGCTAAGCTACCTTGAACGTAGTAAAGAGAAAAAAAAAATCAATTTATTTTTTTCAAATTCACAAAAGTACATTGATTTTTGTTGCAATTTTTTTTGTTTTTGACTACAAACTTTGTAGGTTATGAAGAACGTATGTTAAAAATTTTGTGAAAATCTGTTGTGTTTTCTTATTTTTGAAATTTGGTCAATGGTGCATTTTGTAGGGAGCTTAACCGTGTTCATTTGATGCTCTCCATTACTTGATGATGTATCTTAAGACTTTTTTAGTTCCTTCATTATACACCATACACAGTTAAATGCGGGGGCCACTATGATCCATCTTTCGAATTAATCATTATTCAAAAATTGACTTGTATTTCATTATTCATTTGTAATGCAACAAGAGGCCTTATTATAATTTTGGTTGCTCATGTTAAATTAAATCATTTTTTAATAAACTTCTTCCCAATTGTAATACAAGATCAGTAGAATAAGTTTAAAAGTCACCTTATTTTTTGAATTAAATTTAAATAATATAGGCCTTATACCCAATTTTCAAATCAATCTCAGATGTCACAACATTAGTCGAGTCCCTTGTAGAACCGGCTAAATTTTTTTTTCATTTCTGAATAATTGCCCATTAAATCTCTTCAGTTTGATACTAAGGTCGATTCAAAATGTATTTGGAATCCAAAAATGAGATTTGGCATTATTGGACTGCATATTTTGAACTTCTTTGAAAGAGGTCAAAATGAATTTGTTGCATCTAGAGTTAGCTTGGGAAACCACTTAAACCTTGTTGTGAAACCCTAAGAACCGGTATGTTGATAAACATTTGACCAAAGATTGCAATGTAAAAAATGGCTCTACAAAATTCATCCAGGGGTGCAAAATATCATCTCTCAAAGCTGGCCTCTAGTTACATGTTGACATTGTGCAATCAACAATTGCTAATAAATTAAGCTAGGCTTTGAGTTGGTAAACATAACAAATGAACCTTTGAGGCTCTATACTCATGCATAGAAATACGTTGTCATGAGGGAAATCAAAAGAAGAAATAATTTTCATCAAATTGCCAACCAGTTCCAAAAGTAATCCTCCAAATTAGGCAGCCTAATAAAGTCAGCACTGTGTAGGTAACAAATCACAAAAACTTACATCTAGTTTTAAGATATTAAAATATCAAATGAATGGCTAGGACTCTAGAAGCTTGCATAGGAGTTTATTGTATCATAGAAAACAACAAGGATCAATTGGTTTGGCTTCAAAACAATTGGACGTGAAATATCAACCTCCACAAAAAGATAGTTTAATGGATTTTTTAATATACTAGTAATCTGAATAAATTACCAAGGGAATGGGTGTGAGGAAAATATTAAATGGAGTCATATTATTCTACCAATTGATAGAGATGTACACTGTAATAGAGAGATTCCATAGGGATAGATGATTTCACCAAAATAAATTTAAGCACCGATATATTCATCTTCAAAAATGACCACTCTATGCATATTAGTGAGTATAAAAATAATTATTTTTTTGAGGGCAAAAAAATAACTGCACTAAGTACTAACTATAAGAGATCACAACTTGGCACATGTACTCTTCTATGACACATAAAAGGTTCTTACCAAGCCTCTTGTGATGATAATTACCTGATTTTGAAATATGGTCCTCTGAAGATGGTCTCTAAATATAGATATTATGCATGGGATAATCACCCTTTTTCTTATCAAGGGTACTTCAAATTTTAGGAAAACTCAAAGTCCCAATACATTTATTGTTGTATAGCTTCATATCCCTATAGAGAATTCTAAAGGTCGTGTCATTTACATAAAATTCCCTCAATCACATTTAGGGTCTCATCATTTGTATCACCTAAACTGGCCCTAGTGGTAGTGCTCATCAAGATCCACCTACGCACCATCATGTTGCTATAGAGGCAGAGGAATAGGGTGTTGGTTCCCAAATCAACAAATTGGAAATTTTATGATATTTCCTAAATCAATGCTTGGACTTTCCAACTAATTTGAACAACGAATGAGAATGATCAATTATGATCCTCTTCCCCTTCCTTTTAGGCTCTATAGGACCAAGGTGGGTGTACCTATACATTAACATAATATGTTGGTTAAATATTCTTATAGCAGATTATCTGATAACTATTCTTGAATCCAAGGTGATCTCTCAAGATGACAATGAGTTCTTGATGTTACACAAGCTAAGCTCCCTACAGAATGTATTAAAGACATAAAAAAATTTATGCATTTTTTTTTTAGATTCCTGAAAACACAGTGATTTTCTTACAATTCTTTTGTGGTTTTCATCCACATAATATGGTGATCATTAAGAATAGATGTTGAAAATTTTACAAAAATCTGTTGTGTTGTATGATTTTTTAAATTTGGTCATGGTGTATTTTGTAGGGATCTTAACCATGTCCATTTGATGCTCTCCATGATTCAATGATGTCTCTTAAGGCTCTATTAGTTCCTTCATTATTCACCATACAAAGTTAAATGCAGGGGCCACCATGATCCATCTTTCAAATTAATTGTTATTCATACATTGACTTGTATTTCATTATTCACCTTGTAATCCACCAAGAGGGCTTATTATAATTTTGGGTGCTAATCTTAAATTGAATCATTTTTTAATAAACTTCCCCCCAATCATAATATAAGCTCAATAATATGAGTTTATAAGTCACTTTATTTTTTGAATCAAATTTAAATAATATAGGCCCTATAACCAATTTTGAAATCAATCTCAAATGTCACAACATTAGTCGGGTCCCTTGTGGACCCGACTAATTTTTTTATTTATGAAAAATTGGTCATTAAATCTTTTCAATTTGATATTGAGGTCGATTCAAAATGTATTTGGAATCCAAAAATGAGATTTGGCTTTATTGGACTGTATATTTTGAACTTCTTTGAAAGAGGTCAAAATGAATTTTTTGCATCTATAGTTAGCTTGGGAAACTACATAAACCTTGCTGTAAAACCCTAAGAATTGGTATGTTGATAAAATTTTGACCAAAGATTGCAATGTAACAAATGGCTCTTTGAAATTCATCCAGTGGTGCAAGATATTGTCTCTCAAAGTTAGCCTCTAGTTACATGTTGACATTGTCCAATCAATAATTGCTAATAAATTAAGTCAGGCTTTGATTTGGTAAAAAATACCAAATAAACCTTTGAGGCTCTATACTCGTGCATAGGAATACATTGTCATGAGGGAAATCACATGAAGAAAACATTTTTTTCAAATTGCCAACTAGTTCCAAAAGTAATCCTCCAAATTAGGGGAACTCAAAATAATTGTCTCTAATTTTTTTTTTGGGGGATGAGAGAAATGAAATTTCAAAATGGTCACATGATCGCAAGGGGTAAAATAATATCATGCGATCATGCAGGGAAGAGGGGAGTAGCCAACAGAGAGTCCATCAGATTCTATGGAGGGGAAGGTAGACAACGATATCCAAAAAATAGTCACTCCCATGATCGAGGTCGCATGATCGCAAGAGGTAAAAACTTTCCTTGCGATCATGCAGGGAAGAGGGGAGTATCCAGCATAGAGTTCAATGGATTTGATGGAGCGGTAGGCAAACAATGATATCCATATGGGGCCAGGCAGCAGCTTCCATCACAGAAGCAGGTGTTTGATCAGTACCAACTGCAACAAGATTTGTCACACTATGGTAAGGTTTCCCGTCAGCCCTCTCGCCCTCCACATTTTCAATCAGTCATGTTTGCACAAAAAAATTGGGTGAAGGGAAACACTGCTACCCATTTTGATCCTGATGACATAATGAAAATATTTAGTGGAAAAGTAATAGTCCAACTGGCCAAGCCTTTTTTTGTGAATCCTAGATTCATTAACATACTAGTAAAGCCCCAGTCTGGGTTGCAGAGGAAGGAGGGTTTCAATAAGGCAATACAACATCTCAAAGCCCCTTTTAACAATGCACATTCTATTCATGAGGTGGGAGGTAATCTCTTCTTGTCAAGACAAAGAGCTCAGGGTAGATATTGGCGCTTCCACAAGCAAGAAATACTGGACATTTGTGAAGGCACGCCACTGGGATCGCCCGTAGCCATACGATATAATCAGGGGCCCGCTAAAAAATAGGGAGATTTGAGGGTTACGAAGCAGATATCTAATCAACATACTGGGCAACCTCATCAGGTCACAACAAATAGAGCCCCTTTCAATCCTAAGCAACCTATTCAAGTTTGGCAGATGAAGCAGAGCACTCTTCAGAAGGCAACTCATCAGGGGTCTGAGACTCATGATTATACATCAATATCCTTTCTAGATCATCTGCTTCAAGATCAAATTCATCATCTCTAAAATATAGCATTAATAGGTACATTTTTGAGAACAGGCTTATGTATTGATGATATTAAAACTTGGGCCTTTGACAATTGGCCAGGGTTAATTGATGTTTTTTGGTTAAATATTGAGTTGGGTTATTTTCTTGCTAAATTTAAAAACTCTATTATGAGGGATGGGATACACAAGAACAAAAGTTGGTTCTGCAAAGGAGTTGTAATCTCTACTACAGTATGGACCCCTAATCTAAAACTACAAGATAGAGCTCCACTTGTCTTCCCCATTTGGATTGCCTTGCCAAATTTGCCTAAGTTAGAATTCAGAGATCTAGACATAGTAGAAATCATTGCTAATTAGCTTGGTATCTTTGCTAAGCATGACCTAATACCATTTGAGGTGTCGCACTGAGAAGTTAGAGTGTGTATCCTTCATGATGGGACCTCTAAATTGCCAAAATGTATTTCTCTAAAATCCAAATGGGGGAAGTGGGATTAGAAAATTCATCTTCAAAATGAGGAGACTATCATGTTATATCAGCATCAATTAGGGCACTTCACAACTCATTGCCAATCCTAGCCATTAACCCAATTGAGGGTATGTGATAACTTTTGTACAAATCCTTTCCAGTGCTCCATATCACATATCCCTCAGCAAGCGAAATTGAAATCTTCTTCACCATACTCTGTTGAAGTGCTGCCTAACAAGATTTACCCATATGAAGCTTCTATCTACTTTTATTGGGCTATAAGTATCATTATGGTGTTCTTGAGTGCCTCCAAGCAACCTGCCTTATTAGATTGGAGTAAATCAGAAGACTCAAGTTTCAATCAGGATGACATAGTACAACACTTAATGTTTTCAGATTCTCCTACTACAAATCCAATTACAAATGATGTGTTTGATAAAGAGCTGTTGGTAAATCTACGAGCTAGGAAAATTTCAAAAGAGTTATTGACAGACTTAGCTACCAAAATAATATATGAAATAGCAGAAGAAGAGGGGATCCTTCAGTATGAAGGTGTGTACAACAAACAAGATCAACATAAATGCCTGAGTGATGGTTTTACCACTATTCTAGTAGAAGAGAATATGCAACCGCTTGAAGAGCATCAGATTCTAAACATGCACCAGCAAAGTGACAACAATAAGGCTCGAGTGGTAAATGAGCTCAGTATGGATTCTAAAGGCTCTTCTTCTTCAGATTCTACCAGTCAATCTAAGGGGAGAGTTAATGGGCAGAGAGAAGCTATATCCGTCGACCATAATAAAGACTACAACAATGCAGCTAGTATGTTGGTGCCTCCATTTGAATTAGAGGAAACTATTCACTCCCGCATTGTAGAATGGATACAGAATAACACATTTCCTACATAAGAGGAAAACCTAGCAGGATATGACCAAGAATTGCATGATGATCTAGATTTGGCTATTGATTGGACTAATCAGGAAATATGTGATGGCCCAAACAATACCACTTGTGTTGTAGGAGTAGGTCCTATGGCTTTTGACCCTAATATGTCACTATCAATTGAGCTATCACCATTACATCAAGCACAAGCCAAGGCTTCACCAAAAAAAAGAGGTAGAAAGCCCAAAAGTACTATAGTCAAAGAAGAAATTGAAGCTGGAATTCAATCAACACTGGATGGGAAGTTCACACCTTCCAAAAGATTGATGAGGAGAACAAAAGGTTCTCCTTGTCAGCAATGAAGATAGCATCTTGGAATGTCAGAGGACTCAATGCCTTTGACAAAAGAAATAGAATAAAGCTAGAAATTGATTCTATAAAAGTGGATATTATACTACTTCAAGAAACAAAGATGTCAAATGAGGTTTTTAACAAAACTATTGGGAAATAGACAAAATGGAATGTTGTTCATAGTCCAGTGATAGGTGCATTGGGTGGGCTGGCTATCCTCTGGGATACTAATCTTTTTCAAGTCCAAATTATTGAGAAGAAAGATAATTGGCAAGCCATCAGATTGGAATGTTTTGATACTAAAATATTATTGTTTAATGTCTATGGGCCCACATCAACCCAAGACAAATTGAGATTGTGGTCAGAGATTGCTCAGTTTTGTTAGGAATAAGGTGTCTCAACCTTGGATAATTCCTATTCTTATTATTTGTTTTGTAAAATGTATTTCTTGCAAATAATGTTGATGTGTCAGCATCTTGAATTGTGTGTAAGGAGATCATGGCTAAAATGGTTGTGATGGATTCCTATGACACGTAAGAGCTATGTCAGGAAGATTCAATGATAGGTGAAGACATGTGGCAACTGATAAAGTTGAAAATTTTTTGGGGTTCCTATTTTCTCAGAGAATGGTAAAACCCTAATACGGTTATCTTTGGGAGTAGCCCTAAAAAGTGAAGTGCATGATATAAGCTTTTTTAAGGGTTGCGAAGAGATATGATGTGAGTGTATTGTTGGAACATTTTATGCCATCGTGATTTGTCTTCAAGGGTTTAGAAATCTTCTGAAAGAACATGCATTGCAAGTGTATTGTAAGCTGTAATAGTTTTGATCAATACATTGTGCAGGTTTTGGAGTGCTGGGGTTTTTACCGAAAGGTTTCCCCAGGGTATATCATTGTGTCATTCTCTATTTTTTTGTATGCATGGTATGTGGCTGCAATATCTTTGTTAAAGTAGTTAATGAATCTAAAATTGTAAGGATTTATAAGAATTTCCACAATACTCTCCTATAGAGATTAGCGTAGGAAGTTGTTTCCGCACCTGAGTTTCCTTACAAGTGGTATCAGCGTTTGATCAACTTTTGATCCTAGTTGTTGGGTAGGGTTTTTTGAGCTGATCTCAAGTTTGAGTGGGAGTTTTTTGTAGAAGATTTTGAATCTTATTTGCAAATTGAGATGGAAAGTTCATCATATGGAAGAATGGAGGTGGAGAAATTTAATGGCACTAATTTTGAGTTGTGGAAACTCAAGATGGAAGACATGTTGGAAGATCGTGACCTATGGGAAGCAACTTCAAATGCTACAAGACTAGCAACTATAGCTCAAGCAGATTGGGATATCAAAGACTGTAAAGCTAAGGGTCTCATAAGACTCTATTTAACCGATGCAGTTCTTCTGAATGTTCTAGATGAGAAAACTACAAATAGTTTGTGGGAAAGACTTGCGGCCATGTATCAGGCCAAATCTCTGGTGAACAAGTTGTTCTTGAGGAAGAAGTTATACTCTCTACGAATGGAGGAAGGTGGATACTTAACGGATCATTTAAATGCATTTAATCTACTGGCTAAACAATTGACATTAGCTGGTGTCAAGTTAGAGGAGGAGGATCGTTGCTACACACTTTTGTGTTCTTTACTAAATTCATGGGACCATCTTGTGATGGCTCTCGAAAGCATGTTATTCACCATCAAAATGGATGATGTGGTGTCTTCACTGCTATCAGAGGAGATGCAAAGAAAGGCTTCCATTTCGGAAAAAGAAGCCCTTGCTGTTCGTGGGAGATCCACTGAAAGAGGGAAGAAAAATGACAATAAGTCTGACAATAAGGGTAGATCCAAATCCCGTGGGAAGTCAAACACTTCTAATTTGTCCAAGGCAAAATGTTGGAACTGTGATAAATCTGGGCACTTCCGTAAAGACAGCAAAGAGCCAAAGAAGAAGAAGAAAGGTTCAGATTTAGCTTCAGAAAGATCTCAAGAAGATGGTGATGCATTCATCGCAGCTTTGGCAGCCCATGCATCTGATGATGTGTGGTTGGTTGACTCAGGTGCATCTTTTCACATGAACTCTCATTGAAATTGGTTCTCAAAATATGAAGAGTTTGATGTTGGAAAGGTGTACTTGGGTGATGATTCTCACCTAAAGATAGTTGGACGCGGAAGGGTCACTATCAAATTTCCTAATGGACAAGTAAAGAGAATCAACAGAGTTATGCACATTTTGGGTTTGGCACGAAACCTATTATCTGTAAGTATGCTGAATGATGTAGGTGTGTAAGTTATTTTTTTGAAAGAAGAATGCAAGATGATGAGAGGATTGATAGTGCTTGCAAGGGGTACTAGGAGAGGTACCTTATTTCAGCTAGATGAATGTATTCCTCTATGTAATAGTTCTTCATCCTCACCATCTGAACAAGTAGTGAAGAATTATGTGGCTATTGGTTCTGATGGTAGTGTAAACACTTTGGAAGGTAAGCTTCCTGCAGAAAAGACAATGCTGTGGCATATGAGATTTGGCCACATTTGTGAAAAGGGTCTCAAAACCCTGAAAAATAAAAATCTTGTTGAGGGGTTAAATGATTGCAATCTCAAGTTTGACTTCTGTGAACACTGTGTCTATGGTAAACAAAATTGTGTTCAGTTTTACTCTAGTTCTCACAAATCTTCTAATGTTTTGGATCTTATTCATTCTGATGTATTTGGTCCTGTAAAAGTTCCTTCAATCTCCAAGTCTATATTTTTTGTATCTTTCATAGATGATTATAGTAGAAGGACATGGATTTATTTCCTTAAAAGTAAGACACAAGTCTTTTAGTCGGTTCAAGGAATTTAAAGCTCTTGTAGAGAATTAGACTAGTAAGATGATTAAGTGTGTGAGAACTGACAATGGTGGTGAGTTTTGCTCAGCAGAGTTTGAACAGTTCTGTAAAGAACAAGGTATCGAGAGGCATAAGAAAAATCCTTATACTCCATAGAAAAATGGAGTTGTAGAGAGAATGAACAGGACACTGGTGGAGAAGGCTAGGATTATGCTTAGTGGAGCTGGTTTAGAACAAAGGTTTTGAGCCGAAGTTGTGGCCACTGCTTTCTATCTGGTTAACAGATCTCCTACATCAACCCTTGTTGGTAAGACACCCATGGAGGTGTGGTTTGGTAAGAAGCCTTCAATTAGAAATCTTCATGTTTTTGGTTGTGAAGCTTATGCACATGTTCCAAAGGAGAAAATATCTAAGTTGGAAAACAACGCTGTTAAATGTATTTTCATCAGATACAGTGCTGGTGTGAAAGGATACAAGCTTTGGGATCCTGTGACTAGTAAGGTGTTGTATAGTAGAAATGTTATTTTCAGAGAGCTAACATCTTCTCCTATTGTGCTACAACCAGATGAAAAATAAAAGGAAAAAGATGTTGTTAAGTTGCCTCCTACCCCTAAGAAGACTAAACAGAGAGACCATGTTGGGCCTAATGATGAGGAGAGCTCTAGTAGCTCTGATAGTTTGGAAGAAGAGGAAGAAGAACCTCATCCGCAGCCCTTGAGGAGATCGATGAGAGAAAGAAAGCAACTAGAAAGGTTTGGTTATTCTATGTTAGATTCCAGTTGTGCCTTTGCTTTGATTACTAACACTGATGAGCCTAGATCTGTGAAAGAAGCTTTGGGCATGGAAGATGCAGGTTCCTGGATTGAGGCTATGGATGATGAGATGGCTTCATTGGAGAAAAACAAAACTTGGGACCTTGTACCTTTTCCTAAAGGGAGAAAATTTGTTGGCTGTAAATGGGTGTTCAGGAAGAAATTCTATGCAGATGGCAGTGTTGAAAGGTACAAAGCTAGATTGGTTGCAAAGGGGTATTCATAGGTAGAGGGAATAGATTATGGTGAAATATTATCTCCTGTTGCAAAGTTGACATCCATTAGATTTCTATTATCTCTTGCTACATCATATGATTTAGAGATAGAACAGATGGATGTGAAGACAACTTTCCTTCATGGTGATTTGGAGGAAGAGATTTATATGTCACAGCCTGAGCACTACATTGTTAAAGGTAAAGAATCCTTAGTTTGTAGATTAAAGAGATCTCTATATGGTTTGAAGCAATCTCCTAGGATGTGGTTCCTTAAGTTTGATGCCTTTGTGTTGTCAATTGGATTTGTAAGATCAAAATTAGATCATTGTGTTTATTTCAGAGTTGAAAATGATCACCTTCTTATTGTTGCATTATATGTTGATGATATGTTGTTGTTTGGGAAGGGTAAGGGTATGATTTCTAATTTTAAATCTCAGTTATCAGCACAGTTTGAGATGAAAGATCTTGGGGCAGCTAGGTACATCTTGGGTATGGAAATCACTAGAGACAGGTCAAACAAAAAACTTTGGTTGAGTCAAAGTAAGTATGTGAAGTTTGTGTTGGACAGGTTTAGCATGGTAGATTGTAGACCACTATGTGTTCCTATTTCTGTGGGAACAAAGTTATCTGTAGATGTTTGTTTAAAATCTCCTAGTGAGGTGGAGGACATTAGTAGAGTACCTTATGCTAGTGTAGTTGGCAGTCTTATGTATGCTATGGTCTATACTAGACCAGACATTACCCAAGTAGTGGGAGTCCTGAGTCAGTTTATGGCTAACCCTGGACGGGTACATTGCGATTCAGTTAAGCAAGTATTCAGATATTTGAGGGGTACATCAGATTACTCCATATGTTATCATGGTAACTCTTCTAGATCTCTGCATTTAGTTTGTATTCGTGGGTTTGTGGATTCAGATTGGGCAGGTGATATTGACAGCAGGAGATCCACTAGTGCTTATGTGTTCACTATGTTTGGTGGTGCCATTAGTTGGATGAGTAAGCGACAACTTGTGGTTGCTTTGTCCACTACAAAAGCTGAGTACATGGCTGCTACTCATGCTTGTAAAGAAGCCATTTGGATTAGAAGATTGTGTTCTGATGTTGGTGTTGATGCAGAATAGATTACTATTTGGTGTGACAGTCAGAGCACTATTTGCCTTGCAAAGAATCCAACTTTCCATGCCAGAATGAAGCACATTGATGTGCAGTTTCACTTTGTGAGAGATATGGTGGAAGATAGAAAGGTGAATTTGGAGAAGGTAGATACTATGAAGAATGTTGTAGATGCATTAATGAAACCAATGGGCACTGAGAAGTTCAGATGGTGTTCAGAGTCTATGGGCCTTTTGGCCTATAGCGGTTAGTTCCTGTTATGTTCCTGTTGCTCTTACAAGGTGTTCGACAAGTGGGATAATGTTAGGAATAAGGTTTCTCAACCTTGGATAATTCCTATTCTTATTATTTGTTTTGTAAAATGTATTTCTTGCAAATAATGTTGATGTGTCAGCATCTTGAATTGTGTGTAAGGAGATCATGGCTAAAATGGTTATGACGGATTCCTATGACACGTAAGAGCTATGTCAGGAAGATTCAATGACAGGTGAAGACATGTGGCAACTAATAAAGTTGAGTACTGTACACTCTTTCTCGGAGAATGGTAAAACCCTAATACGGTTATCTTTGGGAGTAGCCCTAAAAAGTGAAGTGCATGATATAAGCTTTTTTTAGGGTTGCAAAGAGATATGATGCGAGTGTATTGTTGGAACATTTTATGCTATCATGATTTTTCTTCAAGGGTTTAGAAATCTTCTGAAAGAACTTGCATTGCAAGTGTATTGTAAGCTGTAATAGTTTTGATCAATACATTGTGCAAGTTTAGGAGTGCTGGGGTTTTTATCGAAAGGTTTCCCTAGGGTATATCATTGTGTCATTCTCTATTTTTCTGTATGCATGGTATGTGGCTGCAATATCTTTGTTAAAGTAGTTAATGAATCTAAAATTGTAAGGATTTATAAGAATTTGCACAATATTCTCCTATAAAGATTAGTGTAGGAAGCTGTTTCCGCACCTGAGTTTCCTTACAAGTTTTTAAAACTTCAATCAGACATGCATATCATATTGGGGGGGGGATTTTAATGCCATTTTAAAACTGTCAGAAAAAATGGGTGGAATTTTTCCACCAATGAGGACAATTCAGGACTTTGCAAATTTTGTTGAAGATAATGGCCTAATGGATGTTGTGCCATCAAATGGGTCATTTACATGGACCAAAAAAAGGGTAGACTTCTCTCAAATAGCTATCAGATTAGACAAATTTCTCCTCTCCCAATGCTAGAAATTAGTCAATGTTACATTTCACTCAGAAATTCTACCACAACTAGGTTCAGATCATTTCCCAATTTGTCTGCATTTGTACATGATAGTAACACAACAAGATTTCCAACATAGACCATCATTCAATTTTGAAAGAATGTGGTTACGCCACCCAAGTTTTTTGAATTCACTTAAGCATTGTTGGAATTCAGTGCCCGTGATAGATGGAACTAAAATGTTCCACTTTGCACACAAGATGAAGCTCACCAAACAGTGGATCAAGAAATGGAATGAGACGATATTTAAGAATATTTTTAAAGAGAAAGAAATAGTCAAGGCCAAATTAGAGGACATATATAACACTATTATAAAAAAAGGGATGAATAATGACTCCTTCGCTACTCAGAAAAGTCTAGTACAGGAGTGGGAGGAAATATGCAGCAGAGAAGAGGAATATTGGAGGCAGAAGTCAAGAGAACTTTGGCTAAAAGAGGGGGATAGAAATACAAAATACTTTCATGCATCACCTAAACTAAAAACAGTGAGCAATCGTATTCTCTCTATAACCAAAGCTGACAATGGCATCTTATTGTCAGAACCTCAAAGCATACAAGATGAAGGGATCAAATTTTTTCAAAATTTGTTAGCCCTTTCTACCATTGCTTGTCCACTGCCACCTCCAAAGGAGGAATTGCTAGAGGCAATCCCCAACATGATCTCAACAGTGGAAAATTTAAAACTTATGGCTCCATTTACCATTCAGGAATTTAAAAAAGTTGTCTTTTCCTTGCCTCCGGACAAAGCCCCAGGCCCAGATGGCTTTACTACTCTATTCTTTCAAGTATGCTAGGACTGGATTGGATGGGAATTATTGGATGTTATAGAAGAATCAAGGACCAGCAAGACCATGTTGAAAAACTTCAACACCACTAATATAGCCATTATTCCAAAAGTGCAAAATCCAAAGACATTTGCAGACTTCCGACCGATATCCTTATGCAATACTATCTATAAAATCATCACAAAGACTATTTATTTAAGGATGCAGTACCTTATCCCTAAGATTGTCTCGCATCCACAAGGGGGCTTCGTTCCAGGTAGAGAGACAATGGAAGGAGCTCTAGTGGCTCATGAAGTTCTTCATTCTATCCACAATAGTAAATCAGCACATTTCATTATTAAAGTGGACATGATGAAAGCATATGATAGAGTTAGCTTGGATTTCCTCATTAAGATCCTACAAAAATTTGGATTTTCAAGAAGTTGGTGTAAATGGGTAAAAGCTTGTGTTTCGGGTGCATCTTTTTCAGTTTTGATAAATGGTGTTCCAGCAGGTTTTTTTCATCTACACAAGGAGTTAGGCAGGGGGATCCTTTATCACCAGTCTTATTCATTTTAATGGAAAAGACATTTAGTAGGTTCATACTTCGGAAGAAAGCATCAAGCAAGTGGCTGGGTGTGCAAATTGGTCAAACAAATATTTCAGTGACTCACTCACTTTTCATTGATGATACATTATTATTTGGTACATCAAACATTAGGGAGGCCAGGAAAATCAAAGAAACCTTGGACCTGTATACTATAGCATCAAATCAAAGAGTTAATCCTCTCAAATCCAAGATATATCTATTTAATACAAATCAAATTGTATCTAATAAAATTGTTAACCTTCTTGGATTTTCAGTGGATTCCCTTCCATTAGCCTACCTTGGTATCCCATTTTTCACGGGGGCAAATAAAATCAGTTATTGGACACCAATCATCGAAAGGATTAAAGCCAAGGTGGTTGCATGGAAAGCAAGGTGGCTATCTCTCTCAGGTAGAATACTTTTAATCAAAATAGTTCTCTCAACAATCCCCAATTATTACTTATCAGTCCTCAAGGCTACTATGCCGGTCATTCAAAAAATTCAAAAACTGATTAGAGATTTTCTATGGACTGGGAACATGAACGGAGAAAAGAAAATCCCTTTAGTCTGGATAGAGAAATTGGCACAAGTTAAGCAGCTGGGTGGGGCAGGGATTCATGATCTACAAAAGTGAAACATAGCATTTGGGGGCAAATTAGTATGGCAAATGTATTCTAAGCCACATAATATTTGGTGCCAAATTATGCAAGCCAAGTACTTAGATGATTCTAACCCGGCTAGAATTATATCAATATTTGACCCCCCTAAAGGGTCAGCCATTTGGGACTTCATGATCTCTTCCAGAGATTTAATATGCAAGTATATTACATGGGAAGTCAATAATGGTCAATCAGTCAAGTTTTGGTGTGACTCATGGAGTGGGGTACCACCTTTGATTAGTAAAAATGACATTGGAATGGAGGATATTATCTCTGTAGCAAAAAATGTTTGGGGTATTCACTTAATTGGATATGTATCTACTTTATGCCTGCACTCAAGGAAAGTAATTTGGAAAGACCCCCAAGAGCTACCTCTCTCACCACAACAGATTCAACTATTTCAAAAAATCTTGTCTCAAAGACTGATCTACTTATCAAACTTGGAGGTTAATTTGATTTGGGCACCGGGGGCAGATGGGAATTTTAATATTAAGGATGGATATAAACTTATTCAGCAGAGAGACACAACCAAGCAACCATCCTGTGCTTATTCCTTCTGCTAGAGTAATCTAACATTACCAAAAGCAGGATGCTTTTCTTGGCTAGCTTTGAATAATAGGGCATTAACAAGCGAGCGGCTTTAGAGACTTAATATAGCTTAGCCTTTTAATTGTCTGCATTGTGATAATCATCAAGAAGACATAGACCACCTATTCTTAAAATGTGAATTTTCTCAAGAATGCTGGCATTTTGTCCTTAGAAAGTTACAATATCCAACTCCTCTTCCATGCAAGCTAAGGGACATGTTTGACTCATTGCCACAACTATATTCATCCTCCCTTTTTTCAGCAATTTGGAAGTGCACTCCAGCAATAGTGGTCTGGGTAATTTGGTGGGAGAGAAATAAAAGAATCTTTCGCAGATAATTTTTGACAATCCAAGTGGTCACAGCTCAAATAGAAAGATCGATATCAAAACTAGTTAATGCTAGCCATAATAAGCTTAAACATAATCTAATTATGACATCATCAGACTCATTTATATTGTGAGAGTGGAAACAAATACATGCTCCCTTTGGTTGGTGTTATCAACCAAAACCAAACAAAATGCTGGACAAAGAAGGGATTAAGTGGATGCCGCCATCCAAAGGGTTTAGCAAGATTAACTTTGATGGCTCTTCAAGAGGGAATCCAGGTAAATCATGGGTGGGAATTTGCATGCGGAATTTTCAAGGAATATTACTAGTAGTAAAATGCTGCCCGCTTCTTGATGGCACAAACAATATGGCTGAGGCCAAGGCATTATTAGAAGGTCTAATATTATCAAAAATGGAGGCTTCCGACAGATTCAAATAGAGGGAGATTCAATAGTGATTATATCTGCATGTATAAGTAGAATATCCCATAACTGAAAACTATCATACATCCTTCAGCAGATTTGGCTGTTACTGGATTCATTTCAAGAAGTTTAGATCTCTCACACGCGTAGAGAGGGTAATAGACTAGCAGACCATCTGGAAAACAAAGGTTGTGATGGGTATGAACTGGTGGCTATTAATGATGATTCATTTATTAATCACGATGCCAAGTTGAAGGAAATCTATAGTCGAGAAATAGTGTCATGTGCAGTTGATGCCTCAAATGTCCGGATGTGAAGTTTGTTCTTTAACAGATGCATGTCTATTTCCCCATTTGCAAGTTCATCGGCACACATGTGTTTGTGGTTATGAAAGTTTAATCAGTGTACTATTGGCAGAATCCCAAGTTCCAAAAATGACATTGAACCTTATGCATAATTTCGCTCACACTTGGGATATCTTGATTTTATTTTGGCTGCACTTGGCAATTTATTACAGCTACAAATATGTGGGTTTTTTATCATATCCATCACTCATTGTTGAGTTACAAGATGGGAGCCAATGGATTTGCGGGTTAGTCAGGTGATGTTATGCAAACAGTGTGCCTGCTATCACCATGAAGTCATGCCCAGAAATTTCAGAGTTAGGATGCGATTGGAACTTTTGGAAGAGGCTCTGCCATCTCACATCGATGAGGGCTCGATTTCATCAATGTTTATATGCCAGTCGCAAGCAATAAGGGATGCGATTCAACTAGTTGTTGGGGAAGAGAGCAATTTGATGGAGGAAGATACACACATTACAATGCTAGTTAATAGAACAAAGTAAACAGAGCATATATTAATGCCAAATTTTTTGATTTACAGACTATGCCCAGAGCTGCCTATGCCCAGAATATCATCAATATTTCTGTATATGACTGAACTTCAAAACATTCCTTTTGTTTACAAAATATTCTTCTTGTAGAACATTCTCAAAATGCCCTAGATTACATCCGAATGAGAGAAACGTCAAAGAAAAAGGAATATAAAATGTACTTCATTTATTACAGTAGTTGGCGGATGAAAAACAAGCTGGTCGTATGATCGCATGAAGAAAATAATGCTCATATGATCATACGACAAGAGCAATAGAGGGGACCCACGCACTTTGGAATATTAGCAAAGTTATCACATAAGGAAAAGCGCCTGGCCCAAAACTTTAGGTAGTGCATAATATTTGAGGTTGTCACATGATCACATAAACCAAATAAGGGTTATGCGATCATGCGAAAAGGTGTAAGGAGAGGGCCCCACACAAAATTATTGCAGGTTCGCATATAGAAAAGTAGTCGCATTTAAATCAGTGGTTGCGGTTCAAAAAGAGCTGGGCAAGTAGAGAGGTCACATGATCACATTGGTGGGAATGATGCCATGCGATCATGCGACAAGGCACGAGGCACAACTAGTGGTAGGTGCAGAAGATGGATAGAAGTTGGGGCAGTTAATGTAGAGAGGCAGAAAGGAGTGTGGTCACATGATCACAAGAGAGGAGAGAGAAGCCTTGTGATCATGTGACAAGGCATTGAGAAAGCCTGTGATAGAAAGAAGTATGGTGGACAGGGAAGATTAAAAATTGCCTTGTTGGCATCCACGTCCTTTAACATACTAGACTCTCATTCATGGAGCATTTGCAACGTGATGGACTTATCCTAGTCCATGTCTTTGGTGTCTTCACTGTATTGCTCGAAATATGTAATACTTATGTATTTATATATCCTTGAATATATGCATGTATATAACTATGATCCCAGGGTTTCTTACTGGTTCTTCCACGGGGGAGTTATTGAATTAGATTAATAAAATATGGTGGTTACACCACTTTTGCTTTAAAAAAAAAAATTTCCTCCAAATTAGGCAACCTAATAAAGTCAACACTATGTAGGTAACAAATCACAAAAACTTGCATCTAGTTTTAAGATCTTAAAATATCAAACAAATGGCTAGGACTCTGGAAGCTTGCATAGGAGTTTATTGTAGCATAAAAAAAAACAAGGATAAATTGGTTTGGCTTCAAAACAAATTGGACGTGAAATATCAACCTCTAGAAAAAATCCAGTTTGATGGATTTTGTAATGTATAGGTAGTAATCTGAATAAATTGTAAAGGGAATGGGTGTGAGAAAAATATTAAAATGGTGTCATATCTGTCTATCAATTGGTAGATATGTATACTAGAATAGAGAGATTTCAGAGGGATAGATGATTTGACTGGAAAACATTTAATCACTGATATATTTATCTCCAAAAATGGCCACTCTATGCATATTAGTGAGTACAAAAATAATTATTTTCCTCATGGAAAAAAAAATAACTAAACTAATTACTGACTATAGGATATCACAACTTGGCACATGTACTCTTCTATGACACATAAAGGTTCTTTCCAAGCCTCTCATGATGATAATTACTTGATTTTGAAATATGGTCCTCTGAAGCTGGTCTCTGAATATAGAGATTATGCATGGTATAATCACCCTTCTTATCAACAGTACTTCAAATTTTAGAAAAACATGAATTCCCAATACATTTATTGTTGTATAGCTTCATATCCCTATAGCAGATGCTAGAGGTTGTGTGAATTACATCAAATTCCCTCAATCAAATTTAGGGTCTCGTCATTATTATCACCTAAACATGTCCCTAGTGGTAGTTCTCATTGTTAGGCCATTTTTCTGTCATGGCAATATCCTTTGAAAATGGCCTCCTGCCTGTAGATGTTTCTTGGTTTGTGCCCTGCTATATGTTCCTTGTGTTGTCACCTTTCTTCAATCCAGACTGCATCTCCTAAATCATAAAGCCCAGAAAGTTATTCGAGTTTCAAGGTCCGCGGGAAGCAATCTTTAAAATTTACCACAGTGTCGAAAACCCACAGTGTTTTCGGTGAATCCATGATGTTTTCAATCTTTGACCGATAACCTGCGTTGTTTTTTACCCTTTCTCTTCTAGCTTTGTGTGCTTATCTGTTGATGTGTCAAAAATTTTGTGTGTTTTCGATCCCCTTTCACCGAAAACATTGTGTTTTTGCCCTCGCACTAGTTCCCTGTCTGCTGGCTTTCCTTAAGTGCACAAGTGCGATGACAGGTGGGCCTGAAACTTCAAAGGATTTTCTCTGATTGGTTGTCACATGGCCGCATGTCAGACTTTTCTGACATGCGATCATGCGACCACCTGCCACCTATCCATGTGGTCCCAGCTCTTTGCGTTGTTCGGCTGTCTAGTGGTTGGTTCTTCATTTAGTGACCTAGCGACTGGTGGTTATCTCCTTGTCACTTGATTATGGCGGTTAGGCGGCTAACATCTGGCAACTTGGCTAGTGGTTAGTCGCATAGTCACTAAATGCTCGGCAGTTGGTTTGTGGGTCCTAGTTATTTTCATTTCCTAGAGTCAGAGATCAAAGATCTACGGTCGGCGTGTGATCACATGGAATATTCTTTCCCCATGCGATCATGCGCCCATCGTCCGATTTGGTGCCGATGGGCATGTTCGTTGTGGGCCCGTTATCAGAAGTAGGTGATGTGACAGCCTATGATAGGCTGTCACATGATTACATAGCCCAATTTTTGGCTATGTGATCATGCGATCGGGTGACACGTGTCTGCGGTGCTGAGGTGGATTTGCTTGGTGGGCCCGGATTTTCAAAGCTTTTTGCAGGTGGGGTCTTTTTGGTGATGACTGCACTGATGGTTATGTGGTGGCTTATGATTGGTTGTCACATGATCGCATAGCCCAGTTTTTGGCTATGAAATCATGCAACCACTTGCCATGTGTCCCTGGGGCTTGGTGGCAGGAGAAGGGGCATCTTTCAGATGCTAAGTGGCAGTGTTCTATTGGCCGGCAGGCAGTGATGTGGTGGTCTAATGGGCTTGTCGCATGATCGCAAGGGCCATTTTGATGGCTTGCGATCATGCGACAACGGTCTGGTGACGCGGTTGCGGAGTTGTGCGGTGGCAGTTGCGACAAGGTTAAGTTTGCGGGTTGTCGCATGTTCGCATAGCCCATCCCCCAGGCTATGCGATCATGCGACTGACCGTTTGTGGTCGTAGTTGCAGAGTTGTGCAGTGACATTGCCAGGGACTTTTCCTATGGGGTTTCTGACCGTTGACTGTGGCTAGGAGACCGTGGTCGCATGATCACAAGGGTTAGTTTGGTGCCTTGCGATCATGTGACCAAGCGTAGCATGAAGCCCAATTTCCTATGGTGGTGAGGTTGGTAACCGCGCGACTGCTCCACTGAAGATGAATGTTAAGATGTAAAGCCCGTGAGGGGAGATTGATCGGATGGCAGGGATATAAAGTTGATGAAGGTTTAAATGTGGGCCATTGTTTCTCTGTAGGTGCCATAGAAGTGGCTGTTGGTATTCAAATTCAAATTTCTCTGAGAGCTTCCAATGCCAAAAAGTACTGAATTTATGGATTTTATTGCAAAAGTGACCCTGTTCGGTGAGAAATGACTGGTTTGCTATTTGTGGTGTGGTCTAGGGTCTATGTGATTAATTGCAAAGGAGGTTTGGTACCTAGTGAAGGAATTTCTTGGCTCAAGGTATTTGCAGTAAATTTTGTGACCATTTCCTGTAGGTTGGGTAGTTGAAACCCTGGCTCTAGCTATCCGTAGCTTGTTGTATTCTCTTAGAGAATTCCAAGGTAGCTAGTGTTATAAAGTGTCAAATTTTTTACTTAGAGTGGGTTCTGAATTTTGTCAGTTCCAGTGAAAGGTTCTGTTCTACAGATTTCTCCTTCTCTCTGCATATAGAGTGTTCCTCTTTCTCTTGCTGGTTCAGAGAATACAATACATACTGCAGTAGATTTGTCTTATGTATGAGGACTCAATTTATTCTTACTGTTACTAAGCTATCTCCATTTGAGCTTTGAATTCATTGATCATGCATCAAGGGTGTTTGATTTGTCTGCTTGTATTGCCTATGTGTTTGCAAGTGGAGTTATCTTCGCAGAGGTAACTGGTTCAGGGCTAGTGTTTATGCATGTATGAGCTGAGATATCAAGGATAGATCATGCTTGTCTTCCAGTGGATGCTAGTTAATGTATTGTCCTTTCATAGGTCTCCTCTAAGGGGAGGGTCAAAATCCTTTGATGGATAATAGCATGCTTGAATGCACAGGTGGGTGTTAAGTTGAGGCTTGGTCATGGTGTGTGATTGATGTCAGGCATCAACACATTAAGCATATTGTTTTCTTGTTTCATAGTTGTCTCTTGTAGTAAGGTATTTGACTTTGTGGCCCATTGGATAAGGCACTAGTCTATTAGGGACTTAGGGCATCTCAGGGGCTTAGGGCATCTCAGGGGACCTTTCAATCATTTTAAAATCATTTCCTTTTTGTCCCACCCTTTCCCTTTCAAGTTGTTAGTGTAGGTCTCTGGTTTTCATACTCACTCCATGCAAGTTGGGCTATTACATGAGATATTGGCTTCATTGAGGTACATGATACCTAGAAGAGTTTGAAAATCATTCCATAGTTAGTTACCTATAGGCCTGTAGTGTGACACAAATTGTATGAGTGTGCAGATGAGGTACACCCACCTGAGTGATGTGGAGCTCAAAGTGTAGAAGGATCTCTCTTTGATCCTTGTCAGTTGGCCCCTTTTCCTGTCAGATTTGGAGTGTTGAGTGAATGTGACACTAGCCCTATCAATCCTGATACCAAGCTGAGCTTTGGGGAAAAAGAAAGCCAACACTCATCAAGATCCACCTATAGACCATCCTGATGTTGCAGAGGAAGAGGAATGGAGTGTTGGTTCCCAAATCAACAAATTAGAAATCCTATGATATTTCCTAAATCAATGCTTGGACTTTCCAATTGATTTGGCCAATGAACAAGAGTGATCAATTATGATGCTCTTCCCCTTCTTTATAGGCTCTATAGGACCAAGGTGGGTGTACCTATTAGATACCTTAACATAATATGTTGGTTAAATCTTTTAACAAAAGATTATCTGATAACTATTCTTGAATTTAGGGTGATCTCTAAAGATGAAAATGATTTCTTGAGGGAGATCAAATTGTATGCTTCACAATTTATAAGTTACTGAACTTGTATGAATAATGTTTGAATACTTTGGGTTTTGATTCCTTGGTTTATAGTAAATAGTAGTTATTGGATAAGTATTTTGAATGCTTTTATGTATTGATATCTTTTTTATTTTGGATATGTATTACTACTTCCTACTTGTAATCTTTCAAACAAAGGCTTCAATTAAGGATGATAGACCAATGCCTTTCTTCTATTGGGCAATAGAGATAATTCCTTCTTTAATCCTATGTATGACTAAGTGAGACAGAGAACACTACCTGAATGCTCTTATGAACTATTCCTCTTTAATGTCTTTGATTATTCTATTACACCACAATCAATCTTATTGAATTTAACCCAAGCTTAATCAGACTAATAAGATAGAATTACTAGTGCCTAATAATCCTAATGATCAAATTGCAGAATAATAAGAATAATTTCAAAACAAGAATTTTTAAAGCAACTTTATCTTCTAGAGATAAAATCACAAAGGACTGATCAATCAGGAATGATCAAATCTACAACTCCAAATTAGAGAAAATACTAATTTATATTACTGCTTGAAAAAGTCATTTGTAAAATAAATCACTTAAAGAGAGTGCGGTAGAAAATAAAATATTTATATTGTTGATTGATGATAATATTTTCGGTCATCTTTTCCCCTTTACATTTTACACCACATATATATATCTGGCTGAATGGTTTTCATACCCCTTTGGGTGAAAAGACACCACCCTTTTAAATAAAATAATTCCAAATCCAAAATTATCTTAGTTCATGTTCAATCAATTACCATTTTACAGGTTGTTTAAGCATATTAGAGGTATTTTAAGGC